>OY744482.1:295616587-295985815 GCA_963556165.1 Tipula helvola | reverse complement strand
AATTATGCGAATTATAATTAATTTGCACACTACAGTGACGCACTTCCGGTTTTGAATGCAAATATTCCATAATTGAATATTCATCATTTTTCGATATTTCTAAATATTTTTTGCGACTTTTTAGGATTGGTGGTTCTTTAGTATATTGTTTTATAATTGCAAAAATATTTCGCAACTCCCTCCCACTTGTTTACAGGGTGTTACAGCAGTTTTATGCATTTGTCATTTTTATAATTTTTATATTTTTCTAAATTCAATAAATTGCTTTGTTTTGAATAAAAAAATATTCCAGACAGTAATTATGGTGTATGTTAGCCTAATTATGCGAATTATAATTAATTTGCACACTACAGTGACGCACTTCCGGTTTTGAATGCAAATATTACATAATTGAATATACATCATTTTTCGATATTTCTAAATATTTTTTGCGACTTTTTAGGATTGGTGGTTCTTTAGTATATTGTTTTATAATTGCAAAAATATTTCGCAACTCCCTCCCACTTGTTTACAGGGTGTTACAGCAGTTTTATGCATTTGTCATTTTTATAATTTTTATATTTTTCTAAATTCAATAAATTGCTTTGTTTTGAATAAAAAAATATTCCAGACAGTAATTATGGTGTATGTTAGTTAGCCTAATTATGCGAATTATAATTAATTTGCACACTACAGTGACGCACTTCCGGTTTTGAATGCAAATATTACATAATTGAATATACATCATTTTTCGATATTTCTAAATATTTTTTGCGACTTTTTAGGATTGGTGGTTCTTTAGTATATTGTTTTATAATTGCAAAAATATTTCGCAACTCCCTCCCACTTGTTTACAGGGTGTTACAGCAGTTTTATGCATTTGTCATTTTTATAATTTTTATATTTTTCTAAATTCAATAAATTGCTTTGTTTTGAATAAAAAAATATTCCAGACAGTAATTATGGTGTATGTTAGCCTAATTATGCGAATTATAATTAATTTGCACACTACAGTGACGCACTTCCGGTTTTGAATGCAAATATTACATAATTGAATATACATCATTTTTCGATATTTCTAAATATTTTTTGCGACTTTTTAGGATTGGTGGTTCTTTAGTATATTGTTTTATAATTGCAAAAATATTTCGCAACTCCCTCCCACTTGTTTACAGGGTGTTACAGCAGTTTTATGCATTTGTCATTTTTATAATTTTTATATTTTTCTAAATTCAATAAATTGCTTTGTTTTGAATAAAAAAATATTCCAGACAGTAATTATGGTGTATGTTAGCCTAATTATGCGAATTATAATTAATTTGCACACTACAGTGACGCACTTCCGGTTTTGAATGCAAATATTACATAATTGAATATACATCATTTTTCGATATTTCTAAATATTTTTTGCGACTTTTTAGGATTGGTGGTTCTTTAGTATATTGTTTTATAATTGCAAAAATATTTCGCAACTCCCTCCCACTTGTTTACAGGGTGTTACAGCAGTTTTATGCATTTGTCATTTTTATAATTTTTATATTTTTCTAAATTCAATAAATTGCTTTGTTTTGAATAAAAAAATATTCCAAACAGTAATTATGGTGTATGTTAGCCTAATTATGCGAATTATAATTAATTTGCACACTACAGTGACGTACAGTCCTGTACTAAATGATAACCGCACCTCTAATTTAAGATTTATTTCATTTCAAATAAATTCATTTAAAATTGTTCCTATATATGCAAAAATAATACTCTTCAGTTTACCAATGCGTGCACAAATACAAATCATTATTTTCTGCGGGATCATGGACAATTGGAGAACCCCCATTTAGTATGGTTATAAAAGATAGCCGCTTAAGTATTATAGCCGTTAAATATTATTCCGATTTTTGTTATTTTTTAAATATGGGTGGAAAAGGTAGTTTGAACGAGTTTGATAAATTGACGTTATTAAGAAAAGTAATATGAGTATCCGTTAATAGCAGAAAATGTTAGTTGGAGTGAGAAGGTAGTGCTAAATTATTTAAAAAATTCGCAATTATACGGTTCGCATAAAAGTGCAGGCCGCCGGCCAGTGGAACTTATTGATAGAGAAAAACGGTTAATTTTACGAAACGTCTCTAATTTTATTGGCACCGTGCAACAAATTGCGTTAAAATCTTGAGATAATACAAAGATTTGTAATGTGAGGAAAGTATTAAGAGAGTCAGATAATATACAAATCAAAAAATTACAAAGAAAACCACAACTGTTATCAAATCATAAAGATGCCAAATTGCGTTTCGCGAAGGAACATATGTCGTGGAAGAAAAAGTGGCAGCGCGTTATTTTTAGTGACGAAAAAAATTGAATATGGATAGCCTTGATTAATGGCAATATTATTTTCACGACCTTTGAAAAGAACTTCTTGTGCTATCGAGGCGTCAACGAGGTGGAGGATCTCTGATTGTTTGGGGTGCAATTGGCTATGGAGGAAGAATGGATGTGAAGTTTATGTCCGGTCGTCTTAACAGCAACCGGTATAAATCCATGCTATCCCGAAACATTACCAGTTGTTGATGCACAAAATGGCGACCCAAACTTTATTTTCCAGCAGGATAATGCAGCCGTACACACCGCCGGGATAGTAAATTATTGGTTTACGGAGGCTCAGATACCAGTTTTGAAACAGCCAGCAAGGTCACTCGACATTAACAGCATCGAAAACATATGGGGTGTACTCAGCAGAGTTGTATATGCTGAAGGAACACAATACAGCAGCGTTCATGAACTAAAGTCATCAGTACAACGCGAATTGGCTAATATTTCAAATTAATATGCCAAAACTTGTACAAAAGTATGCCAAATCGAATTTTCGAAATAATTAAAAACAATGGCCGAAACACAAAATATTAATTGGAATAAAAAATCATTTTTATAACTGTGCTTTTTATATTTATTTCCTATTAAAAACAATAAAATATTGTGTGCGGCTATCTTTTATTACCATACTAAATGAGGGTTACCCATAAATTTTCCATGACGCCGCAGAGAATAAAGTTGGTAAAGTGAAAAGTATTATTTTTGCAAAGGAAGAATTTTAAAAGAATTTATTTGAAATTAAATAAATCTTAAATTAGGAGTGCGGCTATCATTTAGTACTTGACTGTATAATTAATTTGCACACTACCAAGCCAAACAGAAGTGCGATCATTATTAATAAAAAATCTAAAAATTGTATTCAATTGGTATTTCATTTATTATCGTTTTTATTTTACCGGAGAATTTTTGGATAAGCGCAGAAATAACCTTATTCCAAAATAAGCAGCATAAAAAATTCACATTATTTTGGAAGGAGCAAAACAAACTTATCCATAGAAACATTCCTTACTAAACTATTGTAACTTTAGAACAAGTTATGTAGAGACTCAATCTGAATCGGAGTCTGAGATTTGACAACCAGAATTCATAGCATTTATAATATTATCTGCTAGACCTTTGCGGTGCTTTGATAATACATGTGGGTTGTGTCTTGCGTAGCCCAAATACCATATCACTGAAGTTATATGACTGCATGTACCGACAACTCTGCTCCCAGTTTTGCACTTACAGTAATATCCTAAAATTGATTCGGCTCCACTACCATTAGGAAAGAATTCTAACCATAACTGATGAATCCGAGTTGACGAAAAACGAATTCAATTTTGCGTCTTATCAAATTCTTCATTTCGTTATGTATAAAGATCTTGTAACTAGAATCTGCCTTCATGTGTTCATAAGTATATCATTTTCCTTGGTCTAACTGATACATACCTAAAGTGATATTTTTAATTTCTTCTTCTGATAAACATGGAAAGTCTTGAATCTGATTAGTAGCCTCCTCCCAACAAATTCGTTTGTTTTCAAGGCCTAGCTCTTCAATCTTCTTTTGAAGAGAATTGTCATCATTCATTTTGCTCATTGCCTTCTATGCATAACGTGCATGATTTTCGTTTTCTATAAACATAGGAGGACTGTATGCATTCAGTAAGGCACAAGGAATTTTAGTTAAAGATGACAGCTTGGGGAAATAAGTGACTTCAATAGTTGAAGCAAAGAACTTGTATTTTTTGATTCTGCTGTTCACACTTTCCACTATCCATCGATTCATAGTCACAGCTCTGGACTCATTAGCATCTTTTGTGCAAAACTGCTTTTGTCCCTTGGTTAGTAAATGAGGCATTATTGGATTAAGTTTTAGCAATTTCAACTTTTCTATGACATCTCTGAACCCACGATCGAGAAGTAAAACATCATTCTCTAAGAAATATTTTTTAAATCCATAAGGGGTAGAAATCAAGTATTCTAAAATTTTTGAATCGCTATTGTCGTTGTTTGCAAAAACAAACCTTCAACCTCAAGAATGTATCCGTCAGGGAAAACCAAAATCATGGGCTTCAATAAGTTTCTGTATGTATGATTGGAATACGTCAATAATTGTAACTCCTGATCACATGACTTTTGAACATATAGATAAGTACCATCAATGATAACTACAATAGAATTTTCATCTGCACCCAGAAGTTTATGAGCCATTTTAGTTTGATGTTTCATTGCATCTTCTCGTGATAGATGATTATAACCTAAATGAAGATGGACAAAATGCTCATCCAAAGCTTTTCGAACAGATTCAAAGATTGCAGACACTCTTGCTTGACCATCTACATACATTGAATAAATATGCCAAAAATTCCTGTGACAAGTTTACTAGGAATATTCCTAACGCATTTCTCGTAAATCTGTTGCAACTATTTCTGATGTGTGGCTTTACAAAAGCATGAAGGCAATCGAAATTTTTTTGTGAAATCCCAGTGAATTTCTGATAATTATATGGAGTTATTGGAGAGCCGTTGTCGAAATCGATTTTAGAGTATGAGTTGGCCTTACTAAAGTAAACGGCATTGAAAAATTCTTCAATATCTTCAGCGGACAATTATTATTATTATTATTATTAGTTGAGGGCCATGTGGGCGTTCAAGCCACCCCGCACTGCGACCTAAAAGATCTTTTGTGCATGGACCCTACTTAATGAGCCGTCCAGTCAATATTCAGTCTCTTAATGAACCTGACAATACTGCCGGCCGGTATATGGTGCATACCATCCGGGCTCATTACTCTCCCTCCTAGGTGTTGTAACCTTTTGCAGAAAATGGCTGGGCAATGGCACAGAACATGTTCCGCTGATTCCGCTTCCATGTCACAGAAGCGACATCTATCCGTCGAACTTAGGCCCATTTTCTTTAGGTGATACCTTAAGGGGATGTGACCTGTGAGGAAGCCGGTAAGCAGCCTCAACTCAGGTTTCCTAAGTACGAGACATTCCTTGGCCCTGGCCGACGAAGGTGAAATAAATTCCTTCGCCTGTCGCAAACCTGGAATTCCGCGCCAGTAAGAGAACTTTTGCACATCCTCCCAGCGTTTAACTGCTGCCCTATGGTGCCCCTTAGAGACGCCGCAGAAGGGCTCTGGTCCAATTAATGGAAAGGCAGATCCCTCGCGGGCGAGGATATCAGCTGCCTCGTTTCCCACAATTCCAGTGTGGCCTGGCACCCAAACAAGTGTTACCTTATTTGAGCTTGCCAGCAATTTAATAACCTTCAGACAATTCCATACCAGCCTTGACTCAATGGTAAAAGACCTAAGAGCCTTTAAGGCCGATTGGCTGTCTGATACTATATAAACCTTTGCGTCGTTTAGGCCTTTAGAAATGCCTATCCTAGCACAAAGTTCTATAGCATGCACTCCTGCTTGAAAGACGGTTGCATTGGTACCCAAGGACTTCGAGAGTGATACTCCACTCCCATGTATTCCTACCCCCGCCCCATCTTCCGTTTTTGATCCATCTGTAAACCACACCAATGACCCTCGCTCAAAGGATGGTCCCCCTGTACTTCACTCCTCCCGGTTAGGTAATCTAACACAAAATGGTTTGTGGAAATCCAGTTTGGCTGGCATACAGTCGGAAGGCATTCCTATAGTGGGGTCTGTCTGAAACTCCTTAAGGATCTCCAGATGGCCCACCATATTGCCTGGTTTGATGTTACCCTCCGCCTGCATCTTAAGGGCCATAGTAGCAGTATCCTTTTTTACATGCAGATGCAATGGAGTTAGTCCTAGGAGTGTCTCCATTGCTGCGGTCGGACATGTTTTCATTGAGCCCGTAACCCCAATGCAGGCCATACGCTGAACCTTATTCAATAAAGTTTGCGCTGTCCTTTGTTGAGTTTTAGGCCACCACACTAGCGATGCGTAAGTGATCATAGGCCTAATAATTGTTAGAAATGACCAGTAGATCATTTTTGGTTGTAGTCCCCAAATACGTCCATAGAGTCTCTGACAGGCCCAAAAAGCCTTTGTGGCTCTATTTTGAATTTTTTGTATATGTTGTTCCCAGTTCAGTTTATGATCCAGGATAACCCCTATATATTTAACCTCTTTGGAAAAGGCAACAATAGTACCGTTTAACGAGGGAGCTACAAGCGAGAGCTTTCTCCTCCTCGTAAAAGGGACAATGACAGTTTTGTTTGGATTGACACTAAGTCCTTCCTTGTCACACCACTGCCATATCAAGTTGAGTGCATTTTGCATGAGATCAGAGATGATCTCATCAAACCTGCCTCTAATCACGATAGCCACGTCATCCGCATAGCCCTGGACATCAAACCCATGGCTATTCAGGAGGATCAGCAGTCTATCATTAACCAATGACCATAAAAGAGGAGATAGTACACCTCCTTGGGGACAGCCCTTTACGGCCCTGATGGTTACTGACTCGCCCCCTAATGTGGCTGTAATATGTTCAGCGGACAATACTATTGTTTCTTTAGTTGCAACTAATGATTCTAAAGTCTTCTTATTAAACAAGCCATTTTTGTCAAAATGTGAGCGACAGCATCTATTGCTCATTGGAATAACAATTTTCTTTCTTTTCCACATATCGATTCTCTGTGTACCAGAGCAGCTAGGAAGATTGACTATAATTCCATTTCTTGGAACAGAAGAAACTTTGCTTGACGTTACAGAAGCTTGACTACTGAGAAATTCAGATGTAAATTCAGATTGAGATTCAGTACTTGTGTTTTCTAATGTCGAAAATGAAGTTGTACTATTCATGGTTGAAGCCTGGAAATCAATCTCTGAAGATGTAGAGCAACAAGAACTATCAGGAGTTATATCCATTTCATAATTATGCAAATTATTGTCCACAGTATTACCCTCAGCTGTATTACCAGGCAGTAAGTGATATCTTTTGAACTTTAATCTTGAATGACACTTCAAACAGGCATAACTATTTGGATTATATGACTTTCCTACGCTTTTTGAGTATGTAGTAACATTTATCCATAAAGAAGGTGCTCCTAAAGTGCAAACTCCTCGCCATTTCAATATGCGTGACTTACATATGCGACAGAGAATATGAGATCGTTCAACTACAATAAACAATTTTATGAGATTACATGCAAAATAAATATAAAAAGTACATTTTACCTTCTGGACCCATTAGTGTTAAGTCAAACAGTTCTAATGATGATGAACACACAAGTTAACGAATGGTAAAAGTATTAAAGATTATGTTACACACAAGTTATATTACTCAAAACAAGACTTGAAATACGATTTATACAACAGTAGTTATACAACAAGAGGTTCGAAAATAATCTAATATACAGTTAAGAGGACGAGATGTGTTTCCTAGGTAACACATCGAGCCCGCAACTGTATATTCAGATGATTTTCGAAGCTAGAGTTGTATACGTTAAGACTATACAACGAATCAACCAAATATATTACACAACCAAATAAAAACTGCACCAAATAAACTCATTTTTGCGAAATGTCAAAAATATTAATTGTTTGTTTATATTCATGGATGATATGATTATAACATAATATGATTTACTTGTTTGTGGCCGAAACACCACTAGTTGTGTTAAATTGAACTATCTGATTGGTCTATTTTCCAATGAGTTGTATAGTCTGTTATATATGTGATTGTTATATAAACATAAAAGTTATGAACCAAATTGTACTGATTGAGATTGAGAGTAATGTGTAATGTGTATCTGACATCTCTTGCATAAAAATAATTTTTTTAGTCCAATTGTATGCGAACAAAGAAGGGGCTGCTAGAGAATTTTTAGTATGTTGTTCTACGATTCTTGTATAACATATATGTGAAAAATCAAAATTGTATCTCAATGCGAACATATGTAAAATGCCATTGTTCTATGCTTTCCTATGCTTACACATGTAAAAATTGGTCTAGTAAAAATTCAGTTTCTGGAAAACGAAGAAAAGGCTGCCGCTCATATTTTGCAGACAGGTTTCGAAAGATGTGATTAAACATATATTTCAATTTCAAGGCTCTATCTTCATGCGAAAGTACAAAAACGAGGGGCCCAATTTTCACTACATATCACATAGGGGCCTTTATAGACCAAATTTTTTTTTTGTTTTCCCGGTATCACATAAAGAGCAACAACATGCATATATTGTATATGGGCACATACTTTCTGGTGACATTTTCAAATTTCCAAATTTATGTTATTTTTATGTATCAGATCAGTTATTTATTTATGCAAAATTTATTGTTTTTTTCTTTTTCGTTAATTTATATTCATAGAATGTGATTGTGTCATCGAACGACGAAAGTAAAAAACATGTCTATGCTGAATGTAGTTTGAATAAAACAAATTTTTTGTGATTTGATATATTTTTGATTACATCAAAAATATATTTTTTGCGTTTTATCGAAAAGTTTATTTGATTTAGAAATATATAAAATTTTAAATTAATTTTAGTCGTCCCCTAACACAAGTTTGATAAAAGTGACAAAATTTATTTATATACTGATCAAAAAGTTGGCGCAGATTTTTGGGAAATAAATTTTACAACTCTGTGGTAAATCGTGATTGGTTTGATTTGATTAATCGAAGATTGAGGAAATGAAAATGTAAATCAGATGTATTCGAGAATTCGAAACAATTTGATTGTCATTTGTTCATATAAGCAAGTCACAAGTTCTAAGGTGACATATTGTAATCTAACTTTACATTTGTAACCCGGAACGTTACTATGTAACTATGAAACTCTATTTAAGCAATTGTTTGGTTTATCAATTGTTATTAACATTAAGATAAATAAATTTTGAGTTAATTCACCAAAAAGCGATTCAGCTTCCAATGTATTATACTGAAAACTGTTAAAGAAAATCAAAGATGAATTTACTAAATTTTTTATTAAATATGCTGAGAAGAGAACTGAGGCGAAAGAAGTGGAAACAATAGTAGCATTGATCAAAAAGTAGTAAGACTTTCCCATTTAAATCACGCGGGCTTATCCCAACGAGTAGTTTTCTTTTTATGTTGGTAGCACTCTAACAGATTCCCCCATTAATCTAATGCCGGCCGAGGCAAATATTCATTGGTCGGTGGCACTAGGATTTCTCTGTTCACTTTGCGATGTACTAAGTTAAAATGTACTCATCTATATTTACTTAACGAATGTTTATTTGTATTTAATTTATAAATGATAATCACAGCACGAGACTTATGCTCAAGTTCGAGATATCGTATTTAATGTGGTTTAATATTTAATTAAAGTTCAACGTTACAACGGTTATGAAGATGAATGAATATGAATGCGATTTGCACCAATGTCTTTGGTCAAATTCACCGCGCCGTGCGAACGAGTGTTGGGGAAACATTTGTTCTACTCTAAACTAGGTGTGAATTTTATTATTTGTGCCGGTGTACGGAATGTCTGAACATCTTGCTCTGTATTTCGTTGTCAATTACTTGTCATTCGTTTCAAGTGTCATAACATTTCGTGACCGCTGCGATAGTGATTTGGTTATAGCTTTGGGGATACTACCGGTAATAGAATGGTTAGTAAAATACCTAGTCTAGCTTTTTATACATTGTTTATTATTATGTTTGTTTACAGGTTGGTCGTATCACCACAGATTAATACCAAATCGCCGATTTTAATTTTTTCTACGCTGGTTTTCCATTTGTGCCTTTGTTGTAGATTATTGAGATAGTCTTGGTGAAATCGATTCAAGAAACTTTGTGCTTTCTGCTCAACTTGTTGCCATGTAGATAAACGGGACGTAGCGATGTCTCCTAAATCATTCTCAGGTACGGATGATAAAGATGATCCGATCAAAAAATGGGCTGGTGTTAATGCATCAAACGATTCGGCATCTTCCGATATAACACAAAGTGGTCGTGAGTTTAATATTCCCCTCGATTTGACACAATAAAGTACTCATTTCTTCGAAGGTAAGATGACAGTTACCAGTAACTCGATTTAGGTGGGTTTTAACTGACTTCACCGCGAATTACCACAATCCATTGAAATGCGGAGCAGAAGGAGGTATATGATGCCAATTTATCTCATTATGAGCGCAAAATTCTGTAATAACGGAATCATTAATTTTAGAACTATTAAATTTAAATACCTCTTTTCGCTCGATTTTGGAAGCACTGGATACATTTTCGAACTATATTGCGCACAGCTGTTCTCCCCTTTACGACCCAATAAGTTTGACGTATAACATGGAATGTGTGGGTTGGACCTGGATGGAGGTATTTTAAATGGAAAGGGGAGATTATCATTCTGCTTACGATATGGGAATTATGCAGAATACATAGTCATACATATTTATTGAGTTCTTTAGCCTGCCACCGACACGTAATAAACCATCAGCATCTAAAATCGGTGTAAGTGATGATAACGGATGGTGTTGGGGTACCGTCTGGTTTTTGGTGATCATCACAATTTCTCTCGCGTACTCTTTAGTCAGTACCCATCTGATGAGCCCTTTTGTGGCTGCAGACATTTCAATCAAAGTGATTTCATTATTTTGAAGTGTTTCTTTCTTCTTTCTCGTATTTTCAATAAATCTGCGAATGAAACTTAAAATTCTTATAACTTTATTGAATGAAAACGGCTTACTCAATACTGTCTCGTATATTTCGTTTTCTATATTTTGATGTAGCTGTGTATGAACAAGTGATATCGATTGTTTCTGCTTCATTTCGCAGATTGTATCGCCATAATACACATCATTTTTCGCAATTGGCCATAATTTTTCTGGTTGAATTAACTAGGATGGTTCATGCCACCACTGACTGAGTGACAAGAGTTTTGATGGCAGTATTCCCCTTGAAGCGTAGTCAGCTGAATTATTTTGGGATTTGATGTGATTTCAATGATTCCTAGGTAATAATTAGAGCCGATAACCATGCCAAAATAATTTTCGAGTCTGTCCAACCATATATAGGAACGTCTTTTGGGTAGAGTTTTCTTAACTTCGGCTATCAATTTTGATAAGAGATGTGCACCACATAATTCCAATCGAGGTAACGACACTTGTTCCACTCGCGTTTCTCCTTGCTTGTTTTTAAATCTGCTATAGATCACAGCTGCATATCTTGCTCGCTGGCATCAAAAAAGCCATGAATCTGCATCTCGTTTCCTTTGACGTATTGCGATATTGTGAGCTGTTCCAAATGGGGAAGTTCGTTCTTTAATTGTCTCCACAAAATTAATACATCATTGGGTCGCTCTCCGTCCCAGTCTAATTTCCTTAGCCATAATTGCTGATACAGGATTTTGGTTATTATGATGGATGGTGATAGTAGTCCTAGGGTATCAAAAATCTTCGACGCATTTGATATTAACGTGCGCTTTGTCGGTGTTATTTCTTCTGGCAGGTTTACCTTGAACGATAGTAAATCATCTTTTGAATTCCATTGAAGGGCTAATATTTTGGAAGATGGATTCGTTCCTTCAAAGGGAACTATTGATTCATGATTTTCGTTTATTTGGTCCCTCAACTCATGCACATTTGATTGCCATTTTCGCAAATTGAATCCTCTTTATTTTAAAACATACTCCAATTTTTCTTTTAGATGTCGAGCTTCTTTGATGGTATTCGCGCCAGATAGGTAATCATCTATATAAAAATTGTATAAAATTTCATCAGCAATGAGTGGATATTCTTCTTGGAAATCAAACGCAGTCTGCTGCAGAGACCTTTTGTTACTAAAAATGCTGAGCTAGCCATTCTAAATGTTACAGTGGTAAGTTTATAGGATTTCAAAGGTTCATTCTCATTTTCTCGCCAAAGGATTTGCTGATATTTGTGATCATTTTCAGATACCATAACTTGTTTGTACATTTTTCTATGTCCACCGTCAGCGCAATTCTATTGTATCGGAATTTTAATAATATAGTCCAGAGGGTTGGTTGTATTGTTGGACCGACCATAATTATGTCATTTATGGAATTACCGTTGCTAGTTTTGCAGGAACCATCGAACACGACGCGCAATTTTGTAGTGGTACTTTCCTCTTTTGTGACGGCGTGGTGTAGCAAATAATAGGTGTTCTCCACTGGGGCTGTTGTAATATCTTTAGGAAACTCGCATAAATGTCCCAATGTCATATATTCTCGCATAATCTTTATATATTCTGATTTCAATTTAGGTTCGCGTTTTAATTTATTTTCTAATTTATCTTCGAATTTCCCGCAGTGTAGCGTTCGATTCCTTGAGCGGTAGTTTCACAATATATTTCCCAGAATTATGTCGTGCTAAATTTTGTTTGAAATGTTCCTCGCATTCGCTTTCTTCTTTGGAAAGTTGATTACAGCTGGAAAGTTTCTCGATTTCCCAGAATTTTCGGATTGTATCATCAACATCTATACCAACATGAAAGTTGAAACTCGTGGTTAGATTTTGTGTTTTCTTGGCTTCACCTGCTATTATCCAGCCAAACATGGAATTTTGTGCCACTAAATCACCTTCACGTAGTATCTTGAAGAAATAGTGTGCTACATAATAATATCCACCATTCCGGGTTTATTAAAGTGCGGATCTGCCAATTGTAACCCTTTAATTTTCAAAAAATTGGAAGTATTTATTTCGCACGCAGGTAAAGAATTTGTGAGTTTTGAAAGAATTAAAACATATAGGGTTCTCACTTCCATGAATATAAAGACACTGCTTTATGATTATTGAACTTCTGGTCGTTTCAGTGACCTTTTATTAATATTTTCGCATTCTTTCGAGGCAACGCCAGTCGTTCCGCACACGATTCAGATATGAAAGACGCCTGCGCTCCAGAATCTAATAATACTCTGCATCGTTGGAATTGATTTGAAGAGTCTAAACGTTTAACGATTTTGCATTTGGCTCTGGTTTCTCTGAAGAAGTCTGAACGGTTTCGGTGCATAATGTAACATTCTCTGGAGTTTTTCAAACATCTTGATGTAAAGTTGTGTGATGTTTCGCTCGACATATGCCACATCTAAATTTCGAACGACAAGCTTGCGATAAATGATTTTTAAACAGGCATATGAAACACTATTTATTATCGGCTACGAAATTTCTCCTATCGTTTATCGAAAGGCACAGAAAATCTTCACAATTTAGCAAATAGTGGTTTTGACCGCATTTTAGACAACTTATTGATTGGGCATCCGCATGAATTACTTTGAGGTTGGGAGATGTTACTTTCCGATAGGTGTTACGCTTTGTATTCTCACAACTTACCAAAGTGTCGCTCTGTTTTTCTAGGAAGTTGAAAAACTCTGTGATGGTTGGGTATTCGATTCCGAAGCTGTGTTGAGCCCAATCGTATTTGGTGGTTTGATCAAGCTTGTTAACCAGAATGTGGATCAACCATGGGTCGCGTGATTCAGCCTTGTTACCCAAAACCTTAAGTCCTCGTAACACCTCGTCAGACACATCACGCATATGGTGAAGAGATTTTGCCGAAGCCTTGGTTATTGACGGTTGTTCCATGAATTGTTTCAACATCATTTTTGTCACCTGCTTCTTTTTGTCGTATCGGTTCTTGATTATTGCCCACGCCTCATCGTAATTTGCTTCGGTAATGGAAATGTGGTGTACCAATGCGGCAGCTTCTCCTTTTAACAATCCTTTAAGATATTGAAATTTGTGTCCTTTCGAAATCTTAGGATTACTGTTGATAGAAGCCACGAACAAATCGCGAAAAGAAGTAAATTCAGAATAAGTCCCGGAGAAGAACGGGACATTCACACGTGGTAATCGGACATCATTTTCTCCTTTATTATTCAAATTTGTCATTTCGTTTAAAATGATGTTTGATTTATTACGAGTTTGTTCTTTTTTTGAAAACATTAACTCTGCTTGCTTTAATTTGCCTTTTATCTCAAAATATTTTGTTTCAATAATATCTTGAAGCGCAATGATCTCTGCATTATCTCTATAGGTTCTCTCAGCTTCCTTGTAATCATCCCACTCTTGATCCCAAAGCGTTAGTTTAACTTTAATTAGCTGTATTGTTTCGTGAGATAGGTCACCTTTTGCGAATGTTTCAATTTGGGTTATTCGGTTGATTTTGCGTTGCAATGAACGCGCGTCACGAGCATCCGCCATTACGAAATTGGGATTTAAATTACCAAGTGAATAATTTAATTAGATTAACTAACCACAAATATGCGCTTAATACACTAATATAACGTTTTTTTATGTTTGTTTGGTTTGTTTTTTAGCCGTTCACACCTAAAATAAGGGAGCAGCACTTGAAATATCAGTTTATTGTTCTAATCACTTGCACAATCACTATTTATTATGTTTAAAGTCATTTGAATTATATATTTGATTTAAATATTGACTGAATATTTGATATTAAATTGTTCACACTTATACAATTGAATTGTTATATTTTGATTTTAATAAAAAAAGAAATTCAAATATATAACAAATTTAAAAAAAAAAAATAACTTTTAATATCACGAATGCCAGCTACATCCGGCTAGAAAAAGAAAATTCCTGTAGGTGAAGGAAAATTCTATTAAGCCATACTCTATCACTTCATAAAAAAAGTCATTTTAAGTCGCAGGGCATGAATAGATCATAAAACCGCTACCGCTAGGAAATCTTGAAAATTTTTAAAATGGCCAACACGGAGTTGCGGGAGTTCACTACTGTTAATCTGGAAACTTCGTGGATTTTCCAAGAGAGCAACTTTTTAATTTTTTAATTTAGCAAACACAAAAAATGGGATATTTTTTATTTAAAAGGCCTCCAATCTCAAAGGCTGTCATTTTAATTTTTGCTTGCATTTTAAGTGCACAGGCTCAAAATGTTCATTGAAGTGTATAGTTTTAAATACCGTAGTACCTTTTGGAATTTAGGTTGACTGTACATATTAAAAATCAAAATCTGAAAAACAAAATTGGTTTTTATACTTTTGTCACAAACGAATTAATTATTTATAAACCTAAATTAGCTACCACATAAAAAATTTTACTGATAGGTACTTATCAAATCCTATAGCTTTCCATTCTAACATGAAGTGTTATCGTCAAATAATCTAATATAACCAATTTATTTAAAATAGATAAGAAATGATTTATGCCACTCCTGAATTTATTTTCGTTTCCACGTCATTCCAATGGAATATTGACTTATTTTAATCACATACTCCTTATCCCGCACGCAAATATGTGCTGAAGTTGTTTGATAAAAAATGTTGAATTATTTTTGATCCCCACAAGTGGTTTAGAAGGGTGGCAGATATATGCAGGTAATACAAAAAAAAATCAATTTCCCAAAACTTATTAAAGTTAGAAGAAACACAAATCAAATATAAAATATTCATCATCTTTAAAGTATGTATATGTATTGTATATATCGAATATGGTTTATATGTAAATATAATATGTACATCACACAAAGATGACGTTCGTGTACACGTTATACCATCTTTACTAAATAATATTAAGAAGAAAAGAACAAATATGTACGATAAAATTAAATCATTTCAACTTCAATGGCAATAAATTGATTTTTCGCCTTTGAAAAATATGATAACGAATTTTTTTCTTCTTTATCAGCGCACACACAAAGCATGAAAAGGCGACGACAACGACAGCAACAACACAAAAGAGACAACGTTGGAGTAATAACGACAAAATACATAAAAAAAAATTTCTCTTCTGAATATTGCACGTCTTTAATTTAATTTCTTTTCCTCTTCTTGTTGTATTGTTACACGTACTCGTACGTTTTTGGATATTTAAGACATGAAAAATATGACAACACCAAATCTATATACATAAACATACATAAGATGTAACATATAACAATATCAAAAATCTGTTTCTTTTCATTTTTAAACAAAAGGAAATTATTTTTTTGCGCCACACATTTTTCTTTGCCTTGTGAGGGGGATATTTTGAATTATATGTTCAAGATTATCTCAAAACAAATGTGAATTACACGACGAGATGACGAGGTAATAGTATTTCTTATCTTATCCGTAATTTTACGCGTTTTTGTTCCATGGTTTATTTGATTTTGTTTTTTTTTTTTTTTGGTTCCTGTCAGGTCGATAAGTGGATTGTGGCTTTTCTCTATATAAAAAATATTAGCTAGTAATATTAACATAACCAAATATTAACTTAAAAATATCCAAATTTTAGTTTCTGTTTGCCGAATCCGATTACCAAAAAAAATTAAAGATACCAATGTGGAGAGAATGTCAAGAGTGGATTAAATAAGTAAATTTGACAGCCTTAGGTCATCCAGCCAACTTTGAACTCTTTGAAATATCTGTATCGAATACAAATAATACTGTTAACATCTAGCTGGAAAATCCTTCAGAATTCTCTGTTGAGAGAGCATCCACAAAGTTCAAACTTTCTTTTCTCAAAAATTGTACCGTTTGTTCAAATTACAACGTGAGCAACTTGAGAATTGGTTAACATTGTTCTTTATTCTTGTGATCGATACCCCACCTTCTTGTCATATAGCATTTCAATTATTGTCAGCCGAAATTCAACTAGTGCTTAATTATTGTCGATCTTTAATTAGAGCACGCTTTGTATTTAGAGCAAGAATACAACATTCGGTCATGCAATTGAATCAGAATTCATCCATTTGAGTTATGTTGTATGTAAATTATTTGTCAAACTTTTGTTTGCATGGCTTTTCCTTTGGTGTGAGTATAAAAAATTCAATCATAATAAAAGGAAATTGAAATACAATTACAAATTTAGAGTTAATTGCTTAACATTTTCTTGTTGCTATGGTAAAATTCGTAATATTATCGCTCGTAATACAACTACCTATAGTGCTTAATTATGAGCATGAGTTGAATTAGCTGCCTCGGTTTTAACGAGTAAAAAGTGATCGATCATTAATTATAGCATAAACATGATGCATAGTTGTTAAACCCTTGTATCGGATTTTATGTAAATTTAAACACTTAAAAGGTTACCACTGGTGGGGCCTTTTCTTAATTAATTAATGAGAACAAAATTAGTTTTTTTTTTTTTTTTCGCTGGCGCTACATCCCATGGAGGGCTTTGGCCGCTTCATTATGAAGTTTCGTAATCAGTTTTTAAACGGATAATGAATGATTAATTCATTGATCCTATCGTTAACCAGCCGTGATTTTTTCATCACCCGCCGGGAATTGAACCCGGGACCTCCGGAGCTTAAAGCAAGCATGCTAACCACTGTGCCACCGGGGCGGCAACAAAATTAGTTGGTGTCAATTTAAATTCTGTTTTATTTTATTAAGTGCTACGCTTTATATACAATTTTTAATTTCCAAAGTCAGCACAAAATATATAAAGTAAAAAATCAAAAATATGTATTTGTAGTATACATATTATTATAAATTTAAGTTAAGCGTCAGCACAATAGATGCACCAAAACTTCATATTTAGTGAAAATTAAAATGTTGGAATGTTGATGAGTCTACATATTCCGGGCTGTAGAGTTTTGAGTAGCCTCCTGTTTACACTTCACTATTTTCATCCGGTCGAGGAAGGGCTGCCGGTATTAGAACCTGACTTTTCGCTTTAATTTTAAAATACAAAATGACGAAAAGTATTATTAAGATTCCTATAGTTGAGTAGTTGATGATTCATTTCTGTTGGCAGTTGCTCCTTTTCCTTTATCACTTTTAGCTCCCTTTCCAAATCGGTAGTCTCAATTGCTGGCATCAGGTTAAGATTATCGGGTTTTTTGAGTTTTATCTGCGAACTGAATTCCTTTAGATTGATCGCTCCGTTTAACATATTAGATGATTTTTCAAATGTCTTGCTAATATTATTACGTGCTGTGCCGATAGCAATGATAAAGAGATGGTCGTCCCTTAGCGTACAACCAGCATCTATCGTCACTAATCCGGACCCCTGAAAGCTGTATGAGTCGACGTTGGATCCACATATGATGTCAACTGTCGTTTTATTTGTAATTACGTATATCCATTGATTTGGAGCATGCAGTTTTATCCAATGGTTAGTTGAATTTATTTCTTTAACATTACATAATGTGTCAAGCATTGGTTTTCGCTGTAAGATTGCTACTTCACATTGGGTTCTGTTAGTTAATGCATTGAAAATTGGTGATATTTCGCATAAAAATTGCGTAGGTTGGAATTTTTGACAACGTTCCACTTCTTCTGTTGTTAGAGTGGCAAAATGTTCTCGATGATTGTCCATTGCTAGATATTTTGTTGATGTAACGATGTGTGATTGAGTGCTGTTATGATTAATATCCGGAACAGGGAAGACAGCTAGCAGGTTATAATCCGTTGCAAAGGATAACGGAATGATAATCTCAATTATCACATTTCGTTGTGTTACCCTACTACGTACATTCATGCTTTGATATATATGCATGAGATCATGAATGTTATGGCCAGGAATAGTTATTGATGTTGGTGTATGTTGGCGAATAAATTGCAGTTGGTCTTCTAATTGTGACGGCGCGAGAATCGATGGATGCAAAATGCTATGATGTGCATAGTAAATAATATCAAGTAGACCTTGTTGCGTATCCTCTAAGTTTTTTAGTATTAAGGTCAACTCTAGTGCGCTCATTAATATCAGGTGAACCCTTTCTTCGTGTGTTCGATATTCGTTTAGTTGTATCATCTCTAATCTTAACCTCTGCTGATCCTTTATTAAATTGTTCAATGATGTTGTTGTGAGATTAGAATTATATTTCATCAGCTTGATTGTGTTATCGATTATAGATGTCTGGTTTCTCAGTAATGCCATTAGATGCTTTTCGTTGTTGTTGATATTCTCGAATTGAGTTTCATACTGGTTGGCTTCGCGCTGGGTAAGAATTCCAAACATGTCTCCTAAGATAATGCCTGTTGTGTCTCCTAAACCGCGCTTCACTCGTCGACGTTCCTTATTGCTTGCTAATAGGAGGACATTGTCTGCAATCAAGTTGTTGAGCTGCCATTGAAGTTGCTGTAGGATTACGTCGCAGTTGAAACCAGACAATCCTTTACAAGCTGCTCCCAGTTCGCCTTGGGCTTGTTTAAAAGCTTCGATCTCTTCCCAATAGTTCGTCATGTTGTAATAGATCACTAATGTCCACTTCATGGCTACCAATTCAAGTTTGCCTAAATTCTCGAAATATATTCCTGTTGAGTCGTTAAATGGGGTAACCTTGATCTGGGCTTGCGCCTGTCCTAGTACGCAGCAAATTGAGAGTAATGCTAGTGCAATATGATTTACTTTACTTAAATTCTTTGCTTGTCTTTGTCTGTGAGGCTGCACTCTTTGGTTCTGGTTGTCGTTTCCGGGCAGTGGTAGTCTATTTCCTGTACACTGCGGACTGCTCATCTGCATGGTTGTTCTTCCTAGTACTGTTTTATCTATGCCTTGTGGGGTTGGTAATTATTGAGTTGTGCTTGTATCTTTAGTAACTACCGCATGCACTGGATCATTCTTCTTGTTTTTCATTTTCATGTTGATGTAGTCCTTTGGCTCGTTAGTTGTTGGTAGGCGGTATATTTTAGTAATATTCCTTTTAAACGTATTGTTCCTGTATTTGAGCGTGACTACTCTAACAAGTCCATCTTGTCCTGGATGAAGTTCAATTACTCTTGCTAGTGGCCAGTGCGTAGGAGGTAGTTGTTCGTCTTTGAGTATTACTAGTTCTCCCAATTAGATGTTAGGTTGTTTCTGCAACCATTTTGGCCTTCGTTGTAGTCGTGAGAGATATTCTATATGCCATTTTTTCCAAAATCCTTGGCTGAGCTTGGTGAGCAAATTCCATCTTGTAACGGTTTGGATACCTTCCATAACAGGTTGTGGCATTGCTATGATGGCCCTGCCTATCAGGAAATGTGCCGGACTTAAAAACCCGTCATCATCTGAGTCGTTTGACAGTGGAGCTAGTGGCCTAGAGTTCAAGCATGCCTCTATTTGAGCTAGAAGTGTTGAGAGTTCCTCGAAAGTTAGTGTATGAGTTCCAATTACTTTGCGGAGGTGTTGTTTTGTTGATTTGACTCCTGCTTGCCATACTCCTCCAAAGTGAGGACTTCCCGGGGGTATAAAGTGCCACTCAGTTCCCATCTGAGCTATTTTGCCTTTAATTTCTGCTTCCTGTTTCTTTGCCTGCCTTTGTAGTTGTTTGTCTGCTCCAAAAAAATTTGTACCACAATCACTGAATATGTTCAGACAAATTCCTCTTCTTGATATGAATCGTCGGTACGCGGCCAGGAAAGCGTCTGTTGACAAGTCACTTACAAGTTCTAGATGAATTGCCTTCGTGGCTAGGCATATGAATATGGAAATGTATCCCTTTGTTGTTTTGTTACAGCGGCCTTTCCACAATTTTATATTAATCGGACCAGCGTAGTCTACTCCGCTGTTAGTGAACGGTGGTGCTGGTGTTACTCGTTCTTTTGGTAACATGCCCATTAGTTGGTGCGACGCCAATTTCCTCGCTCTCGTGCACACTATACATTCATGTATAGTGTGACGAATCGTATTTTTGGCGTTTATTACCCAATACTGCGTTCTCAGGTGTGCTAAAGTTGCTTGATTGCTACCATGTAGTGTTTTTATATGAGCTTCTCTGATAAGCAAACTTGACAGCTTGTGACCTCTGGGTATTATTATCGGATGCTTTTCTTCAAATGGAAGACTAGAATTTGTTATTCTACCTCCGACTCTGAGTAGGTCATTTCCGTCCAGAAATGGAGTTAGCGTTATGATTGTACTATTCTTTGGTAGGTTTTGGTTCGATTTTAACTTCTTTAATTCTGGTTCAAAACCTTCCTGCTGTGCGACTCTTATTATTGCCATTAGCGATGTATTCAGTTCCTCTTTTTTAAAATGGGAGTTGTCTTTAGCTTTTGATTTTGCATTTGATGAAAATCGTAGACAGTATGCAATGCTATGAACAAGCCGTTGTAACGAAGAGAATCTATCGAATTCAATCACAGGTTTCTTCACTTTTGTTGTAAATGTTCTTATTGATTTTCGTTCCATGCTGCCCGCTTGTTCCATTTCTTCATCACTGATTTTTGTTGTTGGATAGCCCAAATTCTTTAGCCATGTTGGCCCTTCCCACCAAATTTTGTGGGTTAATAATTGAACTGGATTTAATCCTCGAGATGCACAGTCAGCAGGATTCTCATTAGAGACCACGTGATGCCATTGGCTTGGTAGTGATATTGTTTGGTTTAATGGTGCAACCTTTGTTTTAGCAGCAATTATTGTGACTTGGTTGTTTATTTTGCTATATACCACTGCAGCATATGCTTGATTCGAGGCGTCACAGAAACCATGTAGTTCAATTCTGGCGTTACTGTTGTAATTAATCCAACGGTGAATCCTGATTTCCTTTAACCGTGGTAATTCCATTTTGTAGTTTAACCATCTGTTTTCAAGATTTAAGTGGAGTTTTTCGTCCCATCCTACACCGGAAGCCCATAAATCTTGAAGTAGAATTTTTGCCTGGACCACCACTGGTGGTAACCATCCTAGCGGATCGAAAAGCCTTGATGCCTCTGATAAGATTGTTCGTTTAGATATCGTTGTTTTGGATTCTGGCAAAACAACTTTGAATTGAAAGGTGTCTGTTGAAGAGTTCCACAGGAGTCCAAGTGTTTTCACTGTATCACTAAATTCTATAGTATGGAGTCCTGTTTCTTTCAGATTTTCTGGAAGCTCTTCTAATAACGCTTTTTCATTGCTGGACCATTTTCTGAGGTTGAAACCTCCACCGGAAAGGAGATTCAGTAGTTCCTTTTTCGCAGCGATTGCTTCTGCGATTGTGTTAGCTCCAGATAGAACATCATCCACATATTTAGAAATCGTTTTGAACAATCTTTGAACCAATTGGATATCTTGACGCTTCATCCATGGCTAATTGTTGTAACGTTTTTGTAGCCAAATAAGTTGCAGACACTGTTCCGTATGTGACAGTTTTTAATCTATAACTGCTCATTGGCTTATTTGTCTCAGATCACCAGAGAATTCGTTGAAAATCTTGATCTTCGCGGGCCATTATGATCTGTCTGAACATTTTCTATTGTTCTATTTGAATATTGCCGTTAAGTTGTCTTGTAATGTTGGACCTACATGCATCATTTCGTTTAGTGATGTACCTGTTGTTGTTTTGCAGGAAGCGTCAAAGACTACCCTCAATCTCGTAGTTGAGCTATCTTCTTTTATGACGGAATGATGTGGCATGTAGTAAACCCGAGAAGCATCTTTTTCTGTGTCATCTTTCACTAGTTCCATGTGGTCCAACTGGATGTATTCGTTCATGAATTTGTGATATTGATTCTTAAACTCTTCATCCTTCTTGAATCTTTTTTCAATTTGAGTCAATCTAGCTGCTGCTTTACTTTTAGATTCTCCTATTCCCACTTCTTTGAGTTTGTTGTTGTGAAGCGGCATCCGAACCTCGTATCGTCCATTTGTTAAACGCTTGTGAGTCTCTTCATAGTATTGCTCACATTCGATCTCTTCAGCAGTTAGGTTCGTTTAGGATGCAGTTCTTCGGATTCCCAAAAGCATTTTAACTGCTTGTCTATATCTGCCAATGTGACGTGGCTATTTAACCGGGTGACTGCAATGCTGCTGGTCTGAGTTAGACGACCAGATATGATCCATCCTAGCTCTGATCTTTGCGCTAAACAATTATAACGCGGATCCCTTTTTATGCCTTCTAAAATGATTTCTCCGTATATGTCGGCACCTATTAAAAGATCAATAGGTCCGGGAGTATCGAAAGTAGGGTCGGCTAGGATTATTTCTTTTTGTAGTTCGCTATCTAAACCCAATGAGTTCTTGTCTGGAAGTGTTTTAGTGATAGTTCCCAGAACTAAAGCATTAGCTTCGATCTTGAAAATCGATGGAAATATTGGACTTATGTCTATTGTTATCTGTTGATGGGCTCGTCCTCTTGTTGCTGAAATTCCGGAAATTTCAGTTAGAACCCTTGTCCTTGGCAGGCCTAGTTGTTGTGCTGCTTGCTCTGTGATGAAAGTAGCCTGTGAGCCTGGATCGATCAGTGCTCGTAGTAGAGTAAAACTCCCGAACATATTCTGTACTTTTACTAGAGCTGTTGCTAAAAGTACCGGGCCACTATTCTTGTCGAGTGTTGAGATGTTCAGTTTTGCAATACTGTTTTCCTGATTTTTTACGTGTAGCAACGTATGATGTCTGCCTTTGCAGGTAACACAACTCAGTTTAATGCTGCAACTTGTTGTCGAATGGTTTTGGCTGAGACAATTTCTGCATAAATTGTGCAGCATGACCATCTGATTTCTTTCAGAAATGCTTAAGTCTTTGAATCGTTGGCATGATTCGGTCCTGTAGTTTTTCTGACAGCATACGCAAATATTACTTGGTTGAGTGGCAGTTACGAATGCGCGTCTTAGCGGTGGTGGTTGAAATCTTGCTTGTTGGGTTGGCATTATCTTGTTGTTGCCAATTGCTTCTAAAGATTGGAAACGCCTTTCTAGAAATTTCAAGAATTGGTTTGTTTCTTGGAATTCTCTCGGGTTTTCTAGAGAGATCTCGTATAGCCGTCGTGACTCGTTGTCCAATTTTTTTAACAAGCTGAAGATGATGAAAGGACTCCATGTTTCAATATTTATGCCTGTATTCCTTATGGCATGTAGGCACTCGGTTGTTGTGTCATGTTAGCATTTGATCGCAGCAGCCGACTCCGTGTTGCTCGTATGCTGATTCAATAAAGTGTTCAGCAAATTAGATACGAGTAATCTCCTGTTGTTAAAGCGGTTCTCTAAAATCTCCCAAGCTACATCGTAATTGTCTCCAGTAGGTTCCAAATGACTCAATAATTTTCCAGCTGACCCTTCTACGTGACTTTTAAGATAGTTCATTTTATGTGTCGTGGTTAGCTGATTGTTGTTATGAACTAAACGTTTGAATGTGTCAGAGAAACCTACCCACTTCATGTAGTCCCCGTGAAAATGTGGGATTTCTACTGGTGGTAGACGAATTTCGAATGGTTTTATCTTGTCTAATTCTTCTTCTTCCAACAATGTTGTTAATTGTATTATAATGTTCTCGTGTTCATCTTTTAAATTTTCGTAGTGTTGGTCTACGAAATATTTTGAATTTACTTCCTGTTCTTCGGAAGTCTCCATGCATATTTGTTCATGAAGGTAGCTGATCTGCATCATCATCCTCTCCATGTTTTTTAATTTAATTTTTAAAGCTGATCTGGATCTGTTGTTACTAGCCAGTATGTCCTCAGTTGATCGAATTTATCGATATAAACCTCGCATTCGGATATCTTGCTGCTTCAACTGTTGCCTGAATTTTGGCAATTGGCTAAAAGCAACGTTTGACTCAATAGTCGACGCCTTGGATGGTTGGCCGTGATTGACTTCACTTGTTGATGCCCCATGTTCTGTTGTATTGTTGTTGCCCTCCTCAGATGGGATGAATCTAAACTTTTCATTTGTGCCTGCTTCATCTGATGTTGATAATGGTGTGGATGGCAAACTCGGCGTGTTGAGTCGTTGGCGCATATCCTCAATGGTTGTTGTGAAACTTTTCGAAACCGTTTCTCTATCCTTGAAGTACTGATGTGTTGAGTTCAATGGAGTTAGAAAATCTCTAATCTTGTTGTCTTCATCAACATACTCGTTGTAAGACTTCTTCAACGCTGCGATTTTCTTCTCAAGATAAGGTTTTGTTTTCCGCTGTGCTCCATCTTTCTTGTAATTTGAGATAAGTTGCTGTATCTATTCTGCTTTTTGTTCTTGTTTTCTTAGCAGTTCTTCCATTCTTCAGGTTGCACTTGAAAAAGTTTATTAGACGGCAAGTGTCAGGAACAATTTCTTACGCGAATTAGTATTTCGTGGTGCAGCTTCAATGGTTTGTTGTTTGGTAATTTACTTGAATTTGCCGGTTGTTGCTTGGCGTATTTCTAATAGGTGCCAGTTGTTTCTAATGGCTCGAAGGACCAATGTTAAACCCTTGTATCGGATTTTATGTAAATTTAAACACTTAAAAGGTTACCACTGGTGGGGCCTTTTCTTAATTAATTAATGAGAACAAAATTAGTTGGTGTCAATTTAAATTCTGTTTTATTTTATTAAGTGCTACGCTTTATATACAATTTTTAATTTCCAAAGTCAGCACAAAATATATAAAGTAAAAAATCAAAAATATGTATTTGTAGTATACATATTATTATAAATTTAAGTTAAGCGTCAGCACAATAGATGCACCAAAACTTCATATTTGGTGAACATTAAAATGTTGGAATGTTCATGAGTCAACAATAGTGGTAGTAAGGGAATACAACTTTAACAAAATATGCCATGGAAAATTTTACGAAAACGTGATTATTAGTTATTACAGCGTAAAATACGTGCAACAACACGTTATTACAGAGGTTATATTTCGAATTTCATCATAGCAACGGGATACTATTACGAATTTTACCGTAGCAACAAGAAAATGCTAAATAATTATCTCTAAATTTGTAATTGTATATCAATTTCCTTTTATTATAGTTGAATATTTTATACACACAATAAAGGAGAATTAGTCTTGAAATTGCGAAAAGCTATCATTTTTAGTGATGAGGGTTGGAATTTACTGTAGTTTACTTAATACTTCTAAATTAATCTGTTTCAAGAAGATGACATTCTACATTTCTCCCAACACCGAAAAACATACGTATTACTTATTGATTTTCATTTGCAGAAATTTATCGGTTAAACATTCATCACGTATACACTCATAGCAACATGCGGCACACACTTGTTACTATAGACACGTCATGACAAATATAATAAAACGCAATTAAAATGAAATCTTCATTATATAACAATTGTCATTAATTTTACAAAACCCCTCATATTTCCTTTTTTGTCGTCGACGAAAACCATAAATTTAATTTACGTACGTGTGCAGAAAAAAATACATAATTTAACACTTTCCACCACCATGACACTTTCCAACCTCCATGTCGTAGATTAATAAAAAAGTTTTTTTTCCTTTTCCTTAAATTTACATTTAAGTTCTCCCAAATGCAACATTATTCTCGTACATATACGTACGTAAGTATTTATAATGTAATCGTAAGACGAGATTCACAAATACAGACACATCCTAACCACAGTCACTTAAAAACATAAAATCCTAAATTTAAATCAAATATTTGTAAAATAAAATTAAACAACATCAAAAGGCTAAAGTATATAATATTTTCTTCTTTGCTTTGTACCAACTTCAAATATGACTGGCAACTTAATTTAAAGTTAAAAAAAAAAACAAAAACAAAAAATGTAAACATTACACAAGAAAATAAAATGAAAAGTTAGAAAAAAAAATCAAGAAGAAAATTCTAAAACCATTATTAAATTACATAACCATTATAACTTATATTTTGTCTTTCTGGGTGTATACGTTACAGAGGGAATGAACAGAACAGTAAATGTTTGACCCACATTTTGTGTGTGTGTTCTTCTCCTTAATTTTATTACCTACAATAAAAAAAAAATAAAAATTTGGACAATTTATTATTTTTATTTTTATTTTTAAAAAACTTTTCTTTTTGTTTTGTATAATTTATACTCGTACATTTGACAAAATTATGGATGGAGAAATTCAACTTCTCAATTTTTTGGTCAATCTATTCAGATGTTAATAGCAATTTTAGGAATTTTTAGCTTAAGATATCGTTTTTTTTTTTTTTTTTCATATTTCTGTTTTGAGATAATATTTAAGGCTTGTGTTGATAATCGTCTTTATTTAAATTAAAAAAATTAAAATGATATTAAAATAAATTAAAATAAAATTGTATTTAATATTTTTATTACGTGCTGACGTTTCGAACAGATTTCCTGTTCATCCGCAGAGCTGATACAAGTTGTTATAATGTTATATAAATTATGTGGGACGTTTGTTAACTCCAAAAACTACTTACAAATTGTTGATAACTTAAAAATTGTAACATAAACAATATTACAAAAGAAAATTAAAATAATTTACAAAATTTGTTATATATACATATGTATGTACCTATAAAAATAAAATTCCAACAATAAATAAAAACAATTGCAAAATTTTCTTTGTTATTTATATCAGTGCTTTTCAAACTTTTTCATATTGTGGCCCCCGAAATCGAAAAAATAAAATCCAGGGCTCCCAAATATGTTATTCAATAATAATGAATTTACTGCTGAGCATTTTGGGCATTCTTGTTCAAAGGATCTCAGATGTTTCATATAGCCAACTTAAAAAAATGTTCTACAAACCCAAAATATTCTTTCAGTTTCATCCGATTTTCAGGTAAAAAAATTCCTGTGCACGCAAAAATTGTGAAACTCCAGATAATTGTTAAGCTTTTAAAAATCTGAGAGGACTCTACATAAGGAACTATTCAAAATTAGATGTAGCTGTAAAAGCTCCTAAACAAAATATTTTTGCTGGACATATGAGTGGAGCAGAACAGATTAAAAATAACTAAACTAAAGTTAAAGCTAAACATTTTTGAGCGACGACTATTCTAAACTTGGTCAAAAAATTCAATTTTTGCACGTTTCTCTAATTTGATCGCAATCCGACCCGAATTTGGTTCGTTTTTAATTTTTGTGCCAAATTATTTTTACATATGAATATGTTCTTCTGAATTATCGAATTATGAAAATTCTGGAAGTACTTGAAACATTAAAAAAAAATTAATTTTCTATACAAAATTCAGAGTTATCCAAAGTTTTTATTAGATTTTTTCAACTACCAATTTTCATGATAATGAACCAATTTAAAAGCTTTGACTCGCCCAGCAGTTTTATACCCGAATTTAATAAATTTAGAGAAATTACAGCATTTAAATAATGTTTAAATTTTCAAAATTCTTCTCATTTACAGAATTTAAATAATCTTTAAGCTTTCTAAATTATTCGCTTTAAAAACTTTAAATTTTCAAATATCTTTAAAATCTTTAATATCTCTAAAGCTCATAATTCTATAGACTAAAATTTTTATTTTTATCTGAAAATTATTTAAATTCTTTAATTAGTTAAATTTTGAATGATTAGATTCTATTATTTTTGAAATCACTAGAATTCTTTGAACAGCACATTTTTAAATAATTTAAATTCTTAAAATTTTTAAGATTCTTTAGACCTTTCTTTCTCTTCTTTGAATTTTTAAAATCATCTAATTTTATATTTTTCATCTCTAAATTTGTTAAATCCTTTAAATTTTTAAACTCCTTGCTAAATTCTCTATTACACGTTTAAAAACAATATTTGTTTTTTAAATTGTTAAAACATTTATTTTTATGCAAGATAAATAAACAATTTAAATTTAAAACTAATTTTGAGAATAACTTTCTTGTAGTGATAATTTTTTATTTTATTATTAAATTTATGGAAAACCTGGTTTCGGAAATTCTTCCTTCATCAGTTCCTTCAACTAAACTAATTACAATATAGCGGTTTCCTTAGTTTATACGAATTAAGTACATATATTCCGGTTTCCATCGCTGCATAATATCATGTCAAAAATTTTGTTGGTTTTGCAATTGATTTTGTCATTAAGTAATAATGGATTGTTACGATTCCTGTATATCTCTAGTTCCTCCAGACGGTCCATATTGTTGCCTTTACGCATTTTATGTAAAATTTGCATGTTGTTGCTTATATCTGTGTATGTATGCTTTTCGTTGATGATGTGGGGAGCAAAATTAGATTTGATGTTTTTATTTTGGTTTGTTTCATTGCGTTCGTTCCTTATTTCCTGCGTGTGTTCGGCGAATCTCGTTGCGAATGACCGACCAGTCTGTCCAATATAAAATTTTTCACAATCATTGCATATTAGTTTATAAATACCACAGTCAAGCTCGGTGTTGTTGTTATGTTGTAGTCGTAGTTTATTTTGTATTTTGTGACTGGTTGTGTGAGCAAAACTTGTTTTTGTGTTGTATTCAACTGGAATATATTTTGTGATGTTGTTGTTGTCCGTATAAAATGATGTTAAGTGTTGCAATTGCTTTCTGTTTATGATCTTTTTGTTCAGTTTGCTGATCAAATTGGTTGTGAATCCCTTTTGTGTGGCTATGTGGGATATTGTGTTAAATTCTTCTGTGTAATTTTCAATGCTCATCGGAATGCTATTTAGCCTATTCAACATATGATTATATGCTGCTGTTTTATGTTGAGGTGGATGGTTTGATGCAAAGTGAATAGTGTGATTTGTTTGTGTTGGTTTACGGTATATTTTGAAATTATGTTTGCTATTGATATTGCTAATTGTTAAATCTAAGAAATTGATGGCTTTGTTGGCCTCTATTTCCAGTGTAAATTTGATATTTCTGTGTATGCTGTTAATATATTTAAGCAAATTATCTAACAGCCTGTGTGTACGTTTGAACAACAACAAAATATCATCAACATATCTGTTCCAGTATATGATGTTATTACCAAAGGGGTTGCATTCTTTGTTGACGAATGCTCGTTCAAAATAATTTAAGTAAATGTTGGCCAATGTACCTGAGAGTGGGCTTCCCATGTGAAAAAATATGGCTTTCAAAAACTATAAGTGAATTATATACGAAAATCGATATGCTAACTGTAAAAACATATAATGCACAGTTACTCTTGTCAAAAAATGTTCATCATTTGGACTACATAAGCATCATAAAATACGCTGAAATCACAACGGATAAGAAGATGAGGGCCAAAAGACGTAACATCTTGAGTAAGCTAAAAAAGTTGAAAATCAAACGGCAAACTTCTTGTGTAGCGGCTGAAAATACAAATGATTCCAAAAAACATAAATTTTTTGAACGCATATATAATTTAACGGACATACAGTTACAAGCAGACGAAGAACAATTACTGGTAAAGGGTCTCAAATACAACTTAAAGCCTAAGAATAGCAAAAAACAGCACAATATACATTTGTTACAAATTGAAAATGCTATAATTAAAACAAACAAAGAACATCAAGACGAAATCAGAACCTTAGTAATTAATGAAATGTCAAAAAATCACAACAAATCGAGAAAGGAAAACAATGACAAATCGGCACACTTGATCATTGATAATATTAAAAAGAAATTAGCCGAGAATGACTCGATAATTACAAAAGCTGATAAAGGTAATACTATTGTAGTAATGTATCGGTCTGTTTATAATAAGAAAATTGAAGAATACATTACCAACAACAACATCATTAACATTGCAAACGACCCTACAATAGCGTACCTTAAAGAAATCAACCGAGTCATCAACAAATCTACTATCATTCTAAATAGACATCAAATATTTTTCAACAAAATGATTAAGCCTTCAGCCCCTGCAATAACCGGATTACCCAAAATCCACAAAATAAATATACCAATTCGTCCACTAATCAATTTCACAACCTCACCATCATACAAAATTTCTAAATTTCTCAACAATTGGCTAACCTGCAACATCAAATTAGAAAACGATATGTCCGTCAAGAACAATATAGAAATAGTCGATAAAATACAATCTATTAACATTCCACACGGTGCTAAATTGGCCTCATTCGATGTCACAAACATGTACACCAACATACCGGTTGCAGAAACAATCATCATAACACGTAATTTATTATTGAAAAATCATGTTGATATCAAGACAATCATGGAAGTCATTGATCTGTTAGAAAGTATTACGAAACAGAATTATTTTCAGCACAATGGGTTATTTTACAACCAAACTGATGGATTATCGATGGGAAGCACACTCTCAGGTACATTGGCCAACATTTACTTAAATTATTTTGAACGAGCATTCGTCAACAACGAATGCAACCCCTTTGGTAATAACATCATATACTGGTACAGATATGTTGATGATATTTTGTTGTTGTTCAAAGGTACACACAGGCTGTTAGATAATTTGCTTAAATATATTAACAGCATACACAGAAATATCAAATTTACACTGGAAATAGAGGCCAACAAAGCCATCAATTTCTTAGATTTAACAATTAGCAATATCAATAGCAAACATAATTTCAAAATATACCGTAAACCAACACAAACAAATCACACTATTCACTTTGCATCAAACCATCCACCTCAACATAAAACAGCAGCATATAATCATATGTTGAATAGGCTAAATAGCATTCCGATGAGCATTGAAAATTACACAGAAGAATTTAACACAATATCCCACATAGCCACACAAAATGGATTCACAACCAATTTGATCAGCAAACTGAACAAAAAGATCATAAACAGAAAGCAATTGCAACACTTAACATCATTTTATACGGACAACAACAACATCACAAAATATATTCCAGTTGAATACAACACAAAAACAAGTTTTGCTCACACAACCAGTCACAAAATACAAAATAAACTACGACTACAACATAACAACAACACCGAGCTTGACTGTGGTATTTATAAACTAATATGCAATGATTGTGAAAAATTTTATATCGGACAGACTGGTCGGTCATTCGCAACGAGATTCGCCGAACACACGCAGGAAATAAGGAACGAACGCAATGAAACAAACCAAAATAAAAACATCAAATCTAATTTTGCTCCCCACATCATCAACGAAAAGCATACATACACAGATATAAGCAACAACATGCAAATTTTACATAAAATGCGTAAAGGCAACAATATGGACCGTCTGGAGGAACTAGAGATATACAGGAATCGTAACAATCCATTATTACTTAATGACAAAATCAATTGCAAAACCAACAAAATTTTTGACATGATATTATGCAGCGATGGAAACCGGAATATACGTACTTAATTCGTATAAACTAAGGAAACCGCTATATTGTAATTAGTTTAGTTGAAGGAACTGATGAAGGAAGAATTTCCGAAACCAGGTTTTCCATAAATTTAATAATAAAATAAAAAATTATCACTACAAGAAAGTTCTTCTCAAAATTAGTTTTAAATTTAAATTGTTTATTTATCTTGCATAAAAATAAATGTTTTAACAATTTAAAAAACAAATATTGTTTTTAAACGTTTAATAATTAAACAGTGATAAAAGCCACAGCGTACCAAAATAAAAATAGATCTTTGCCATCTTTATAACAATTAAATTCTCTAAATTTTCTAAATTTTAAACAATCTTTAATTCCTCTAAATATGTTGAGTTCTTTGAATCATTTAAATTCAATTAATTTGTTAAATTGTTTCATTTTAAATTCTATAATTTTTAAATTCTTTGTCTGAAAATGCTTAAGCTTCTTTGAATTCTTCAAATTTTATCCAATCTACTATTTCTTAAAATTCTTTCTATAAAGGAAAATCTAGGAAAACAAATTATAGATAACAGAATTTAAAAATTTAAAGAAAGTTTGAAATCTTGACGGATTTAAACAAAACAATATTTTTTTTTTTTTCGCTGGCGCTACATTCCATTGAGGGATTTGGCCGCTTCATTTTTGAAGTTTCGTAATTTTTTTTTTAAATGGATAATGAGTGATTAATTCATTGATCCAACATTAACCAGCCGTGATTTTTTCATCACCCGCCGGGAATCGAACCCGGGGCCTCCGGAGTTTAAAGCAAACATGCTAACCACTGTGCCATCGGGGCGGCAACAATATTGATCTACACATATTCCTTAAATTCTTTAAATGCAAAATTTTTAACGTTTTATGTCCTTTAAATTGTTCAAATAATTCTTACCATTTTTAAGATACATGTTTGGTGAGCATGTTTGGTGTGTTTCGCACCAAAAGTATCTACAAATATATACGTATAAATTAGTTTTTTTTTCAATTTAAAGATTTATTTTTCTTGTACTTAAATTTTCTTGTTTGTTTTTATTTTGGCACTGACATGTCTTGTATAAATTAATTATTACAAAAAAAAAACATAATAGAATCGGTAATTGTATAGCAATATAAATTATAGTACTTTAGTACTGCTATCAAGTTTAAATTTAATTATGACAATTAATACTTCTTACACTTTCTGCCGTAGGCACTTGGCGAAACACACTTAATACACACATTTTTAAAAATTTTTAAAAACACTTGTTAAATATTTCGCAAAATTACAAAAGGTTTAAAAAATCACTCGATCGATTTCGGCTTATTAGGCCATCATCAGGAGTATCTACTAAACTGTTAGTAGATACTCCTGATGATGGCCTAATAAGCCGAAATCGATCGAGTGATTTTTTAAACCTTTTGTAATTTTGCGAAATATTTAACAAGTGTTTTTAAAAATTTTTAAAAATGTGTGTATGACAATTAACCCCGATGATTTTGAATAGATGTCATTAGTGTAAAAACAAAATTTTCTTCAAAAATAATCCGAAGTCATAAAAAATAATTTTGGTAAAATTGTCAATCACTTGATCAATAGAATTCATTCTGGAAAGTTAATAAATAAAAGCCAAACAATAAAAATAAAAATATAAAATACAATCACATTTATTAAGTGTTTTTCATTGTTTCACATAAAAAATACAAAAGTGCATCGGTTTTGCTAGAAATACAGCCGCATCACGGAATTACACATTGCTATATTATATAACAAATCTTATAATCATTAGGTTTATTAATTCGAAAAGTGTTGCTATACCAAGAGTTTCAGTTGTAGTAACAAATATAAACATACATCTAAAAATGTTTGATTCAAATATACTTTCTGCAAAGAAAATCATCCAATTTTTTGCTATACATATTGAGCAGCGATACAGTGAAATGATGAAACATAAAAGCATAGAGTAGCGTTTTTGCTAACAGTCGTGAGGAAATTTTGCATTGCTGTGCTGTACTGAACGCGGGCCAATGCTTTAATTCGCTCCCACCAAGATACAAAGTAACTACATATTTCGGCCATTTTGTGGTTTGATCGCGGGAACCTCTCAAGGTCTCCATATTTTTAATCAAACAATTAGAGTTATAGAAATTATTTCTAGGTATATCTTTGTAAAACGCATTTTTTTCATTATACGATACAAGTTGCATCCTTTTTATGGCTGTATGATACTCATTTTTTCGCCAACTTTTTCAGTGACTACTTCCGAAACTTCAAAATATTTATATATAGTGTTGATTACACTACTCTTCTCTGTTTCGCTTTACTAGTTTTGCAGCAATTTATTGCACATGGAAAAAGTGAGTATCATACAGCCATTATCAAAAAATTGCACATAATTTGCTTCAAAATAACTAATTTACTTCATACTCACAATTGAAACCCAAATATTTTCACCAATATTAAGTTCAATAAATCCATGATTTACTTTTCTTACTACTTATGTAAACCACGTTTAATATCTGGTATTTAAACTAATACTGAATTGACGCCGAAACACGAAATATTATATATAGCTATGAATTTTCATCTGTCGGTTTTTTTTTCGCACGGAAAAGATATTTTTGCACATATGCATTTATTTTCGTTACAAGCGCAGTAATTTGAATCAAATTTATTTTGAATACCTATTTTATATCAAAATAAGACTTAAATTGCGTAGAAAGCGCCTCGATGAATAAGGTGGTGATTGTATGAGATATACTTTTATTGTATGTCTTAAGAATAAGATGCAAGGTAAAATCGCATACGTGTAATCTTTATGTGTGTCATAAAGATGAATACCAATAATACCATTATCGCATAATTAAATATTTAGAATAAATTATTGTACGTATCTTGAAGGTATGTGATATCCGAATGTTTATTGATACTATTAGAATTTATCTTTATGTGTAACATCTCTAACACTCGTCTAGTAGTGCTAGGTAAATTTCATGGTTAGTTTCCAGTGTTTAAATTCAAATTTCCTTCCTTGCTTTACTCTCTTTTTGCGAAAGGAGAGAAAAAATATTTTGTTTTGTTCCTTTCCTTAGGAACGAAATTCAACAAAATAAAATATCTCTTTTCTCCTATCCTTAGTGTTTTATATGAAGAGATTCTCCTTAGTGTTTTATATGAAGAATTTTACGTTTATCGATTTCGTTTTCGGAGAAAGAAAAAAAATATTTTTTGTTTTCTTTCACAAAGAGAGAAATAAAAGATAAAAGAAGGGAACGAAAAAATGAATTTAAACACTGTTAGTTTCACATAAGTGTGCTGACAAAGCACTAGTGAGATCGGAATTCACTTTGTTTAGGGTTAAAATCTTGTGTTTAAAAGTTGCTTTGTTTGCCCAATATATTATTTGTTACACTCACAAATAACTTTATACATAATATACTACATTTTTATTGTTTCCTAACACTAAAGGTTTTTAAGAGGTGAGAATTTACTCTATTAATTGTTTCAAGTAAGTCTGTTTTATTAATTCTACAAACTCAAATTTTACTTGATTTATAAATAGAAAATGTCGATAAATCGTGTATACTTTAACAGTTCTATAAATCAATAGTTTCTATAAATTTTACAAATTTAATAATTTCTATGAATAAAGTTTAAAAATTCGGTAAATGTTTAAATTCTACAAATCTTTAAATTCCCTAATTCTACAAGGTTATGAATTTTACGAATTCCATTAATTCTATAAATTTTATAAACGCCACAAATTCTATAAATTTGATAAATTCTTTAAATTTTATAGATTCTATGGATTATATAAATTATTTCAAGTCTGTCAGTTCTATAAATTATACAAACCCAAATTTTACTTATTCCAAAAAATCCATAATTTCTATAAATTCTTTGAATTATAAAAATTTTATAGATTCCAAAATTTCGATATAATAAATCCGATGAACTTTAATCATCCTATAAATTCATTAATTTCTATAAATTTTATAAATTTAATAAGTTTTGTGAATAATTTTCTAAACTTAATGGATAAAGTTTTAAATTCAGTAAGATCTTTAAATTTTACAAATCTCATAAATTCTTTAGTACTTATAAGACCAATCAATTCTATAAATTTTATAAATTCTACAAAGTTTGGAAATATTATAAGTGGTTTAAAAACCTCTAAATTCTATAAATATTGAAGATTTTATATATTCCACAAATTCTATAAATTTTATAAATTCTGTAAATTTTATAGATTCAATGGATTCTATATATTGTTAAAGTCTTTCAGTTCTATAAATTTTATAAACTCAAATTTGACTTAGTTTAAAAATTGAATAAATCCTATAAATTCTACAAATTTTGATATTTTTAAAAATTCTTTAATTTTTATAATTTTTAATTTCAACAAATTCTTTAAATTCTGTAAATCCTATAAATTATACTAATTCGGAAAAACGAGCAAATATGTCATAGTAGAAAGCAGGGCTGCGAAGTCGGAGTTGGGAGTCGGAGTCGAGGAGTCGGATTATTTAAGCGGAGTCGGAGTTGGAGTCGAAAAAATTCTGACCGACTCCGACTCCGCATTTTATGTTTTCTTTCTCTCCTAAAATGCACCTTATCCTTAGTTAGAAAAATATTCCAATCAGTATATTTGACCCCCGGTCAAATTTATAAAGGATGGCATAGCGTAATGTTCACTTAGAAAAAAATCGCAAAAATCCTCGCAACACAAATAAAACATCGTTAACATCGTATAGAGAAATTGTTCTGCTTGATAACGAGATATTACTTACAGGAATTTATGTTATAGTGACCAGCCGTTTAATCTATGTATATCTATTAACCACCAAGAAAATCCTGTTGAAAAGTTAGAAGCGAAACATGAATTCTAAAAATTTCTAGATGACCATGAGAAATAGAAACGATTTCGAATTACAAAAAATCAGGATTTATTTTTTGTGGCTTGGAGAAAGTGAAAAAAATCCACAGAAGTGCGAGTGTTATTATTCTTGAGGCCACACCAACTTTAAAAACAAATTTGTAATTATCTGCAGTAGTAGATTTTATATTTTGGTTACATGTAGAAGTTGGAGTTGGAGTTGGAGTCGGAGTCGGAGTCGGATAGTCAATTTTTATACATCGGAGTTGGAGTCGGAGTCGAAAAATTATTTTACCGACTCCGCAGCCCTGGTAGAAAGATAGAAACATTAAAATGAACTAACAAAATTAAATATTTTTATCAAGTTTGAACGTTTTGCTGTCACAAATTTAATTAAAAAGGCTAATCACTAATTTTCTTAGCGATAAGTCAATAAAAGGATTTGAAGAAATTATGTAGATACAATTTTGCATCGTCACCAACGATATGTTTATTCTTTCCATTTTTGAACAACTGATCAAATCATATGTTTTTTGTTGAAACATCGTTCCCGCAATGCGCTTTCTGAACTAAGGGACAAGATTATTGAATTCATCAATTAAATCATCGTCGATCGAGCTTCATTTCCTCTCACTAAATTTATAACTGGAATTGGACGACGAGAAACTTTCTAAATTTGTTTGTTTGAGTCCGAAACAAGGATATATGTGCGTATTTGGCAGGTGTATTTCAGAGACGGATAAAATTAAATATGTAATTGCATAAGGTAATTGTCAGGGAAGAGCATTTATTGCTTCATAATCCGGTTATTAATTATTATGTCATGCTGGATGTAAATGAGAAATACTCTACAATCACGAAAGTAATCACTTTTATATTTTGATCCTTAGTCAGTCTCTGAAATATTACGTATACTTTTTTGTTGCTATTGAAGAAACATTTTCCTTTTAGACTGACTTTGAATTTTCAAATTATTAGATTATTTTATTCTTTAACCTAATCACCCCTATACGTCGAATTTCGGAATTGCATGCCTTAATTACAACACCAAATATTACAACTAATTTTTTTACCAAATGGCCTCAACTTCTTTATGTGTACGGACAAATACATCGTTTTAGGCTGTTTAAATATTAAATAATATCAAACGTGAAAGTAAATTAATTTATATCATGATTATTATTATTTACAGATTCTAAATTGTAATTTGAGTTTTAAAAAAATAAAAACTGAATTTTTGTTTGATTTGTAAATGTTTTTTTATCAATTTTTCCTTAACCGAGTGCTGTAATGACAATTTTTTGATGTAGTGTAGGTACATATTCACGTCATCATTTGCATCCATATCTATATTCACATCTACCTCCACACATCCATACCCATATTCCCATCTACATCCAGATCAACATTCATATCCATAACCACAACCACAGTCACTACCACAACCACAAATTCTATCCCGATAACTTGCCTTCACAAATTCCTAGTTTTTTATTTTGGATAATAAAACATAAATAGGAGAATCCAACAATTCATGGTTTTGCAAACATCTAGTTTTATTTATATGACATGGCTTAGTTTTGTAACAGCCTCGGCAATAAAGCCTCGAATGTTGGTTGTTTAATTTCAGTTTGAATTTCCAATTAACATATTTTACTACACTACAAAAAAAGAATGATACCGCAAGTGCAAAGTGATTACACGTCATTAACGAACACCTGCACTTTAACTATGAGTGAATAAATTTATTTGAAATATTAAATTAAGATAACATTCGCATTAGCTGGAAATTTATATATAACTGTATCTCATTTGAATAAAATCTTTCAAAAAAAAAAAAACTAATAATAAATCGTTGAATATATTATTTATTTAAGACGATAAAATAAATTTACACTTAATATGAAAATAATAATACCCAATATATTTCAAAACTAAAACTGCAAACAAAAAAGGGAAATAAATAATAACAATAAAAGAGTTTTATAATACATACTCAGAATAAAATGAAGAAAACATGTTGAAAACAACACAGCATAACACACACCCACCGGATTCAGAGAATGAAAAGCTTTCATCAAGTGTTTATTTTATTTGTGATTTCATTTTGATTTTCTTAAGCGAACAACACATACATACATATAAACACACCAAACCAACAACAGCAAAACGCAAACTTAACTAAAATAAAATAAAATAAAAAGCTCAACATTCTATTAAGAAGTTTGGTGAATAAAATTATTTAAATAAGTTTGAGAAAAAATCTTCTTCACCGACAGCGTCTTGTAAATATCGTATATGTGTATATACATACATATATGCATATCCAAAACAATAAAATAACATTATTATGTTTGTGATGTATATAAAAGGAACACCCAACATTATTTATCTAATTCGCTGTGTTTAGTTTTGTTGTTGCCGTCTTTTCATACATATAAGTTTGCACCAAAATCGTGAATAATATTAAATTCGACTATATAAATTATAATTTAAATAAAATAAATGATTTTATTATATGGATATGTATATGTGTGTGATAGAAAATTTAACGTTTTCTATATATGTATAAAGGAATGAATATGAATTGTTAGCTTTATGTTTTGAGTATTTCAGCTTTTCATAAATAAAAAACGAAAATAGAAAATTCTACTAAATCTCTAGTATAAAAATACGTATATGTACGAGAATATATCTATTCAACATTTGGGAATTAGACGAAAAACAGAAAATTTTCTATTATTTATTTATGTATGTTTGTTATTTTATTGTTTCTGTGACTTGAAAATGCCAAAAAATTAAGATAGATTGTTTAATTTAGTGTTTTATTTATAATAAATTCTCGAATTATATTTATGTATACGCCAATTGGTTAACCATTTTATAGTTGTCTCTATTTTTGATTATGTATTAAATAATTGTTTGATGTTTGGGTTAACCGTATTTGAGGTATTATTTAGATTGTAAAAAGGTTTCCGCATTTTTGGTTAACTATTTAAACACTATTAACATTAAGTTTGATTTATAATGTGCATTACTTTATTAGAATTTGAAAATAAAAGAATCTCTAGATTTAAAGCCTATTAACAATTTATTTAATTGCACATGCAACATTTTGGTACCTTTTCGATACTATTAGCCTAGCTAGCTCATAGCCGCAGTGCGGGGTGGCTTGAACGCCCACATGGCCCTCAACTAATAGCTCATAGCCACAATATTGATACAACATGAACTACATAATTTCTTAACTTACATGTTTAAATACAGTTAAAAAAAAATTCCCGATTCTGTTAATCCATTAGTTGGGACACTAAATACCCAAACAGAGAAAAAAAAACTATTTAAAATTAATTTTCCTCGTCAAAAAAATGGAATAAAATAAACAAAAGCAATCTGTAAAATTAACAGGAAAAACCGAAAGCTAATGATTCGTGACAAAAATTAAAAAAGGAAAATCTCCGATATCAATTGTGGTAACTTGAATTATGCACAATCGCTGTCTAGGTATAACCGGTAAAAGAATCAAATAAACGAACCATTTTGATTATTATTTCGCGTACATCACGCCAGAAATCCCATTTTAGAAAACCCAAGTTTCCTATATATAATTCGGACCATTGGGATTGTGCAATTTTGTGCCTGTGATTAGAAAATTTGTGCATAGCCTACTTTAGGAAACAGGGTTGGATTTCTCACGTGATTATCACACCAGAAATCCCATATATACCGTTTATCCAATAAAACATATTTTTCAGTTAACAATGATTATGTAAAATTGTGCGTTACTAAACTTACCTTAAAAAAAGTTTATATTGGCCAGAATCGGCCATAGAACATCCACAATTTATCAAAATCGTGGTTTTTCCAAAAAGTTGTATGGGTGATTTCCAGAAATCCCACCTTTTATTAACATATGAATTAAAACATAGCATATGTAATGTTCTGGCCAAGATTCATGTTTGTGCATATTATACTTTAGCCAGAATCGGCCATAGAACATCCACAATTTATCAAAATCGCGGTTTTTCAAAGAGGTTGTATGGGTGATTTCCGGAAATCCCACGTTTTATTACAATTTGAATTAAAACATAGTATAGTCAATATTCTGGCCAAGATTCACGTTTGTGCATATTATACTTTAGCCAGAATCGGCCATAGAACATCCACAATTTATCAAAATTGCGGTTTTCAAAGAGGTTGTGTGGGTGATTTCCGAAAATCCCACCTTTTATGACAATTTAAATTAAAACATAGTATAGTCAATATTCTGGCCAAGATTCACGTTTGTGCATATTATACTTTAGCCAGAATCGGCCATAGAACATCCACAATTTATCAAAATTGCGGTTTTCAAAGAGGTTGTATGGGTGATTTCCGGAAATCCCACGTTTTATTACAATTTCAATTAAAATATAGTTTAGTAAATATTCTGGCAAATATTCACGTTTGTGCATATTATACTTTAGCCAGAATCGGCCATAGAACACCCACAATTTATCAAAATTGCGATTTTTCAAAGAGGTTATATGGGTGATTTCCAGAAATCCCACTTTTTATTACAATTTGAATTAAAACATAGTATAGTCAATATTCTGGCCAATAATCACTTTTGTGCATATTATACTTTAGCCAGAATCGGCCATAGAACATCCACAATTTATCAAAATTGCGATTTTTCAAAGAGGTTATATGGGTGATTTCCAGAAATCCCACGTTTTATTACAGTTTGAATTAAAACATAGTGTAGTCAATATTCTGGCCAATATTCACGCTTGTGCATATTATACGTTAGCCAGAATCGGCCATAGAACATCCACAATTTTACAAAATTGCGATTTTTCAAAGAGGTTGTATGGGTGATTTCCAGAAATTCCACCTTTTATTACAATTTAAATTAAAACATAGTATAGTCAATATTCTGGCCAATATTCACGTTTGTGCATATTATACTTTAGCCAGAATCGGCCATAGAACACCCACAATTTATCAAAATTGCGGTTTTTCAAAGAGGTTGTATGGGTGATTTCCGGAAATCCCACGTTTTATTACAATTTGAATTAAAGCATAGTATAGTCAATATTCTGGCCAAGATTCACGTTTGTGCATATTATACTTTAGCCAGAATCGGCCATAGAACATCCACAATTTATCAAAATCGCGGTTTTTCAAAGAGGTTATATGGGTGATTTCCGGAAATCCCACGTTTTATTACAATTTCAATTAAAACATAGTTTAGTAAATATTCTGGCCAATATTCACGTTTGTGCATATTATACTTTAGCCAGAATCGGCCATAGAACACCCACAATTTATCAAAATCGCGATTTTTCAAAGAGGTTATATGGGTGATTTCCGAAAATACCACGTTTTATTACAATTTGACTTAGAACATAGTATAGTCAATATTCTGGCCAATAATCACGTTTGTGCATATTATACTTTAGCCAGAATCGGCCATAGAACATCCACAAGTTACCAAAATCGCGGTTTTTCAAAGAGGTTGTATGGGTGATTTCCGGAAATCCCACGTTTTATTACAATTTGAATTAAAACATAGTATAGTCAATATTCTGGCCAAGATTCACGTTTGTGCATATTATACTTTAGCCAGAATCGGCCATAGAACACCCACAATTTATCAAAATTGCGGTTTTCAAAGAGGTTGTGTGGGTGATTTCCGAAAATCCCACCTTTTATGACAATTTAAATTAAAACATAGTATAGTCAATATTCTGGCCAAGATTCACGTTTGTACTTTAGCCAGAATCGGCCATAGAACACCCACAATTTATCAAAATCGCGGTTTTTCAAAGAGGTTATATGGGTGATTTCCGGAAATCCCACGTTTTATTACAATTTGAATTAAAACATAGTATAGTCAATATTCTGGCCAATAATCACGTTTGTGCATATTATACTTTAGCCAGAATCGGCCATAGAACACACACAATTTATCAAAATTGCGATTTTTCAAAGAGGTTATATGGGTGATTTCCAGAAATCCCACTTTTTATTACAGTTTGAATTAAAACATAGTGTAGTCAATATTCTGGCCAATATTCACGTTTGTGCATATTATACGTTAGCCAGAATCGGCCATAGAACATCCACAATTTTACAAAATTGCGATTTTTCAAAGAGGTTGTATGGGTGATTTCCGAAAATCCCTCGTTTTATTACAATTTAAATTAAAACATAGCATATGTAATATTTTGGCAAAGATTCACGTTTGCGCATATCATACTTTAGCCAGAATCGGCCATAGAACATCCACAATTTATCAAAATTGCGATTTTTCAAAGAGGTTGTATGAGTGATTTCCAGAAATCCCAACTTTTATTACAATTTGAATTAAAACATAGTATAGTCAATATTCTGGCCAATATTCACGTTTGTGCATATTATACTTTAGCCAGAATCGGCCATAGAACACCCACAATTTATCAAAATTGCGGTTTTTCAAAGAGGTTGTATGGGTGATTTCCGGAAATCCCACGTTTTATTACAATTTGAATTAAAACATAGTATAGTCAATATTCTGGCCAAGATTCACGTTTGTGCATATTATACTTTAGCCAGAATCGGCCATAGAACATACACAATTTATCAAAATTGCGGTTTTCAAAGAGGTTGTATGGGTGATTTCCGGAAATCCCACGTTTTATTACAATTTGAATTAAAACATAGTATAGTCAATATTCTGGCCAAGATTCACGTTTGTGCATATTATACTTTAGCCAGAATCGGCCATAGAACATCCACAATTTATCAAAATTGCGGTTTTCAAAGAGGTTGTGTGGGTGATTTCCGAAAATCCCACGTTTTATGACAATTTAAATTAAAACATAGTATAGTCAATATTCTGGCCAAGATTCATGTTTGTGCATATTATACTTTAGCCAGAATCGGCCATAGAACATCCACAATTTATCAAAATCGCGGTTTTCAAAGAGGTTGTATGGGTGATTTCCGGAAATCCCACGTTTTATTACAATTTGACTTAGAACATAGTATAGTCAATATTCTGGCCAATAATCACGTTTGTGCATAGTATACTTTAGCCAGAATCGGCCATAGAACATCCACAAGTTACCAAAATCGCGGTTTTTCAAAGAGGTTGTATGGGTGATTTCCGAAAATCCCACGTTTTATTACAATTTGACTTAGAACATAGTATAGTCAATATTCTGGCCAAGATTCACGTTTGTGCATATTATACTTTAGCCAGAATCGGCCATAGAACATCCACAATTTATCAAAATTGCGGTTTTCAAAGAGGTTGTGTGGGTGATTTCCGAAAATCCCACGTTTTATGACAATTTAAATTAAAACATAGTATAGTCAATATTCTGGCCAAGATTCACGTTTGTGCATATTATACTTTAGCCAGAATCGGCCATAGAACACCCACAATTTATCAAAATCGCGGTTTTTCAAAGAGGTTATATGGGTGATTTCCGGAAATCCCACGTTTTATTACAATTTGAATTAAAACATAGTATAGTTAATTTCTGGCCAATATTCACTCATACAATGGAAATCACTCATACAACCTCTTTGAAAACCACGATTTTGATAAATTGTGGATGTTCTATGGCCGATTCTGGCTAAAGTATAATATGCACAAACGTGAATATTGGCCAGAATATTGACTATACTATGATTTAATTCAAATGTTAATAAAAGTTGGGATTTCTGGATATCACCCATACAACCTCTTTGAAAAATCGCGATTTTGATAAATTGTGGATGTTCTATGGCCGATTCTGGCCAATATAAACTTTTTTTCAGGTAAATTTAGTAACGCACAATTTTGCACAATCATTGTTAACTGAAAAATATGTTTTATTGGATAAACGGTATATATGGGATTTCTGGTGTGATAATCACGTGAGAAATCCCACCCTGTTGCCTAAAGTAGGCTATGCACAAATTTTCTAATCACAGGCACAAAATTGCACAATCCTAATTGTGCGAGTTATATATAGAATACTTGGGTTTTCCAAAATGGGATTTCTGGCGTGATGTACGCATTATTTCCACCATAAACTCGTATTTGCTATTTAATGATACAAAAAGTTAAAGGTGTCATGTATATAGTAGATGAGCAGATAACTCACTTTAATTTTCTTCCACATTACCGACATTCTGTAAACATTTCGTCGCATCATATTTATGTTGATACATGCGAGTTTTAAGATATTGCTTCATTTGACCAACATATGAACAACCACACTCGCAATTAACTTATAAACTATAGGCTACTTAACAGTCCTTTGTTAATTCTACCTTTAAGTTTCGGAAAGATTGACATTCCCAAACTATGGTTCGAGCACTCAGAAAAAAAAATATGACTAACTTAATCATAGGTTGTGACCATCACACATATGATAAATCAATATAATAAGAGCCAAACGAAGATGATTGGCATAATCATAGTACAAATTAGTACATGTCTAATCATATGATACAATTCATAAAATTTATGGTGAATGTAATGAAGAAAATTTAATTCCAATCATGGATAAATTTGGATATTATAAAACTAAATTCTATCATATTTACAGCGACATTTAACATAATTTCAGTTGAGCAATATCAGATACATATAATGTTTATAAAATTTAATGCAAAATATGTTCTTAAAACAGCTTATAATAAAAATGTTTTTATTTGATATTACATACACTTATGTGTGAACTATTAAAATTGTTTAGTAAATTTTTATTTAAGCCAACAGTTTCTAATCTTCACGCAGACAAAATAACGATTTGCATAGTAAATAATTTGTATTATGATTACGAATTTATGATCCCCATTACCACCCACTCCAGCTTGAATTACTGATTCATTTCTTAATATATCATATAATTTCCAAATTTTATAAATTTAGTTAATAAGCAGATCCCTTTCCAAATAAATTTAAATTTGTCTGCAATAGTTGTATCTGTTGAATAATTTAATTTACCGGGAATTATTTCATAGTCAAAACTTCACAATTCATCAATCCGTGAGTCAAAGCTATTTGATTTCTGAGTGATATAGGGTACAAAATATTTATTTTGTTTTTAGATAAATTTATTATTTTCTTTAATTTTTGATGAAAAGATTACAATTTACTTAAACTTAATTATACTAACGGTCCAATTATTTGCATTATTCGCCCATAGTGAGTAAGAATATGAAATTTCGGCTTTAAGTGCGAACACGACAGTTTTAAGTACAATATATTATGTTTCTCTATTATAGAATATTTAAATATTTAATATCATTAATTAGTGCTGCAGGTGAAAATGCTAAATAAATAATCTCACGAGAACCAAATATTATTTCCAAAAATTACAGCTTGTCGGTATTTAATCACCTATTAGTAACCCGCAAGCCGCAATATATTACTGTGTGCACTCATTTTAAATTTGGATTTATTTAAGATAGCTGAACTAAGCAATGGCGGTTTGTTTATTGTTTGGGTCCAAAAATTACAATTTTGAATCCTAATATTTAGTTGTTTTATGGAAAAGTACTTCGTTTCTGTAACAAAATATTTCATTATTATACATAAGTCATAATGACAAATTCCTTCCAGCAGGTCGTGCATAACGACAACAGTTAAATTAGATGCAACATGAAACCTTTTAAGTGAATTGAATGAACAATTTTTTTTAATGAGTATCTCACTTGCGTTTCCATTTTCTAAGCCAAATATATAATTTTCTCTAGATCTAATTTCACACGAATTGTCGTTACAAAGCTTTTGAGCAATTTCAGAGGAGGTTTTACAAATTCGACAATAATATCTTGAGTTAAAGCTATCGTTAAATCCTAAAATAGAATTGAGTCTTAACAACTTAGAATTGAGTTTCAACTCAATTTCACGATAAGTTAGCCCTGCTTTAACTGAAATCACAATTTTTGTAGCGCGGACAAGTCATTTTCCATTCATCTCGCTTAACTCTCCAAATAACCATGTGATAAAAAGAATTATTGTTTTCCATAAAATAACGTAAAATTTAAAGTGACTTAAAATTTTATCGTAGAGTGCTTAGTTTACAAGACTAAAAAATGTACTGGCTAATGTTTATACGCTTTTTGATACGTATTCTCTTAAACTTCAATAACTCGATAAGGAGCGGCCGCACAGAAATTTCCATATTATCATTTTTAAGGTTTCTAAATTCTCTATAAAATGGCCGATTTGGATTTTTGAATGAAACATCGAGCAAGTTCGTTTAAAGTTTTAAACAGCAGCATATTTTGTTGTTTTTTTTAGACACCGTTTGTTTTACTTAAAAAAGTCATAAAAAAACAAACTAAAATAAAATGGGTTCCAATATCGAAAAGAAGACAAAATTTCCTTTAAATAGAAATAATAATTTGTTTTTAAAAGGTGTTATTTCACCAAGATACAAGTGTTCAAATCTGGGTATTTGTTCGAAGAAAATTTCTGTTCCGTTTTTTAATTGGTGCAGAGTATAACACAAACTACAGATTTGATTATAATATTTTTTCGTGCTACGTAAATACCTTTATTTCCAAGCTCTATTAATTCATTAATAATAGGGTTCAGTATCCTTTGGTTGCCAAATTTTTTTTTTGTCTCATGTGTGTTTCTTAAATAGAATTTGAAGAGACTGTTTAATGGAATAATTTGCATAGAATAATCAATTTGTTTTATTAACAATTTATTCAATTTGTTGACAAATTCTAAATTTTTGATTTTTCATATGAATTATGTGTGCTTTATTTGTAATGAAGAAATCTAAACTTTTAAGTTCCTACATTAGCAAATATTCCGATTTTAGAAGTTTGGAATTAAAATGCGTTAACGAAGCAAGAAGTTGGTAATCATTATTGGTTTCTGGTAAAGATTTTTTATACTTATATTTAACTTGAGTAAAAGTTGCACGTTATCTTTGAAACTTCAAATGTTTTCTTTCTGGGTATTTTCTCATCACAATAAATTTTCAATATTACTTTAATATACTCAACGGACATTATTTTGATTAATTAGCTCTTCTGGAGTTGTTGGATTAAAGTGACTTGTTGAATTAATTTGAGAAATCAGAATATTTTCGTCTACGTTTATTGCATTTAGAGGTATTTATCAGATGCAGAAGGACCAACATTTAAATCCGATTTAGAAAGTAAATTTATGCGGCAATGCTGATTAATGTTCTTTAAAATGAAAACTTTCAATATCTTTATGGAAGTTTGGCAGATGTTTAAAAGTTGTATTTATATAATTAATTTTATTTATTATAAATTATTTGTTTAAATAATTTTACGACTAATTTATAAAGGTTTATTTATTTTATAAAATTATAATTTATTTTTTACAATAAAATTTATAATTTAAGATAAAAGTGTTATTTATTTTGTACTACAGTTATTTACTAATTTACATTTATCACAATTTTATTATTATTAAATATTATTTTTTATATTTCAGCTTTTTATACCCGGTTGTACATCTGAAATAAAAAAATTTTGGCATTCAAAGCTTACCTTTAATATTAGTGGATTTTCATTTAAAAAAATAATGTATCGTTTTCTAAAAAAATATTCTGACACGATCATATAAAATTGATCGAACGTATTACAAAAAAACTTTTTAAAGCCGTAGAATTATTAAAATTTAATATATAGAAAAAGCATAGTTTGTAAGTGTTGCTTCCTATGAATATGACTAACAAGTCGAAATATTAGGAGAAATAATAATTATAAATATTTTTTAAAATTTTTTTTAAATTATTGTCTATAAAAAGCTGAAATATAAAAAATAATTAAAAACAGACAATATTATAATACAATTGTTATTATTAAATACCACCGCGCAATGTGGGCGGCATGGCACGCCGACGCGATGAAATTTGAGAGCAGACTAATTATTAATTAATTTATAAAGGTTTATTTATTTTGTTTTGTTTCGTGTTACTTTATGTTATGTTTGTTTTGTTGGTATACCTTGGTAAGTGAGCAGGTACTTGTTTGAGTTTTTGAATTGTTCGCGTGTAAACTAATTTGTGTATAATGGTTACAAAGTGAATGTTCGGATTAGCGAGCCGCCACAGATGCTTTAGACAATCGGATTTGTTTCTGAAATTTAGTTTACAATTTTACTATACACAATAAAATTTTCCATTGTGAAACTGATAATAAATTAGATAAATTCAAATAATAAATGCAAATTAAAAAAAATTATCTACAAAAATTATTAGTTAAAATGAGATACTCCTCTGAAGTTCATTAATAAGTGTTAAAACATATGGGAAATTTTCATCAAATTCTGTTTTAATTTTAAAATCACCCTTTTGGATGAAAAGCCAAATCGACTTACATTTAGTTGGGTATTTTATATTCAAACCCATATATAAATAAAAACAAGATTTCACAGCTTCTACAGGATTCGAGTACAAGTATTTTTCTCCTACAATTAATATGTAAGTTACGCTTATAGGATTACCAACAAAAATAATTTTTGGTGCTTCTGGGATTACTTCCGCTTCGAATGTCTCTACCGCGCTCTGTAATAAAAATTTGATTTAAAGACTGATTTTTGCTAAAAATTAATGATTATATTTATCTTATACAACGAAATAAAGGGCTGCTTGATTTCAATTGTTGACACCCTGCCGCTTCCGCTTATAGCAAAAATGCTAATGCAATTTTTTCTTCAGTAATTAAAATAAAATTTATTTTAGAATTAATTTTAAAGTACCTGTCGATTTTACATAAAATTACTATCCACGTCCGCAGCTTCTATATAAGCTATCTCGATTAATCCGTTTTGCCCTTTCAATAATCTGCTAAAAATATGATACCAATTCTGTATATCTATTTTCATCTGTAAAAATTAATATTATTAAAATGAATCTCTTTTGGACAGAATTTGTTGCTTGTTAGTAAGTGGTCTTACCAAGACAGTGTTTAATTTCTGGACTCGTTAAACATAGAAAAAGCTCGATGTATTCTATTGTAAACATAGAACTTATTAACAGTTCTTCGCCATTTATCATAAAAATCTTCATTGAGCGAAGTATTCTGTTTTAGGAATTCAATGTCGTTTTCTATCTCGGTGTCAAACATTTGTTAACATTATTTCAAATGTAACATACATTTTTTTTCTATAGAATATGCGTTTAATAAAATATAAGCATTCTACACTTACCTAGATTTATTATTTCACTATCCGCGAATAAAACCGTTGAACTAGTAGTAGATGATCTACTTCTCCGTCGAATTAATCCAGCGCGGTGGAATACAATATGTTTCTGGCACTTCTTGGGCAACACATCAACAATTTCAAGCGACAGTTTAATAAAACCTTCCCTATTTAACCTGGAAAAGCAATTGTTCGATTAACATTTTATTTAAAAATTATTTACAAGTTTCTCGTATTTAAAATGACAAGAATGTCGCAAATGAATCAGATATACAAAAATCACACTTTAAAGTACATATGTTACCACAATTTTTCGTATAATTTCAGAACGTCACTAGCACCATTTAGAATCTCACAATTTGATAGTTGACCAACCACTTATTAGGATTATTATTCGATGTATTTCCATAACAAAAAAGAATCCCGACAACAATAATCAGCAAAATGATTGTGAATATATACACGACACCTATAATTTTTTGTATCATTAAGGGGAGGTTCTCATTAAGCGACCAAAAAATAAGGTGATTTTCTCGATTTTTTTTTTCATAGAAAGAAGTAAATAAAAAACTTAATGATTTTCGAGACTTATTTATTGAGTTTTAAAGTATAAAAAAAATAAAAAAATTTAGAATAATAACGTCATGGGAATTGCTTATACGTATTGTCACGTGACCGTCTCAAAAAAAGGTGACTTATCGGTCTCCACTGTACCACTTGTGAAAACTATTGGAAATCAAAAAACCAAAAATTTTTATAAAATATATAATATTTGCTGGAGGTTGTACCAACAATAAAACAAAAAAGTCGAAACTTAAAAAAATGGCGGACGTGCAATTTTTCGGTACTGGTTTTTCACGTCTTTTTCGCTCTTTAAGGTGCTATAAAAGTATAAAAAACGTCAAATATTATCTGCATTTAGGTTTATCCTCCAATAAATTAAATGAACTTCAAAATAAAAACAAAAAAATTGTGATCCATTGAGTAGTTTTTGAGTTATCGTGGAGACAGATATAAAAAACATCGTTTTTCCGGAAATGCATTTAAAGATTTTATTAACGATTTTTTTTAGTTGAAAAGTAACAGAAAAAAGAGGTAGTATATTCCCGTGTCTCATTTTCGTCTTTCTTTGCGCATCACGTCACGTGAAGGCAAAAAAGCAGACATTTATATGAAGTTTGGCGGTTTTTTGATTAATTTTTTAAATAAATCAAGAATAATCGTAATTTTTTTTAACAAACCGTATTTACAATTGATAATGATAGTTTACCGAGACCCTTTTTATGATTTATATTTTTTTTATGGTCCAAATATTTGAGAAATAATTCTTTCGGGTGTATAATGTCTAAGATAAATGGAAAAAAGGGTAAATAAAATTATGAATAGATAACATAAAACAATTAAATTATTAAATGTTTTTGGTCATTTACGTACCAATTATTAAAACTTTTATTTTTTTACGTTATGTACTCAAATTGTTGCCATATATTTTCGATTGGCTTCAAATTATTGGTATCCACGTACCTATTCAAATATTATATCCATATTCAACGTTAAATATAAATGGCAAAATATATTAAATAAAAATTCAGTTCACAAATTATTAAACGCCCAGTTAATAGAAAATATAAATTTGAAAAAAAGGAAATTAAATAAAACTATAAATTAAAATTAATATAAATCAAAACACCCATTCACTGTTTAGTGTTTCTATATGTGTTCTTATCAGAAATATGAACAATTGATAGTTTTGTTGCAATAGGAATTATTCAAATTTAGTATATTTAAAATCGAACACTCCCAAATTTTTGAATTAAAAATTAAAATCAAATCGTTCTCTGCATTTAACAAAAAAATTATACTCATAAATTCCAAAACTTGTTATGCAATGTGCTCAAAGAGTCTGCTCTAGACACGAATATTAAAACATGCCTCTTTTCGCGATTTAATTCCGAAAGTATTGCAGTATATAACTAAAATCAAAATTGAAATGTTTAATTTTAACATAAAGTCGAAAAATAATTAATGGCAAAAATAAAAAAAAATTCATTTATTTTCCATTTATTTAAAAAATTAATAAAAATATCACGAAATTCCATATAAATATCAGCATTTTTGTCTTCACGTGACGTCAAATTGTGAAAAAAGGATAGCAACAGCATGCGCAATATTATACCTTATTTTCTGTATATCTTGGAAAAGTAGAAAAGTGAGTCAAATTATTATACCATAACTTTTCTATGAAATTTATTTCAATCAAACGGTTTGGGGAATATATTCTACACATACTAGGCTATCAAAAAATGAAATAAAAAAAAATCGAATTTTCGGATCGAGTTTCATGAGAACCTCCCCTTAAATAGCAAATACGGATTTATGGTGGAAATAATGGTAAAAATGGTTTGTTTAATTGATTTTTTTACCGGTTATATAGAGCGATTGTGCATAATTCAAGTTACCACAATTGATATTCGAAGTTTTTATTTTTTAATTTTTAGGAGATAGGAATTTAGTTTTAGAATTCAAGTTACGAATATCAATCGGAAGTTTACTCAAAATGGTTGATGCAGTTCCTAAAAAGTAATTATAAAAATGAGTTTTGCAAAATTTTGGATCGCTTCTGAAATATATGATATTTTTACGCAGTAAATAGCTGACAATTCAAGTAACGATTCCTACTAAGTTCAAAATATTTGTTCATAATTTTAAAAACATAAAGATGTTTCAATGGAAAAAGTTTATAGTGCTCAAGAATAACGGTCAAGCAAAATTACGTTTATTTTTGAAATGCATATCAAGCTAACTAGTTGCTTTCGAGCTAGTATTACTAATGGTCTGATGGTCTCAAAATATGTACCATCTCAGCAACAAATACCATAACGTAATCTGGATTGAATTAAGGCATGATAGAATATCAGGTGGACAGTGTGACCGCAGTAGATACAATTGTCTAATTCCAAAATGAAGAGAGTTTGTTAATTCTAACATATGATACTTCCAGTCTAATCTGCAATCAACGTTTAGGCCCAAATATTTAATGTTAGCAACAGATTCAACAGGCATATATTAGTAGATGAATTAGTTTGACAAATTCAAGTAAATGCCTATACGATTTTTATAAAAATTTAAAATTTAGATTTTTAACATTATTGTATCTCATTATTCGTCCAATAAAGTCCTATAAGCCTACCGAAAAATCCGCCTTTGCAAATCGAATGACATCAAAATTATCTCTACAGAACTTTCGAAGATTTATCGGTTTTCCCCGTCAGATCTAGAATCAATTATCTATTGACAATTCTAAAAGTAGTATTAATAGTGAAGCGATATCACCATTGCTCCCAATAGTTTTTTTCCCGTCTGCGCCAAATAAATTTACTTTGGTTTCTTCTGTGAATATTACCTTATCCCAGAAACTTTGAGGCTCCTTGATGTATGTTTTAGCAAATTCAAGATGTTTCTATATTTATGGTTGACAATAATGGTTTTTGCGAGCAATACGACCGTTCAAATTATTATTGCGAAAAACACGGCGAACAGTTTCTGTTGATATGGCTTTTTGTGTGACTTTTGACATTTTCAAAGTAAGCTGTGGAACACTAACTTTTGGATTTTTTTCATCTCACGTACAATAAACCGTTCATCCTGTTCACTAAAAATTCATTTTCTGCCTCGACCTTATTTGTTTTTTTTCAATTTTGTGAGCAACTGTATAATTTTTTGCTAAATTACTTACTTTTTGTCATATAAACGAAAAACGTTTCGGAAACCCAACTACGCGTTTATAATGTCGAGAACGTGAACGTCTCTCTTCGCTCAGAATAGGAAATAACTGTTACTTCTATACATGTACATGAACGAAGAATGAAGAAAAAAAAAAAACAAAATGTAAATGCGCAAGAGCAAATTGATTAATTTGATGCCTCGTGTATTTTATTATATGTATTGCGCATGCGTCCATGTTTACGGTTTTTGTTTTTTTTGTATAAAAATTCTTTCTGGAATATTCTTCGCTTATTAAATATTTTTCTTGTTTTATTGGTATAATAATGATTTGATTGGTGGTATGAGTGATGACGCCACGTGAAAGCGCCGCAAAACGTTCGGGTAACATTTTTTTGAGTAGTCTAGTTTTGATTTTGAAACAGTGAAGTTGGGAGTTTTTTTTTAGTGAAATTTTTTTTTGTTGAGTAGTGATCGGTCAAGAAAAACAAAAATTAATAAAATATTTGTTTTCTACCGTTTTAATATCTAATGATAAATAAAAAAAAAACATCAATAAAAATAATTAAAATAATTATTGTTGTAAAAGTAAAATTTCAGTTTGTGTAATGAAATTACAATAGAAAAAACAAATTTTTTTGATTGGTGATAATAATAAATAAAAATATAAGATAATTATAAACTGAAGGAATAGTGTTGTTTTCAATTTCCATTCTGTGCTTAACAAATTAAGAAAATGCCTATTCGTGCAATTCGGTTAATATTAAATCGTTGATGGTAATCCTAATCATTAACGGTGGAATACCGATTCGAGAAAACAAAAATATATCCGATTCAATATAATATTGCCGTCAGATAAAATCAAGTGGATAAATTTGGAATTTTAACTTGCCTATATTTGGGTGTTGCAGTTTGAACCTCGAAGAAAAAAAAACCCGTACTACAATGTCGAAACAATTCCGTTACTTTACGTGCTCTAATCCATACAGTTTTTGTTTGGTTTCGGTGATTGGAGTGTTTTGTGGCAGCAGACCTTGCTGTTGGTCGGGGTTCGCGTGATGGGGATGCGGTTTGGTCGGATGGGCCAAAAAGGTAAATTTTTTAAATAAAAAAAAAACCAGAGCAAACTGAGTTTATTCATAAAATCTTTAAATTTTTTTGAAAAAGTGTAACTTAATATCTGATGTAAATTTTTTATTGATTTGGAAATTTTTTTTGTCAAGGGTGCTCATCTGAGGGTTACCAGGTTTTTATTAAAATTATCCAAACTGTGTTAAGCTTTTCTTTTGTAAGCCTAACTTGTAGGCTGTAAATTATCAAATTGTTTTTTGTGCTCAGTATCAGTTTGTTCCTGTATATTTTCATTATGTAAATTTTTTCTTGCTATATAACGTTTTGGTTACAGCTTCCGGGTGGGGTACCACGTACCACCTGTACCACCACCCAAATCAAAATTTTGTTGAGTTACTTTTTCGTTATCCAAATTTTCAGGTTATTTTATTTTAGTTTTTTTGAATTTTGATATTTTAAATAATTTTCCGGTTTTCTATTTTTCCTTTTTCTTTACAAAATTTCATTCTATAAAGTACAGTGAAAAGGGCAGTTATTCCGTTAAATTAAATCGTGTGTGTTTTGGGTTAAAGTTCGTTTATTACTCTGTGTGGTGTGTTTGGTGTACTGTTGTGATCTTCATAGGGTCACCTTGATAAGGGGGCTCTTGTGAGCGGCATGACGGGGATCGTTGGAGCCAGAGACTTTAGTTCCGAACGACCGCACCTGACTTATTATTTTTTTAGCTGCTAAGGACGTGGCAGGTAATGGTAATTGCACTGATCCTTTTCTCTGTTTCAATCATGCGGTTATTCAAGCATGAGATTATGTTTGGAAAACCCCACGCGGCCAGCGGTGAGCTCTAGCTAGCTACACAAACTGCACCAAACCTCTAATCTCATGATTCTGCTAACTGAATCTTCCGATTTCGTTACAAATTATCTAAAAGTGCGGAGAGTGGGAGTCCCCCCACTCTCTAATTCCTATTCCAAAAACAATAAACAAGAATCGACAAGTATGAAATAGAGATCGTACTAGTTCCTGGAACTCAAAGGGTTAATATTTATAATTATCATATTGGTTCTAATTTTCTTTTAAATGCAATAAAGTCTCACAGAGAAGACTGCAATACAATTTCTTGTACAAGTGCTTATATGGAGATCAAAAGGATGGATAATTATAAATATTTCAGATTGTGGGTTGACCAACATTTAGTTTTAAAAAGCATTTTAAAGAAACTATGCGTAAGATTTTTATTGGTATTAGGAAACTATATTTGCTTCATAACATAGTGCCAAGAAAGATCTTAAAATGGTTATATCCGCGTCTACATTTTTAAACTTTGCAAAGAACCTTAGGAAATGGTTGATAGACACTTCTGATATTGAATGTTGGTTGTAAAGTTGTTTCTGAGTTCATCCAGGTTTTACTTAATACCACAGAATATATATAAACAGAACAATATCTTCTATAGCGCTTTAGTCCTAAGCTGGTGAACAAATATTTTCGTTATTGTTTTTTTCGACTGATTTTGATTTAGAAAAGATAGAAAAATCATTTTATATGCAAGCAATGAAACAAAAAAAAAATACAAAAATGTTTGTACCCACCTCTTTCTATTGATAAATAAAAACCAGTACAATTGTAAAACGAAAGAGAAATCTTTACACTTTATAATGTGCTTAAAAGAGATAGACATTCGTGAATAATTTTTGATTTTGGTCTAGTTAGCTTTGTGAAACTTTAAAATCAAATCAACAAATAAACAAAGGACCAATACAAATAAATTAGAAATGCTACACAAACTCATACACAACCTTATGGGAGTTGCAAGTTTTCTTTTTGTTATTTCTTTGATATGATTTTAAAGTTTCGCAAAGCTAACTAGACCAAAATCAAAAATTATTCACGAATGTCTATCTCTTTTAAGCACATTATAAAGTGTAAAGATTTCTCTTTCGTTTTACAATTGTACTGGTTTTTATTTATCAATAGAAAGAGGTGGGTACAAACATTTTTGTATTTTTTTTTTGTTTCATTGCTTGCATATAAAATGATTTTTCTATCTTTTCTAAATCAAAATCAGTCGAAAAAAACAATAACGAAAATATTTGTTCACCAGCTTAGGACTAAAGCGCTATAGAAGATATTGTTCTGTTTATATATATTCTGTGTTAATACTCTTTATTATGATTTTTATATACATCATTTTTAATTTATTTTATTCACAATAAATAGATCAGAATTTTTGTTTAAAAACTACTTGTTAGTTCTAAAAATTCTTTTTTTTTTTTTTGCATATGGTTACTTTTAGAACCTATGCTAATTAATTGTTCGCTGAATTAGTTTAGACAGTTTATCATTTATTTTTTGTCAGGACAAAAATATGTAGTGGAGACCAGCCATGTGTCATTACTGTTCGTAAGCTCAGTTTCATTCAATTCGTCATTTATTTTATCTTTGCTTGTACATAAATTGCATAATGTTATTAAATATTTAAAAAAAACGAATGTCTCTTCGCAAATTTATAATTTAAATGCATAACATTTTCCGCATGATATATACGTATGTACGACAGAAACATATCTATATAGGTATACACTTCCAAAATTGTAAATATAAAACATTTTCATTTATTTACAGAATCTTATTTATAAATAATAAAATAGGAAATGAAAACTAATTGAAAATTTTTAACATGATATTTTGTTTTTTTCTTATTTATTTTCAGCGATAAGGTAAATAAATAGCAATCTACCAATAAATACACAAAAGGTATTAAAATGTAAGTTTTCTTATAATTAAAATGTAATATGGAATTGTTCTTTGAAATTACAATATACGTTTTGAAATTAAAATATTTAAATTCAAATGCAATTAACAATTTTTGTGACAACACAATAAAATGTTCTTTGAATTAAATTCTTACATCTAGTTGTATTAAATTTATCCTACGGCAAATCGGTAAATGAAATTACATATATACGATTCCTATAATCTATGTACATAAGATAAGATTTTATGTAATTATATAATATTTTGAGTTTTATATGGTGAAAAAAGATGTTTACATCTCAGGGAATTTTTTTTTTTCGCTTAACATTCACATATTTTACTTTTAGCGGTGAAAAATTACTTATACAAATGCCTAGTACCCTTGGGTAATGAATGATGTAATTCATTGATGGGTATACACCCATACCTCACTTTGCGACGCTAATTCGTTCCATAAAAATGCGTCTTGTAAATAAAATTGCAACATAATTAAATAACCTTGACGTATTTCCGGAAAGGAAACATTTAAGTAACGATGCAACAAAGAATTTAAGCAACGCAAAACTGAAATTTGGTAGTGACAAATGTACCTTTGCAATTCGAAACGTCGCAACTCGAAACGTCGCAAATCGAGGTATTGGTGTATTTGAAAGTACAAAATAATTAGTAGACTTTATCAGTAAAAATGTTTACATTCGAAAAGTGCACGTAATAAAGAAAAGTTTTACAAGTGAGGTGCCCGTTTCCAAAACTGCCTATTCGCAGCTGCTAGGCTATTTGTTGGTAAAGCAAAAATTTCATAAATGAAATTTTCTTTTGAGTTTATGTTTGTTCTTTGTTAATATTATCATTACGTGAGTACTATTGAATAATATAAGCAAATTTGGCTCATGGAAAATGTTTAGTTTAATTTTGAAACCTGTTTTATAAATGAAAATGGGCAGTTTTGAAAATAAATCGTTTAGATCAGTGCTTCTCAAACTTCTTTATTCTGCAGATCACCGAAATCGAAAAAATAAAATCCAGGCCCCAAAAAATTTTATTCAAAAAAAAAAAAAATTTACAGCTAATCATTTTGGGCATTCTTGTTCAAGAATTTCAGCTGTCTAATATCCTTGTCTCGCCAATTTACAAAAATGATCTACCAACCCAAAATATTTTTTCAGGTTCATCCGATTTTCAGGTAAAAAAATTCCTGCACGCAAAAATTGTAAAATTCCAGAAAATTGTTAAGCTTTTAAAAAAACTGAGATGATTCTACGTAAGGAACTATTAAACATTAGATATATCTGTGAAAACTCCGATACTATCCGATAAATATTTTAGCTGGACATATGAGTGGAGCAGAACAGATCCGAAATGATTAAACTAAAGTTAAAGCTAAACATTTTTGAGCTTACGATTATTCTAAATTTGTCAAAATTTAATTTTTGTATGTTTGTCTAATTTGACCGCCAACCCGATCCGAGTTTGGGTCGTTTAGAATTTTTGTGTCAAATTATTTTTACTTAGGTGTATTTAAAACCAAATTTGAATTTAATATATTCTTCTGAATTATCGAACTTTTGAAAATTCTAGAAGAACTTGAAACATTAAAAAAAAAAAAATTTGAATTTTACTGTGCAAAATTCAGAGTTATCCAAAGTTGTTTTTAGATTTTTTAAACTACCACTTTTCAATGTAATCAACCTATTTGAAAGCTTTGGCCATCGTAGCAATTTTATATCTAAAATTTGAAATTGTATTTAGGGCGAGTTCTTCCAACACAAAAAAGAAAAATAACGGAACGTACCTTAGTATAGAAAATGATGATAGCTCAATCAAGCATCACAAATCAATATGAATTCAAGGCTTATCATTTTGAAGATATTGTAACGAACTGGGCTTTCTGAGTTCGTTCGGATTTCACAATTAAAAACACTGTGTAGGTACTTTTTATGTCACTATACTTAACTTTATTTTACTTTACTCTTATACACTTTGATATGTGGTTTGACTTTACTATTTAAATCTGTCCGCTTGCCACTGGTGGGGCTATGACAACAGATTTATCTTCTTGTTAATGATTTAAAGTAAACTAACAACTGTTCTCTACTTGCCATCCGTCGTGTTTATATACCAGCTTGATACTGCTCTCGAAATTTCATTTATTGCATGTCATAAAATTGTCTTCATTCATGGTTATTCTGTTTATGATCCAGAATTATCTGGAAATATCGTTTAGGACGTGTATGATCATCATCATTCATCATTGTCGATGGGCGATGTGTATGTATGTGCATAGTATAAACACATATAGTACTACCATCATGCGAAAAAAATGTTTCACCGGTGAAGTTCCAGACGTCGCGTCGATCGCCAGTAAACACTTAGGATAAAACGTTAGTAGTCGCCTAAATATATGCGAGAACAAACAGTTAATACAATAGAAACAAAACCAACAATAATAGACATTTGTATTGGTATTGGTACCAAATACACCAATTCTACTAATTTAGATAATTGAGATAGTAGCCATTCGCAATTTTTTTCTTACATTCTAAAAAAAAATTCACAAACAACAAAACCGCAATACGCATAGTAAAATTTAAAATCATAATGAAGGATGGATGAAACATTAATATATTTTCAATGTCATTAGGTCATTACATTATTGTAAACTAAAAACTAGTTTTGAAGATACATATTTTTGAATTTTGACACAATGCATTACTAACTGGATGAGAAAAATTTAAGATACAATTTAGTTTAGGTGCCATATACAACCAATGCTTTTGTTATAATTTCCGGAATTTCCTGTTTTTCGGCTTTTTTTATGTACTCGTTCAAACATATAACGGCAGAGGAATAACATATTACAGCAAAACTTCGGTTTGATAGCCTATTTGGGGATTGACATGTCTCTGATTTTCGATTGTCCCTTAGGTCTAAATTAGAAAGTTTCAAATATCCATACTTTTATCCATTAATAGCATTTTCAAGTCAAATTCAGGTCAATCGCATAACATGGTTATTTATTAACCGATTCCGATGAAATTTAGCATGCACGACGGAAATGGGATTCTAAAATAAGTTTTACATAAAGTTCTGGAATATGGCCAATTAGGAAGGAACGTGACCATTTCTTAACATATTATGATGAAATTCGGCATGCACTGCGAAAATGAGATTCTTAGATGAGTTTTAGGTGAAGTTCTGGAATTTGGCCAGTTAGGAATGAAGTTGACCTTTTCTTAATCTATTATGATGAAATTCAGCATGCACGGTGGAAACGTGATTCTAAAATGATTTGTACATACAGTTTTAGAAAATGGCCAATTAGGAAGGAACTTGGTGATTTCTTTAGCGATAATGATGAAATTCAGTATGAAAATGAGATTCTAAAATGATTTTTGCAAACAGTTATGGAAAATGAACAATTAGGAAGTAACTTGGTTATTTATTAACCGATTATGACGAAATTCAGGATGCATGATGGAAATAGGATTCTAAAATGAGTTTCAGATCAAGTTCTGAAATATGGCCTATTAAGAAGGAACTTGACCGTTCCTTAACCGATTATGATGAAATTAAGCATGCACGACAGAAATGGCATTCGAAAATGAATTTTATTCAAAGTTCTGGAAAATGGCTAATTATGAAGGATCTTGGTTACACTTTACCGATTATGATGAAATTCACGATGCGTGATAGAACTGGGATTCTCAAACCAGTTTAACATGAAGTTCTAGAATATGGCCAATTCGGAAGAAAATGAAATGGGGGTCTAAAACGATTTTTAAAATGAAGTCCTGAAATAAGGCCAATTAGGAAGGAACTTAGTTGTTTCTTTACCGATTTTGTCGTATTTATCGAATTTCATCAGAATCGGTTTAGAAATAGCCGAGCTTCTTTATAATTAGTCATTTTCCAGAACCTTTTCTAATTATCATTTTATAGTCCTATTTTCATGGTGCAAATCGGGTTTCATTTTAATCGGCTAAGAAAACACCAAGTTCCTTCCTAATTGGCCATATTCCAGAACTACAATTAAAACTCATCTTAGAATTTCATTTCCGTCGCGCATGCCAAATTTCACCACAATCTGTTAAGAAATGTTCATGTTCCTTCCTAAGAAGCTATTTTCCAGAACTGTATGCAGAATCATTTTAGAATCCCATTTCCATCATGCAGGCTGAATTTGATCATAACCAGTTAAGTAACAGTCAAGTTCCTTAATAATTGGCCATATTTCAGGACTTCCTCTAAACCTCATTTTAGAATTGCATTTCCATCATGCTTCCTGAATTTTATCATAATCGGTTAAGAAACGCCTAAGTTCCTTCCTAATTGGCCAAATTCCGGAAATCATCTAAAACCCATTTTAGAATCCCATTTCCATCCTGAATTTCATCATAATTGGTTAAGCATCCTGAATTTCATCATAATTGGTTAAGTATTAACCAAATTCATTTCTAATCGGCCTGTACTTGTACACAGGATATTTAAACTTCCTATATTCGCACGTAAGGGCAATCGGAAATCAGAGACAGGACAATCCTCAGTTAGGCTCTTAAGCCGAGGTTTTACTGTAATATATTATTCCTATGCCGTTATGTAGTTAAACGAGTATATAACAAATCAGAAGCAGGGAAATCCTTGGATTGATACATAAAACGGGATCCCAGAATTCCGCTTGAGAATTCCTTAATTTCCTATGCAGATTTTAGTTAAAGACAACTAACACTAAATAAATTGAGAAACCCTAGCAGGCGTGTGTTCTTTGCATGAGTTTTTCCCTCGTTTCATACCATTCTTTAAACTAAAATTAGTTTGTTGGTAAATAGGCCAGAAACGAATGATGTGAAGGAAGAATACTCAACAAACTGGATTAAACTTTATGCAGAAATATTTGTGATTCATACTGTTGATGTATTAACTATTTGTCGAATTCCGAAAAATTTTAAAATATTTTTGACTAAATAGAAATTTAGTCATTTATTTTTTGTAGATTTAATTCGATTTTAAAAATTTAAGACTAAATATCGCATTTAATTCGTTCTGAAAATGAATTAAGTTCTCAAGGAATAAATTCGTATTAATCTGCGAAGTTAACTCATTACAGAAACGTGAAAATGCGTGTTTTGTTGTATGGATTTTGAAGAAGGATTTTTTCTTTACAAAATAAATGTATTAAATTTATTTTGTTGGTTACATCAAGAGATAGTGTTTATATTAAAAATACTATTTATTTCAACATAAAAATTAATTTTCATTATCTGTAATTATTGTACCTACAGTATCTGGCAATGCAATGAAATTAGAGGCACCTTCTGATTTTGGTATTTTATCAAATTTATCAGAAACAATCCCAAATAATCCTAATAGTAGTTTTTTTTATAGGAATAGTTGGTATTTATACATTCCAATCAAAAATTTTTTCAAATTTTAATTCTTGGAAAAATTACAGTTAATTTAGTTTTTAACCAAATTATTTGTGCACAGAATTTTTTTTGTGCAATATGGAAAAAACGGTAAATCAATTAAATTTAAAATTATTTTTGGTTGATTATATTGTGATTTAAGTCAGTTATGTTTTGTGTGCACTTGGCCAGATTTTGTTGCGCCTTGGTAACATCTCGCAAGTTGTTCAGAAGTTTGTTGATAAAACCACCTAGAAACTTATCCCACTCGATTTTCTTGGCACTCTGCTCTAAATTGTTGGTCTTGCTAGATCGTGAATATTTTTCACTTTAATTGAAACCTCCGTAAGATTTAATCGAACCCCTGCCCTGGCTGAGGCCACAAATTATATTCAAGATATTTCAATAATTTCATGGAAATGTCTCTTTTTATCTACGGGCGAATTATTGTGCTGAAGAGCTAATTGAGGACCGACTAGTTTATCATTAGCCAAGAATGTTACCTCATTAAATAAACCTAAATTGAACTACGGCTTTGAACAGTTCTAGTTCATAGGGCATACACTCAAACGGAATATGATCTGACGTCAGGAAACATAACATGAACAGCATTATCCCATTGAAATTTGAAGAACCGTTCTATGCCCAAATTAGTGCGTTTTTGTCTTAGTTTGATAATATCGGAAATATTTTAATTATTACATAAACATAGAGTATCAATTATTGTGGATACTGCTTCGATTAGTTTCTCTTGCGTAAGAAATAAAAGGTTATGCGACTGTGCAACCTATAACTATTCAAGGCCATTGTTTCATTTTGGTTTATTGAATGAGATAACATTCCTATTGATAATAAATAGCCGGCCCTCAATGTGCTGTCCAGCACAATGTTGCTCCCATACATAAAAAGAGTCATTGCCATAAAATTATTCAAAAATCTCGAATATAATTAGTGGTATTAGCCAGGGCCGGTCGATTAAATCATGCGGAGGTTTCAATTAAACTGGAAGATATTCACGAGCTAACAGGACCAACAATTTGTAGCAGAGTACCAAGAAAACATAGTGGAATAAGTATCTAGGTGATTTTATCAACAAACTTTTGAACGACTTGCGAGATGTTACCAAGGCGCAACAAAAGTGACCAAGTACACACAAGACATAAGTGACTTAAATCACAATTTAATTAACCAAAAATAATTTTAAATTTAATTGATTTACCGTTTTGTTTCCACATTGCATAAAAAAATTTGCGTGCACAAATAATTTGGTTGAAAACTAAATTAACTGTAATTTTTTCTAAAATTAAAATTAAAGGCATTTTTTAATTGGAATACAAATACCTACATACATACTATTCCAGTAATTCGTCGCTTCTAAATAAGAGTATTAGATCTGCAAATCATTAATTTTTTGGAGGCCTTAAAATTGTTAATGCTAATTTCAACTTAATTTTTTTTTAAATAAAGACCTTCCCAAAAAGTCTGGCAAAAATTTTATTTAAAAAAATTAGGCCAAATTTAACATTTAAAATTTGACACGCCCCTCCAAAAAAATGAATAATTTGCAGATGTAATACTCTTATTTGGAAGCGAGGATATGAAAAAAACATTAAAATATTAGGATTGTTTCTGATAAATTTGAAAGAATTCCAAAATCAGAAGGTGGCTCCAATTGAATTGCCAGGTATATCGTAAACCAAGTATGTACATGTATTTTGCATAATATTGGGGTAAATGCTCGATAACTTAGCAAATCGCAATTCGCAAGTTGAAAATGTTTTGTTTGGAAACGCGCAAGAATTTTTTAAATCATAAATCGACTTACTCTCTTTTAATTTTGGAGCACAGAAATATTGACGGGTTTAAATACCATACGTCCAAATAAATGTATATTGTATCAGCCACTTTACACTTGCTTTCTTGAATTACGTTTCTTTCCTCGTTTCTTTACCCCCTCTCTCTATAAGCTGGTTTCGAAGGTCATATTTTTGTAATTCTTTTTTCAACAAAATTTTTTTGTGATTCTTGTGATTCTCTGCACTAACACAAACACAAAAGAAATATAAAATATTTCAAGGTCGCATTTGTTTTTGTTTCGTTTACAAATTTTACTAGTTTAAATTTGGCTTTGCTTACATATACATAGACAAATAATTCAAAAGAATCACGTTTCAAGAAAGCAAGTGTAAAATGAAATTGATTTCTTGAAAGCAGAGAAACGTAATGCAAGAAAGCAAGTGTAAAATGGACCTATATGCATTGTATTTCAATGAACAAATTTTATTGTTTCCGCTATGTTTGAGCTATCCGTGAACTTATTGTTTGATGGCCAAAATCGCCATAATATGCTATTGTTGTTGTCACAACCTCAGAATAACCTACATTTCGAATTGAGAGTATTCGCTGGTCGAGATAGAGAATTCAAAGTGCTACCTAATGCAATGTAATTGACGGTAAAGCTAAACAAACAACTTGATACTATCTTACGGGTGTATACAACATTAACGAAGGTTAGGTTAGGTTAGGTTGAAGTGGCTGCTATCGCACACTTAGGCCAGCAATGGCCCGTTGTGATACCACAGGATCCCATCTCCCCATTACTCCCGTTGAAACCAACCAGAGCTATACACACCCAAATACTTATGCCTTCTGTATGATAGCGCCGGACATGAGCATAGGAAGTGTTCCAAAGTCTCCTCCTCCTCTTCGTCCATGCAACTTCTACAAAAGTCATTCGTCTGTATCCCCAGCCTTCTCGCATGCTCCCCAAAAAGGCAGTGACCTGTCATTATCCCTACGACCAATCCTATTTCTTGTCTTCCCAGGGATATTAGTACCTTGGAGCGCCGCAAGTCCAGTTTTGGCCAAACTTGCTTTGCTACCCTGCACGTGAGAGTGTTGATCCACCTCTCATTTGTCAAGGCGATTGCCCTTTTACTGAGCGCCCATTTTAGCACTGCCATAGGCCTCCCCAGACCTACCATTTCCGGCTGCATCTGGAGAGTCGTACCGTACCTAGCTAGTTCGTCCGCCCTGCAGTTCCCCGTGACGTCCGAGTGACCCGGGACCCAGATTATCTGGATGCTGAAATACTCGCTCATCTCGTTAAGAGATGATCGGCAATCCAGCGCCACCCGCGACTTCAGACAAACTGCCCCAAGTGACTTGATCGCTGCCTGACTGTCCACATAAATTGCGATATCCCTCCCGGATACCACATTATGCTTCAACCATGTCATGACTTGCCCGATCGCCACCACTTCAGCCTGGTACACGCTGCAGTAGTCAGGGAGACGAACAGAAATATTAACATTAAGTTTATCACAGAAGACTCCGGCTCCTACCTGATCGTCTAGCCTCGAGCCGTCCGTGAAAAATTGCACTGCCTCGTTTTCCAAGATTGATCCGTTTCTCCAGGATTCCCTTGAGGGAAAGATGGTACGGAAACCCTTATCGAAGCACAACGTTGGTGTGATATAATCCAGATTCGCCAGTTCTTCGCCAGCGAATCTACCTATCGTCGAGTGTCCCACCTGAAGACACTTCCATTGAGAGACAGCCAAGAGCCTCGTAGCCACGTTGGCTGCCATCTGTTTACCATAAAGGTCGATTGGAATAAGGTGGAACATAACCTCTAAAGCGCGTGTAGGTGTTGTCCTAAGCGCCCCGCTTATAAGCATACAGGCCGTTCTTTGCACCTTCTCCATCATACCTCTATAAGTTACCTTATCTAGAGCTGGCCACCAAACGCCCACCCCGTACATTAGCACAGGTCTTACCACGGCGGTATAGAGCCAGTATACCAGCTCCGGTTTCAAGCCCCATCTCTTACCTATAGCGTTTCTACACGAGTATAAGGCTACAATAGCCTTATTCACTCTTTCCAAAGTGTTAGGCTTCCAGCTGAGCTTACTATCAAAGATTATGCCCAGAAATCTCGCTCGGTCAGCAAAAACTAGTCCGCTGCCGTTTATGATAGGAGGGCTAACCACCGGAATTTTATATTTCCTAGTAAATAGTACCAGCTCTGTTTTGGACGGGTTAATCCCCAATCCACACTTGCTGGCCCATTTCGTAACGATCAGGAGTGCATTCTGCATAACATCCCTAATCGTATCTAGATATTTGCCTGAGACAGCTATCGCTACATCATCAGCATATGCTACAACCCCTATCCCCTCTCTCTCTAGTTCCAGCAGCAATCCATTAATCACTGCACTCCAGAGAATGGGGGACATTACACCTCCTTGTGGGGTTCCTCTAACCACCCGTCTTCTAATCTTGGACGCTCCCAGCTCCGAGGTAATAGTCCTGCTTACCAGCATCTGATTTATTAACCTACTTATAGAGCAGTCCACTTTCAAAAAAGACAATCCTTCCATGATCGCCTCCGTTTTTACATTATTAAAAGCACCCTCAATATCGAGAAATGCTACCATGCAAAACTCTTGCAAGTAAATTGATTTCTCAATTGTGCGTACTAGATCGTGCAGAGCTGTGTCCACCGACTTTCCCTTACAGTACGCATGCTGCGACATTGCCCAATTCCTGGGTTCAATTCTTGATCGAATAAATACATCTATCAACCTTTCCAGGGTTTTCAGCAGAAAGGATGATAGAGTTATAGGCCTCAGGTCCTTTGGATGAGCATGTGAGCTCTTTCCCGATTTCGGGATAAAGACTACTTTGACCTCTGTCCAATTCCTAGGAATATAGACTAGTTTCAGACATCCCCTGAAGATAACCTCTAGCCAGGGGAGGATGGCCGCAGAGTTCTTTTGGATCTCTGCTGGTATAATCCGATCCGGGCCCGCCGACTTATAAGGCTTAAAACCCTGCAGCGCCCACCTGATCCGCTCTCTATCCAATATGCCCTCCATATCTATTGGAGGTGTTCCTCGATGAGCTCCAGGCTCCATCGAGTCATCAAAGCTTCCCGGAAAGTGGGTATCGATGAGAAGCTCCAACGATTCCGCACTTGAAGCTGTCCATGACCCGTCTGGTCTAATTAAGTAACTAGGACTAGTTGGGTTAGTAGATAGAATCTTCCTAAGGCGGGAAGTCTCAGAGACTTCTTCCATTCTACCACAAAAGAGTCTCCAAGATCCCCTCTGTGCCTTCCTCAATTCTTTTTTGTACTTTCTTAGGTCCTCCTTATAGGAGTCCCAGTCCCGTACATGCCTCGTGCTCTTTGCCTTATTAAAGGCTGTCCTACACGCCTTCCGAAAGGTCTCCAACTCCATGGACCACCATGCCGGTTTCTGCCTGCCCCTTGGCTTTATCAAGGGGCAAGAAGCATTAAAGGAAAGATTGCATGCTCTTGTGACAACATCCACAATGCAATTCAATTCTTCCACTGTCTCCGGAGGTCCGGGGACCTCCGGCAATAGTTCCTCCAACACCTCCCCATATTTCTCCCAGTTTGTCCTTCTAGGATTCCTGAAAGGCTTCTGGGTAACAGGGTGAATGTTAAGGTTATAAGTTATATATTGATGATCAGAGAATGAGTGCTCCTTCGCCACTCTCCATCCCCTAATCAACTGAAAAATAGTATCCGAGGCGAGGGTCACATCTAGAACCTCCTGCCGATTGCTAATGATAAATGTCGGTTGAAATGAACATTAACGAAACTACAACAAACAGTTTCTAACTACATTAAACTTGCCAGATCTGCCTTGTCGATGTTTGTTGTCAACAATTCCGGCATACGGCAACTTACACGTGGAACGTTGATAGCCCACCGTACAGTGGTTAAAGTCTGGGATGGTACATAGGAGTACATTCCGAAAAGCAGTAACTTCTGCTTTCCAGCGGCTACATACAGTTCCCACTAATCACGGTATCTAGTGCCAATGGTTGCAGTAACTCCAGATGGTTTGAGCATCGATATATTTGGCATTTGGAAGGCAAACTTCTCAGGTGCTAGCTTTTTGAAAACAATCATACTGATTTCAAAGATCGATTCCTTGCAGGTGACGTCTTTGTCCTTGACCGGCGTTTCCGTGATATTGTTGATTATTTAACTGCTCAAGGATTTCTTGTAAAAATCTCACCGTTTAACGAGAGGAATCAGTTTCATCTAACAACGAGATATTATAATACCCAACAAGAGTGCACAGCAGTTCGTGGGTTTGTTTAGGTTGTGAACAGGACTTTAAAATGCAATCGATACTGTCGAGCCGTTCCCGACCTGCTTGTTGATATCAAAATGGCAGCGGTCATCCATCGCGAGATTCGCTTGCAACTATTTGTGCAGAAGAAACAGCTTACTCGACAGCAAGTGGCATTCCAAATCATGGGCAAATTCGGGTCTGTTAGTCTTTCGATCTTTATAGGATCATATCAGATGAAACGGTTTCCTGCTTATGATGGTGACCATGTTTCCAGCGAATCCGATTAAGAGTTTCAAGTTAGAATATAATGCAGGTTTACTTCAAATGAATTCAGGCAATTTAACCTCAAGTTATCAAGTCAACTGTTGGTGCATGTCAAATTGACATCGAGACACTCTAGAAGCAAAGTATACCAGACATATGTTCTGTGTGATTTAAGCCTAGCTAGCGTCCAAAGCATTAAAGGATTCTACTGCCAGTGAATTCAGGGTCAACGTGCTCATTTCTCTTTAGTGATAGGGTACTTTGGATATGCTCGAAGACTGGATCACATACCAGTGCCGTCTGAGTTTCTGAACCATCACTTTCCGGACGGTTTGAGTGCAGGAATGATGAACATACTATCATGCAAATATTAAAAATGGAACACATGTGAGACTACTATGAAGTGGAAGCATATTTGGGGGTAGACGTCACTTACCTATGTTTTATATGCTATTTGTGTCACAACGAAGCGTTTCACGGGGTGTTCTATCTCAAACCATCAGTGGTTTTCATATCGTAACTTAGCTTCAACCTGGTTTAATTAAAATGATTGTCAGTACATATGTTCACCTTGAACTTCGAACCAAATTTCAATTACTTTTCAGGTAATTCATTATTTCATTTATGAAATATTCTTCGTGGTATGTTTAAGCTTTGGAGGGAGTTCATTTTATAATGGCACTCCACAATTTATCTGGTTACAGATTTTTTTTTTCAGCATGAAAAGTTTGTAATAATAATAATCAAAGAAACCGAGTGATTGTAATTCTTTAAAAAAATCAGCGCGACATCTCGTTTCGTTTTCTTGCAAAATTCATTTAAGTTTGTTGGTCTATCCTTCTTTGGATATAAAAATCAATTTTTAGTGATGTGTTTTTTTATATTTTCTGAAAACCTTTTTTTACGGCCATCCTCATAAAGTAGCCGTTTAAACAAAAAAAAAAATCATTGGGTATAATGCGTATAGATCACCTGATTCTCTATGGTTGAAAATACGAATATTTACGCTTTACAACAGAGAATCTTATTTTTGCCAACCAACATCAAGGAAATTAAAAAACTTTTTGGTATACATTTGTTCTTAGGAAGCACCAGATTCCCACGAACAAATATGTATTGGAGTAAGCTTCTTGGTATCATCCATGCAATGAACACAATGTCCAGAGACCGAGTCTATCAATTACGGTCAAACTTACATTGCATTAATAACTTGGAAATTTCACAAAACAACACAGATGTATTTATAAAAGTAATTATCTTAAATAATGCATTTTATTGGGAACAACTTTATGTTTCATTAAAATTTTAGGTTAGGCCAGTTATAAATGCGGTTCGACAGCAGTGCTTGCAACTAAAACTCGAGAAAAATGTGTGCATTGCCGAGCAAATCATCCCTTTTAAAGGCCGGCTAAGTGCCAAACAATTTATTAAGAACAAGTCGAACAAATGGGGCATTAAATTATTTGCTTTGTGTGGAAGCAATGGCCGACCATACACGCTTCTTGAGATTTTAAAAAATAAAAAAATTAATGCTGCAGGAACAGCAAGCATCAGTCGATTCTGCAAACCACCTTTCCAAGAAAACAAGGAATTTAATAAACTTCCGCTCGGTTCATTTGAAGAGCTGAGTGATCGCTACCAAAATGTTATAGTTTTCAAATAGTTAGACAACAAACCGATTCATATTGCTTCAAATTTTGTTGGGAAAGTAGATATATGTTCGCCTATGAGATGGGACAATACCGTCAAGCGTCATATAGAAATTCCGCAGCCTGAAGTAGTTAGCTTATACAACAATAGTATGGGAGCAGTTTATAAACTGGATTAAACATTATCGTACTATCGCACATTCATAAAATCTAGAAAATGGAACTTACGTGTTATAGCACATTTTCAAGATTTCGCAGTTTCTTCAAGTTGGATGGAGTATAGAAAATAAATGCTGCTACAAGGTCAACCGCAAAATAAAATAAAAGACCTCTTAGAATTTCGAATGGAAATTTCTTACTATTTATCGGGTGTAGCGGAAAATGCAAGAAAACGTGGACGTCCCTCAAGCACTGTACCACATACTTAACCCAGTAATAGACATCGATCTGAAGTTCGTCCAATCCAGGTTATTCAATATGATAATATTGGTCACTTGCCAGAAGCGGATAAAAATAAGAAAGCTACGATGTTTGGTTAATAATCGCAATTGCTACGTGAAATTTCATACCCATCCGCGTACGTTAAGGACCTGAGTTAATGAAAACCTGAAACATACGTACCTGTTCATCTAAGAATATATTTTATTAGTTACTTTTGAAGTATGTATTACGAAACAATTTTCATGTTACTTCGGTCTAAAAAGACCAAAGTATTGAAATCCTGTCAAAACTGACGAAAAAATTGGTTGGTCCAAAACCACTTTTCTCGACGTTTTGAAAGTCCCTGAGTCTAAAAATGCAAAAAAAAAAAATGTCCGTCCGTCTGTCTGGATGTCTGTGTGTCTGGACCCATGGTATCTCGAGAACGGCTTGCCCGATTTTGAATTTTTTTTCGCCAATCTGTTTCTATGGTCAAGGCGGAGATTTGAAAAGCTTTTGGAGACTGTACGTCAAGAGGGTGGGGTACCTGCCATACGAATTGACCCAAAATACCTGGTTTTATAAATATTTACGATTTTTTTATGTATGCTGGTTTGATTATTATTGAATTGGGCATTGAATTGGGAATTGATTTGAAGGTTAAGTTAGGGGTAAATTTGAGGGTGAGTTGAAGTTGAGTTGGAGTTGAGCTGGGGTTGCATTAGGATGTAGTGAGTAAGTAGTTATCAAATTGTTTATATGATGGAACTTGCGCTTTCCTATTTATCAACCGATTATTATGAAATTTGACATGTGTGTCGGAAATGGGAATCTAAAATGATTTTTGGGTAAAGTTCTGGAATATGGCCAAGTATGATGGAAGTTGCCTATTTTTCAACCGATTTAAATGAAATCAGATACGTGCGTTGGAAATGTGATTCTAAAATGATTTTTGGATGAAGTTTAGGAATATGGCCAAGTATGATGGAACTTGGCTATTTCTCAACCGATTTTGATGAAATTCGACATGTGCATTGGAAATGGGATTCTAAAATTGTTTTGGATGAAGTCCTGGAATATGGCCAAGTATAATGGAACTTGCTCATTTCTCAACCGATTATGATGAAATTGGACATGTGCGTTGAAAATGGGATTCTAAAATGTTTTTGGATGAAGTTCTGGAAAATGGCCAAGTAGGTGGCACTTACCCATTTCTCAACCGATTATGATGAAATTTTACATGTGTGTCAGAAATGGGATTCTGAAACGAATTTTGGATGTAGTTCTGGAATATGGCCAAGTATGATGGAACTTGCCCATATCTCAACCGATTAAGATGAAATTCGACATGTGTGTCAGAACTGGGATTCTGAAACGAATTTTGGATAAAGTTCTGGAATATGGTCAAGTATGATGGAACTTGCCCATTTCTCAACCGATTTTGATGAAATTCGACATGTGTGTTGGAAATGGGATTCTAACATGTTTTTTGGTTGAAGTTCGGGAATAAGGCCAAGTATGATGAAACTAGCCCATTTCTCAACCGATTTTGATGAAATTCGATATGTGTATTGGAAATGGGATTCTAAAATGAGTTTTAGATTAAATTCTGGAGTAGGATGGTACTTGGCAATTCCTTAATGGGGTATCATCAAACTTGAGATGGGTGTTGGGAATGGAATTCTAAAATAATTTGTTGATAAAGCTCTGGAATAAGGCCAAGTAGGATGGAACTTAGTTATTCCTTACCCGATTATGATGAAATTTGACATGTGCGTTTTAAATGAGATTTTCAAATGATTTTTGGTTAAAGTTCTAGAATATGGTCAGTTACACGGTTAGAAATATCAGTATAATTTTGTATACTACTTTCGGTATAAAGTTCTAAAATACGATTTTTCGTGTTATATTGGATTCCTGTACTCCTGCTACTAAAGCTTTTGACCTGTTTGGCTGTTGTTGTATGTATAAGTAAATATATGTTAGTTAAAATAGAAATCAGTACTGTCAAAACTTTCACACCAACTTTATAACACAGATGACAGGTGAATGCAATCCTCATTGAAAAAACCAAAGACCGAAGTTCTGATCACCTCGTGAGGTTTCAGCCCTTTATATTTTAAAGTATTGAATTGTGTGATAATTTTATGTTCCTATTTATGTATATAGATAGATATATTTTTGAAATAAAAACGAAAATGCGATATATTTTTTTACCAAAAACATAATTTAAACGACTTTCTATTAATATGCTCCGAACATTAATAGTAATACTTTAGTGTCGTTCACCAAAAACGTACATTTTAATGTACATCCCAGATTCCAGGGCGTATGGGATAAGGCGGGCCAATTTTTCATAAAATGGCATATTTGTTTGGACCTCAACCAAATAACACAAAACCACCACAAAATATTTTTTTTTAGAGGATTTATAAATCAGGAGTTAAAGGGTTAAAGTGCTGCCATTAAATACTCCTATCCACACGACCACATAATACACTCATCTCAATTTAAAGACTGATGTTCGATTTACCGCCCAATTTATTGCTTAGATACACAAAAAAATTTTATTATTGTCATACAGACTCTACTTTACTTTACACATTTAGAAACCAATAAAAAAAATAGTATTAATTCTTTAATCAATAATCCGACCAGGAAAAAGCAAACAGAAGCGATGACCCAGCAAAAACTCGAGCTCGTGTATCTGCCTGTAACGAAAAATAAAAAAAAACGATGGTCGCAAAAGGGCGATTAATCAAAGAAACAATATATAACTAATTTAAGATCCTTTAAATTAACAAAAAAAAAAAAATTAAGTCAACAATACAAACAATGGTAACGGTAAATCCCAACAAATAAAACCATATGATTTCCTTCCCAGTCTCCACTGAAATCAAAAGGTGCCCTTGAATGCCGCTGTTTCGATTAACTTGTTGGATCGAACCAACACTTTATTGAACAAACTTTGGATTTTATTTAATATGTTTAACACCATAACTTATATGTATCAATAGTGTATGAGCATTATTTTTAATAATTTTATCTAGTGTTGTTTTATGTATCTGATTTTATAACCATCCCAAACATTTACTCCCTTTCTTTTCGCTTTTCCTCTTCCCTCAACACATCAACCACAAAAAAAAAACAAAATGTCATCGACGCTCTTCCATTTAAAATTATAGCTCTATTGACTCTCAAATATTTTTTTAAGACACAAACAAATAAAAGACGTCAACCAATGCAACGTAAATATCGCTGACACCGCAAGAGCGCAAGTCAATCGTAACGGCCTTTCATTTGATACGTGATATTTTCAAAAATTCTTTTTAGGTAGTTGGTAGTCGGCATGGGCTCAACCATGGAGATTCACTCAATGTTCAACTTTTATACAAAATTCAATAAATTAAATTTTCATAACGTTTGTAAATTGTGGTTATTTTGTAATTATTCTTATTATTATTCAAATTCACTTGATATACAATAAATTGGGAATTGTGGATTATTCTTCGTGATTCTCGTCAAAGACAATTTTTACCAAACATCAAGTGAATTGGATCCATTAACAACATTCAACATTTTTTCACTACCCAATAATACAATGTATTATAATGATGATAAGCAAACTATAGTTGCATCATTCCCAATTTTGGTAGCCAAAAAAATGGAAAATTTTGCGAATTGCCAATAAAATTTGTTCGACTTCCGCACCAGACTGATTATTAGAAAAATATTTTAAAATTACTAAGAACTATAACGGCAAAATTAATTAATCTATACCTTTCCGCAGAAATTCCATTCTGTATACAGCTGTGTGCAAAATAATTGGTAATTCCTTTGTTTTAGCAAACTTTTCGAATTTTAACAAAAATAAAATGGTAAATTTCCTTTTTTTTACATCAGTATATTTATTTAGTTTATGTTGAACAATGACAGTAAGTGTTGCTATTACTACGCATTTCGATAGTTGTGAAATTAATTTTTTTTTTAACCATATTATATTCTTGGTGTGCAAAATAATAGGTAATTGCTACTTGTTCATTATCATTATTAATAAATTATTCATAATAAAAACGGAAGGAGTCCATTTTTGGGGTTATGCTGTGGCTTTTGTCACAATGTACAACAAATAAATACAATTAAAAATTCAAAACGATTTTTTCACTTGTATTATTTTACGATTTTTATTAGTACAAAATCTTTCATTTGTGTGACAATTATTTTATTTTAATGTTGGAGGACCGGTTTCGGATTTCATCCGTCGTCAGCTCCTTGAATTTTCACTATTGACATTTCGTTGAAAAATTTGCGCATACTATATTTTGTATTGGTCACTGTGTTTTTTGCAAAATCAAATCGTATAATTTATTTGTCACAGTGTTTAACTTGTCATTGAGAATATACGGATTATTCCGATGTTTGTATATCTCGATTTCTTCTAATCGGTCCATCATCTTGCCTTTTGTAGCGTACCGAATTCCGAATTCGGTTGCTCAAAGGGTAAAATGTCAAAATACAGAAAACTACTTCATAGGGTAATTTTAGTTTAGTACTTTTTCCTATTCACTTTTATTAAAACAACTTATAAAAGAGTAGCATTGTAAACTCTCGACAGAGAAGAGATAAAAATAAAAAATAAAAACGCCATTTTTGGGCAAGCGCATTTTTAACAATTAATTGCATTACAAAAATAACTTTTGTAATTTTAATTTAATTAATTTTATTAAAATAATGTATGTGAAATTAACGTAAATACTAATAAAGTCTTGTCAATAATAAAATACTGTGCCTGTGATTATTCATGTTGGGAAAATTGGTGAAATACGCGTTCACATATAAACGTTTATCGACATCTACATAAGCTACATGTTTTTATATATATAACGCATAGCCGTTTGTACGATTGCTTGATAATCAAAGCAACGGATCTTACTAATCGTCACCACGCGTCCGATTAAATCTATGGAGTCAGATTAAACCTAAGGAACGGAGCAGCATCACGCTACGCAGTGGATTTTGTGGTATCATCGCCAACCATAAATGCGCTCGACCTCATAGCAGTGACACACATATGCGCGACCACCATACAGCTTATCCCGACCATAAAGTGGACACGACCATTTCGGCTATACAGCCACTGTATCTTCCATACTTTCTTTAGTGAATGTAAAACTTTCATGTTTGTGTTCATGTCCGTAAATGTGTGTTGTTGAGTTACGATGTGGTTAGCAAAATTAGATTTGAAAATTGTGTCTGTGTGAGCTTTCTTCGTTTCCTGTATGTGTTCCGCAAACCTTTGTGTAAAAGTTCTGCCAGTTTGCCCTACATAGAAACTCGGGCAATTATTACATATTAATTTATATACACCGCTGTCACTTGTATTATTTGGTAGTGTTAATTGGTTCTTTAATTTGTGTGACGTTTTATGCGCGATTATGTAATTATATCTTCTGAAAACCTTATTTAACATATGGCTGGTGTTTTTGTTACATTCGATAGCAATGTACTATAGCGCGGGGCCTTCGCTGTGCGTGCTATATTGTCGATATGCCCCACAAATTATATAACTTGTTTGATTGTAATGCAAACACTTTTAGGTTAAGTTATTTCATTCACAATATTTTATTAAATATATTATTATTAGAAAATTTGAATTCATAAAAATTATTAAGATTACAAGAATAAATTATTTTAAATTTACAAGCTTAAGTTAATTTTATTGTCCACCACTATTGTAAAAAATTAATAAATATGCGAACAAGCGCGTATCCCAAAAATGGACGTTCTTGTGTAAGCGAAACAGATCGAATAATATTTTTTCTACCGAGAGAAGAAAGCGATGAGAAAACGAAGTAAGTAATTGAAGCGGATGAATAAAAGTAAAAATGAATTGTTCGTTTTTGTTTATTGGGTTTATGTGTGTAGGCAAAACCGGAGCGATGAATAAATAAATTTATATGCTCGTTGGTTGAGCGGTTGCGGTTGCGTTGCGGTTATGTGTAAGTTATATGAGTGCGCTGATACGTGTGGATTATTGTAGTGGTGAACGAATGGATGTATTCTGCATGAGTGAGTATGTTTTGAATGAGTGCGAATATTTTGCATGAGTGAGACGCTACAGTTCTTTCCCTTGTCTTCTTCCGTGTGGTACATTGTGGTTAGAAGTTTTTGTTGTATTTTGTTTTTTATTTTGGAATTAATACGGTGAATAATATTTGTTGTATACCCATTTTGTACTGCTATATGCTTAATCGTACATAATTCTTCCATGTAATCTGCTTCAGACATTGGAATAGTGTTTAGCCTCGTTAACATGTGGTTATAAGCCGCAATTTTCTGCTGTGTGGGATCAACATATATCTTAATCACTTTGAAAAAATGCATATATAAGACAACAAAAATAGATATAAAAATAATATAATTTATTGGCATCGTTATGTTGATGACATAATCATTTTGTTCAATGGTACAAAAAGGCAATTGGATGGCTTACACGTTTATATCAACAACATACATGAAAACATTAAATTTACGCTTGAAGTAGAAACTGAGAAATCTATTAATTTTCTGGATTTAACTATAAAAAACATAAACCATAAACACAATTTCAGCATATACCGAAAAGCAACACAAACAAACCAAACTATCCATAATACTTCCAATCATCCCGCACAGCAGAAAATTGCGGCTTATAATCACATGTTAACGAGGCTATCCCAATGTCCGAAGCAGATTACATGGAAGAATTTTGTACGATCAAGCATATAGCAGTACAAAATGGGTATACAACAAATATGATTCATCGTATTAACTCCAAAATAAAAAACAAAATACAACAAAAACTTCTAACCACAATGTACCACACGGAAGAAGACAATGGAAAGTACATTGCTATTGAATATAACAAAAACACCAGCCATATATTAAATAAGGTTTTCAGAAGATATAATTACATAATCGCGCATAAAACGTCACACAAATTAAAGAACCAATTAATACTAACAAATAATACAACAAGTGACAGCGGTGTATATAAATTAATATGTAATGATTGCCCGTGTTTATATATAGCGCAAACTGGCAGAACTTTTACACAAAGGTTCGCGGAACACATACAAGAAACGAAGAAAGCTCACACAAACACAGTTTTCAAATCTAATTTTGCTAACCACATCGTAAATCAACAACACACATTTACGGACATGAACACAAACATGAAAGCTTTATATTCACTCAAGAAAAAGAAAGATGATGGACCGAGTAGAAGAAATCGAGATATATAAACATCGGAACAATACGTATATTCTCAACGACAAGTTAAACACTGTGACGAATAAATTATACGATTTGATTTTGCAAAAAACACAGTGACCAATACAAAATATAGTATGCGCAAATTTTTCAACGATATGTCATTAGTGAAAATTCAAGGAGCTGACGACGGATGAAATCCGAAACCGGTCCTCCAGCATAAAAATAAAAAATAATTGTCACACAAGAGAAAGATTTTTTTACTAATAAAAATCGAAAAACAATACAAGTGAAAAAATCGTTCAGAATTTTTAATTGTATTTATTTGTAGTACATTTGTGACAAAAGCCACAGCATAACCCCAAAAAATGGACTCCTTCCGTTTTTATTATGATTAACGTGAATATCGCTGACACCGCAAGAGCGCAAGTCAATCTTAACGACCTTTCATTTGATACGTGATATTTTCAAAAATGCTTTTTAGGCAGTTGGTATGGGCTCAACCATGGAGATTCACTCGAGGTTCAACTTTTATACAAAATTCGGGGCTACTTCAAAAATTAACTTACCGCTCATCTTTTTTGCTCGTTTTCCCATGCGGTAAGTTAAATTTTGAAGTAAAGGTAAAATTTTTTTAATGAATTATTTTAAAGAATTATATCGCTTCTAAATTGTGTTTTTATTAACTTAATTCGTTGGGTTAGTATAGCATCGACGAATATATTGAAGCGAATTGGATATTAAATTGAAAAATGCTTCGTCAACCTTGCAGGCACAGATCAAAGAAATGTTATCGCTCCTATCGCTTCTGCTGATAGTTTTCCACAAATGTTTTAAGTTGTGACAAAGATCTAAATATGACTATAAAATAAAATTTATTTTTTTTGTTTATTTTAAACAAAATATTTTTTCTGGATTTTTTTTCAGTAATTTGTAGATTTTTTGTCAGACAAATATGTACACATATGTGTAGTGATCCTAAATTAAAATGAATAACACAAAATATCGGTATATAGCACGATCATAGTATCAGTTAATGTCGTAGGATCGACAGCTGGTTCAAAATCGTCTTTTTCTGCGCAGCACCGTATGACGTGCTAAAAATCAAAAGAAAATAGAGAAATTTTCCCAAAAACAAAAACTAAAAAACAAATTAAAAAAAGAGAACAAGTTACATGTAAACAATTTATGTTACAATGTTTCTTTCTTTAGTAAGTTAATTTTTGAAGGAGCACCCAAAATTCAATAAATTAAATTTTCATAACGTTTGTAAATTGTGGTATTTTTTAATTATTCTTATTATTATCCAAATTTACTAGATATACTATAAATTGGGAATTGTGGATTATTCTTCGTGATTCTCGTCAAACATCGAGAAGTCTTACATCGAGTGTACTGTATCCATTAACATTCAACATTTTTTCATCACCCAATAATATAATGTATTATAATGATGATAAGCAAACTATTATTCCCAATTGTGGTAGCCAAAAAAATGGAAAATTTTGCGAATTGCCAATCAAATTTGTTCCGACTTCCGCACAAGACGGGTTATTAGAAAAATATTTTATGATAAGATTATGTACTAAGAACCATGACGGCAAAATTAATTAATCTATAACTTTCCGCATAAATTTCATTCTGTATATGTATATTCTGGTAGTGTTGACGTATAAAAAGTAATGCTTAAGATAATGTATAGTTACATATGTATGTAGTAGCTTCGACGAACTATAGAGCAAGAGTTTGACATGCAACGATAGAAATAACATTAGTTTGGAAAAAGGTTCGATGGGCTTACTTAAATAACGAATAATTCAACGGAAATATTTTATAATGTTAGACTTTGACCTTCGAGTCAGGCGGGCGTATTTTTCCATGGTTTTATTAAAAAAATAATATATGTTTGTGTAACATCCAAATTTAATTATAGGAAGTGATTCTATGCCACAACCATTTGCCACAATAGCAGAATTTTAAAAAACCAGACACCCTGTAGAAATATTTTCAATACACACTTATTTCCCCTGAAAAGCGAGACGTTGTTGTTGGAGATGAAATTTATTAAAATTGCCCCGATTAATGATTTACAAGCGAACTATGTAATTACATCCCAAACCACCCGCTTTTTAAAGAAAATATACCAAACGCTACAGAATTATAAACATTACGAAAATTTCCCATAAAAAAAACAAAATAAAACTGACCTTCATCATGTCATAACGGTACACGCATAAAAAGCTCGTGTACCATAAAAAATGATATCTTTAAAATACTTTGTTATTGTCAAATTGATTATAGCATAAAATCCTCATTATTTTTTAATGGAAAAACTCTTTAATTTTCATTTTGAGTTTTGCTATTTTTATAAAAATAACGTGGGTGTACTATCCTTTTCCGTAAAAAAAAAAAAATTCTTCGCTCTTCTGGTATTTTACATTTTTTTAATATTTTAAGATAAAGATTATTTATTTCGAATACCTCGGAATACAAAAAAAAAAATAATGAAAAATTTATTATATTTGTAAATAAAAAGAATATAAATTATTTAATTAAAAAAATATACATTTTGACTAAATTAATCCTTATCTTTTAAAATAAATTAATTGTAAAACAAAAGAAAGTGTATGTTGTATAGTCAACAGCAGAAGACGAATTCATTTTTTTTTTTTTGCATAACTCACTAATTTTATGTACCTCTTACCAAGCCAAATACGCACACACACACACACATACACATACAAATACACATACAATTTTTCACTCAATTTAATTTAAGGGTGATATTTACGAACACCATTTAATCAGGAGACGCATAGAAAACAATTTTTCAAAAAAGATTTATTTTGCGAATAAATCAAAGTCGATATGCTTCTCTTGCGATTACCTTGGCGTGAATTATTTCACAACAGCGACAGTTTTTTTTAAAAATGTGTGTATGTTTGACACTTGATTAAGAAAAAAAGGATGTAATGTGGTGTGCTTGCTAATTATTTATTGTAATAATACGCAAAGAATTTCATATCATTGTACACCAAAAGTACGACACTGTGCAGGAAATGATTCTTAGATATTTGAACAAAATAATACTTGGAAGGCCGGTTTTAAAAAAATTATGAATTAATTTAGGTTATTTTCAATTTAAATAAATCAAAATGATTTGTTTGTTTTTGGTTTTAAAAGCATTTTTTGGTTTACATAAGTTATCTTTTGGGAATTGATATGATCCTTCTAAGTATATCTTTAGTACCTACAAATGTATGTTTCGTTGATTCTCAAATGTCCTTTTTTTGTAAATAATAAAGCCACACTTTAAAAATATCCTCAGTAGAACAAAACACAATCACTTAGCTTTGCATCCAAAGTCTCCACAATAGCGAAAAAATTACTCGTTCTTTCCGCACGTAAATAATTAACTGAGTTTATTGACACTGGAAGCGACAAAGGGATAACAAATAATTGACACAACATTAAAATCAATTCGAAAGGAATTTTTCACATTTCGTAAGGATTTTGGAAAAAGAATGTATGCGATTTTCTCAACGTTGTTCTAACACACAAACCACAAAAACAAAAGGCACGAGAAAATCTAGCCTTGTACAAAATGAAGAGGAAATGAAAAAAGGTCCTTATTGTGTGATTTTTTTTTAGAATTGGTTTGACAGATGAAAATTGTTTTGTCTACTTTTGAATTCCTGCCCTTGTTTGCGATGGATGACAAAGTAAATTGAAAAACAATGTCGAAATATTTGTCAATTTTCTGTTTTCTTCATATTTCCGTTGTTGATTTGTTTTATTGTGTATACGTATATGGGAACCCCTTATCTACATATATTTAGAAAAGTGTTAAATTGATTTTACCTTGAAAGCCAATTTATTGTACGCTTAGCCGTATACATCCATATATACCTAAATCTATATAAAAAGTTGATAACAGCAAATTTTTTTGTTTTTGAAAATGATAAACAAATTGTTCATGTTTTCTCATCTTATCAATTTTCAGGTTTTTTTTTTGTTTTGTATTGTTAATTTTCATTGTAACAAGGATTTAATTTATTTTGTCATCAGGGTGAGGCATAAAAAGAGGCTTCCTGGTGCGAAGAAAAGGAGATCTGATAAATGATGTTTTTAACTGCTAAAGGAAATTTTAAATTTGTCCAATCCATACAAGCATCGGGTTTTACTGTATCATTTTTGTTATTTGTACATATTCATACTTTTTACTATAATATGTAGGCACTCTCAAGAGATTATTGTTTTAAGTATATCACAAAATCTTTATGTTAGCCTTTTTCTTTCTTCTTACTCACTCGTTTTGTTTCTAAACGATTCTTTAAATTCAAGTAATTTATTATTTAGTATGGGGTGTATATCCATGTATGGTCAAAGTAGAATATGGCAAAAAATAAGAGTAGGAGGATAAGAAAAAAATACTTTAAAACTAGTTTATCAAAGATTAAAACTAACAAGGATTGACCTTATGTAATATACGTACCCTAATTTAACCAGACCTATTTATTGAAATAAAACCAATTTTTTGGAAAGAAATCTTTTATATAAATTGGAAGTGATTGTACATACGTGAATATTTTAACAAAATATATTTAGAAAGGAAATCCCAAAGTTGAACTGGAAAAGAATTAATTAGTGATTGATTAAGTACTAATAAATAAGTTTATTAGATTCTAAAATATTTAAATGCTACCCCGAATTACATGAATACAATCCCAATTTTCATTTTTCAATTAATATAAATCCTAATTATAAATTTGATGAAGCTTATATTAGGGTTTTAACCAATATTACCAAAGCAACCTTGATTATACAAGCCATAATCTAAAAAACGAAGCTTTTATAAGGGAATTAGAAACGAGGAAAAAACCAAAATTTCCATAGTAAAACACATAAAACATATGGGAAATCACTTTTTTTCCTAAGACAAATTTGTAAATGAAAACGTTACAAATTCTTAATTATGATTTCTGAAATATTTTCATAAATGTTTGAATTCCAACATATATAAATCTCGTTTAAGTAAATCGTTTTCATTTTCTTGTAATAACTGATTTATTTTAACCAAAATATAAAAAAAAGTTCATAACAATAGCTTTCTGGTCAAATTAAAAAGAAAAGCTTACTACAAGTCGTGTGCATTAAGTCAATGTACATAGATGGCAGTGGGTAGTAAACATTTTGAAAAATCGTTGCAAAAATTGCGACCTGGGGAAATTTGAGTTTAAAAATTGTAGGATAAGCAAAACCAATCCAGAAAATATTAAGAACGTGTCATAATTGTGTGATTAAATAATTTTTTTTTCGTATTTCTTTGCCAACAATGATAGACATCTAACGTACACTAGTAAAACTAAAGATAAATTTAGCAAGTATTATTTAAATTTGTCAGAGCCAACTTTGATGTATTTTTCAAAATGAAAGTTCGAAAAATATATTTTACAAATAATTTAATTTTAAAATTTCTACAATTAATATTTACTTTATACCAATATACCCTTTTTGTGTATTGCGGCTAAAGATATGTAGAACACTTTTGTATAAACATTTTGTAACATTTTTGCTGTTTTCATTGAAAAACTTGAAGCTAAAAAACACCATTTTTACTATGGATTCCTATGGAAATCAGTGAAAAGTTATACCACTAAAAAAGCTTCTAAAAAATACGTCATAATGATTATGGCTCTATATTCTAGAAGGCTCTGATATTACTCCTTACTTAAATTTCTGGGAAAGCCATACAATCATTGGGTATCTCAGACAGTTGTGGCTCTGGTTTCAACTAAAGTGGGTTTGCTGATTTTCCTTGGAAATGACATCGTACAGTTTATCATATTATCCAGTTTAAGCCTTTAGCTACCTTGTAGCTTGCCTTGTATTTAGGCATAGTTGATATCATACCGAAAGGTCGCCGAAAGTTGCCAGCCGAAAGTTAAAAGTTTATAATGCAGAACCCTGTTAATGTCAGCCGAAAGTAAAAAATCGGTCAGTCGATAGTGTTTAGCCGAAAATTACCTGGATGCATGGATATAATTGACGATTTTTATCCAAATTCTTAAGTGGCAAAACCTGCCTCCAGCTCCTCGTGGAAAATTCGCGAAGTTCAAAAAAATATTTTTAATTGGTATAGAATCTCTCTCTAGAGTGTTATGTCTGAAGTTGAAAATCTCGGAAAATTCTATAAAGTTTCCAGCCGAAAGTAAAAAATGAACGTTTAAAATCAGCCTCTAGAGAGTGTTATGTCTCGAAATGGATTGCATTGATGTGACTTGTCAATAGCAATTGCAGGAAAAAAATTCAGTTCAAGTTTCTTGTGAGAATTATGGGAAAATTAGATTTCCTAAAAATAATTAGAAAATTTTTAAGAAATCAGCCTCTAGCTAAATACATCGTTTATAACAAACGCAGTTTGCTAAAGCCAAAATTGTTTTATAAAATCAGGTTTGATAGATTTGTATAGTAAACTCTTATGCGAAAAAATTGCTATTATGGTATATCACCGAAGTTTGTTATATCCGAAGATTCAAAACGTTTGTAACAACCAAACGTTGTTATAAACAGAGTTTGTTATAGCGGGGCCCCATATATACCTATATGGGGCGTTTCACGTCAACCGTGCCACCTCCTTGCCCAAAATTTAAAGTATCCAAAAAATATCTTAAGGACAAAAATATTTTCATTGAAACGTCTACTTTCGAATATCGAATGCCGTTTTTGAGAAAATTCCATCAATTTTCCATCATTTCCACTATCATTTTGACTAAAATCCATTGAGAAATAGATAAGTTCCATCCCAATTAGCCTTATTCCAGAATTTCGTTTACAAATTATTTTAGAATCCTACTTTCAGTGTACCTGTCGAATTTCAATATTCCAGAACTTTATCCAAAATCATTTAAGAATTTCATTTCCATCGCAGACGCCTAATTTCACTAAAATCCGATAAGAAATAGATAAGTATCATTGTAAATGGTAATACATATAATTTGCTAAAGGTTAAATTTGAAATGGAAAAAATTCAATTAGAAGTGTAGAATCTGTATGTGTTTGTCTGTCTGTTAAAACCCTGGTTTCTTAAATTTAGTTTTAATGTGCGCAAATTTACACCCCCCCCCCCCCGCCGCGCGAATTTTCATTGCTATTTATACTGCGCGCTGATTTTTTGGAACGAGACTACCGCGCAATATGAGGGTTTGCCATATACAATGTTGGTTTAGTGTCAAAAAATAAAATTACAAAATCTGGACTCGATAGGTGGCACTATGGTCGAGTTATTTATAAATTTTATACTTAGAAACAGAAATGATTCATATTTACACAACATGTTCGCGGTGTTCAACAAAATTGTATTGGTACATGCTGCCGTCCGATAGATGGTGCTATTTTTTTTTTTTTTTTTTTTTGTTTGTTGATGAGTCGAATTTTGTCATATGAACATCATTTCTCTTTTTCTCTTTGGATTTCGACATACAAGAGCTTTATTTGACTGTGTTATTGCGTTCATCAACTTAACATTTCCTTTATAGCCGCGTTTTCAAGAGAACTGCTCGAATTTCGAACAATACTGCTATCCAATAATTCTTTAATTTGCTCTTCTACGTTTTTTTTGTAACAATGTCTCCGACATCCGTCTTTGTATACGTCTATCGTGATAATCTTGTGTTTGGTTATTGTCGTTGCCGGCAATTTTTCATCTTTCTTTAATAGAATAGCTGGATTTTGAAATATAGTTTTTGTCAATACTGATTTTTTCTTTTCACTTAAATATTCTGCTTTGATTAACTTCGATATCACTTTTCCATCGATAAATTCGTTTTTTGAGATATTAATCGGGTTGACTGTTTCAAAGTTGTTTACCTTAAGTATTAACTTTGGGACCCTTTCTGGTGGTTTGGGATCTCCTCTAAGCACATTAATCGTGGTTATTAAATGTGCTGCTTTATAAAACCTCGGCTGTACCATTATTTCTTCGTTTAGAGGTCATTATTCAGAGTAATTGTGTTAGAACTATAGTTTTATTTGGCATTCATCTTGCCTATAGATTCTGAGCCTAAGATTCCATCAAAAAATTTATGAAATTTTAATTAATAAAATACTTGTGGTGGCATGTTATTCCCCTATTTTTAATATTGTAGGTTAATATCAGATTATTACCTATTGTTTTTTTTTTTGTTAACTCTTTTTGAATGTGCTCGATTAAACCGATTGTTTCTGGTTTAATAGCTATCTTAATCTCAACATGTTTATTGCAAGAGGAGATCTATAGAGACCGCTCTTCATTATGTTATATACTTTATTGAAAAATCTTTCGAGTATAGAGACTACGCAATGGTAACCTTTTTGGACATTGAGGAAGCCTTTAACAATGTGCTTCCAGGGGCTATCACTCGGGCACTTTCGAATCTGGGAGTGGATGAATCACTCAAGAACTGGATAGATCAAATGCTAAGAGGCATGATCATAAATGCCAGTCTGGGGGAATCCTCCGCCAGAAGATTTGCAAGTAGAGGTACACAGAGTTGGTCATAAATGACCTATTGCTGAGATTGGAGGATAGTGGCTTCAAGTTGGTTGCCTATGCGGATGATGTTGCTATTGGTGTCCATGGCAAATATGCCGGTACCCTTTGTGAGCTAATGCAAAATTCCCTGGGCATTCTTTCATTATGGGCTTGAATGTGAACCCACACAAGACCGAATTGGTTCTCTTCTCTAGGAAATATAAACTACCTCATATTGATCCTACCACTTTAAATGGTTTCATCTTGACTTTTATAGATCAAGCGAAGTTTCTGGGTCTCGTTTTGAACATCAAATTAAATTGGAAAATTAACATTATAGAAAGGTTAAAGAAAGCTACGGTAGCGCTATACTCTTGCAAAAATTCCATGGGGAAAGGATGGGGGCTGGAGCCGTACACTGGCCTTATACCGCAGTAGTTAGACCCATTCTTTTGTATGGGATAATAGTCTGGTGGTCTGCTCTGAACAAAACTATCAACCAAAAGCTGTTGACGAAAGCCCAGAGAACAATATCTCCGTGGATCAGTGAAGACTCTGCTATTTTTGACTCCTCTAGATATCTTAGGAAAACAGTTGGCGGCTTGTACTGCCATACGACTAAAATCCATCTTATTGTGGACCTGCAACAATACAGGGCACTCATCTATACTGCGTAACAAAGAAATTCCCAAGACCACCGTCCACGCAAACTGCTGCTTCAGGAAGAAGCTAGTAAGTTGACGAACAACAGATGGTCAAGTAGTACCACATGCGTAATAACTCGGCAGGTCTGGCCAAAGTTGGACTTGGCGAGATCCAAGCAGCTGATCTCACTTCAGCGGAGTCAGATCAGTGTGGTTGTTGGAGTGATTACGGGGCACTGTCTCATAGGCAGGCATGCGAATAGACTTGGTTTCTCTCACATGACATGTCGTAGTTGCGTGGACGAAGAGGAAGAAGAGACAGTACTTCATCTTCTTTGCACCTGCTCTCGCCTGATGCGGAACAGACTAAAGTTTCTACTCTTCAATGACCTGACGGACCTCACCTTGATGGACGTCAGGAGTATTAAGCATTTCGTCAAAAGCTCAAAATGATTCCAATTAGTTGGAGGAAAAACAATAAATTGTGGTATGGCTACGGACCTTCTTATGTCTATGCCCGGTCTTAGTGAACCGCCACCTAAACCTATGGTAAATGTATGCGGTTTGAATGCATTTTTTTTTCATTTTTCGGTGGGCTTAGTACTTAACTTCGCTTAAATATTTAACCAGTTCAAAATGGCTAGTTAAACTAAACTTAGTTTGATGTATTGAATTTATTTTGAAAAGGTTCAAAGCAGCTGTCGTTAATCACGGATTAAATAGCATTGAAATACGGGCCGTATTCAGCAGCGTTCAGTGTCCCAACAACGTTTTCTTAGAAAATAAATGTACGATAAGGTAGGAAGCATCATTTGTTTGCAAATAAATAAACGTAACTCACTTACTATAGGTAAGAAATTTTTTGGTAATACCAGTATCTTTCATAAACATAACGGTTTTTATTGTTGATTTGAAAGTTTGGGGGGCAACCCCTTGACGTGGCTCTGGGATTTATACTCTTTTTGTTATTCAATGATTTAAATCAGTTTCGAACGAGTCGAATCCAAGATTATTAACTTTTATTGAATAGGTTTGTTATAACAAATCTTAAGGTTTTGTATAATGGATGCTTAAAATGAAAACTATAACTTTCGTAATGTTACATTACTTTATTATTTTTATTTATAATTCAATTTTATTTTAAATTCTTTACTTCTTCATTATTTTATACATTTTTTACATTTTATTTATTTATTAATTTATAATATTTTTTGTTTAAGATATGGAACCGAACTGACTAATAATTTTTGTAACGTTTAACATTTTAATAAATAGATCTTTTCTTTTCAATTCCAAACTAATGCAGGGGCTACACAACAAATAAATCTTCTAATAAAACGAAATATTTAAACAAAACACTTTGCGTTAACATTTTAACTGCTAATATGACAAAATTCCTTTCAAATTAAGTATTAAGTTGATCATATAACACGTAATCCTGTGTAACATCGTTAAAAATCTTAATAACTTCATTTGATTTATTACCAATATTTTATCTTTAGTATCATCCCCTAAGTTTATTGGAACAATGACATACATACATACATTAAATATATTATGTTTATAAAAATATTTAAGTATCAAAAAATGTATTCCAATATAACCAATTTTATGTATAAGACGAACTCATATAAATCAATTTCCTCGATATCCACTTTAGACAAGGGTTTAATGTCGCAACCATGTCTATTAACTATATACTTTTACATTATTTTGATTGCCTCAAGGTTTCAACAGGTATTAAAATAGTATAAATTGCGAATATTAAATTAAATTCTATTTTTCTTACACACTAGATACTACGCTGCCATAAAGTCTACAATACGTCATGGAACGATATAGATACACCACCATCTGTGAACGTTTATATTTAAGTATATGTATGTAATATTCTGATTGCTTTGTTTCCTTTTTAAAAAGACCGATGGGACTCAAAAAATACACTTAGCATCTATTTTAGTAACTACGTGTAAATAAACTGCAAAATTTCAATAAATAATGTATCCATCATTAACCCTCATCAGTATGGGTCATTTTACTTACATTAAGGTACGCAATGAGTCTCTCAGACTCATATGATATTTTCTCATTAAAATCATGTTTATTAAATATTTCAATATTTATTTTATAAATTCAGTATCTAATAATTCATTTGACATAAAAAACAATAAAAAAATTATTTATTTTTGCAGTTACTGCAAATCACAGCTTTCTCCGAGTGTTCAGAACAAACATTTTTTATACAGATCCCGCATAGTTGCTTATTCATTCGGCCAAGTTCAGCAGGGCACATGTAGCACCGACGTTTTTTTGTGTTAGTATCTACGTTTTGCAATGCAGGTTCAATATTTTGACTCGCACTACTATGAGATAAAACTTGCTGGACAACAGTTTTGGTTAATTTCGAAAGGCGCGAAGAACTACGCCTTTGAATATTTGGTACTACTAAATCTTGAACTAAACTTTGCAAGAATAATTTGCGGCGATTATTAGGTTGGGTAATTTTCCATTCAGGATATAAATTTATCCAAACAACCTTTGCTGCTACTCCAGCTACGTCAATTAAATTGTAAAATTGAGCGATGGGCCATCTATTCGTTTTTCGTTTTACAGAGAAAGAATGACACAGCTGGTCCAGAGTATCAACTCCTCCTTTTGTACTGTTATAATACAAATTAATATTCGATTTATTTCGATTTTCGTTATCGATTTTATCATCGAAATGCATCGACGACAATAAAATTACGGCACGGTTTTTTTTTGGAACGTAGCTCACCAAAGTCATGTTTTTCCGGAAACAAAAGATGTTTGATTCAACACTTCTCCGACGGTTTGGAAGACAATTATTTGGTATACATCTTTTATTTTTACGCATAGTCCCAACACATGTTAACCCCACACTTAGCAAATATTGCGCTAGCTCCAAGCTGGTAAAAAAATTATCAAACGTTATATTCCTGTTTGTGTTGTGAAATGGAGTGCACAATTGTTGAACCACAGTGGATCCTAGGTTGACAGCTCTTTGTGGTCCTTCTTTCCCTAAATATGGAATCCCCTTCAAAGGATAACTGGTGGTGCTGTCGCATACCCACCAAATCTTCATCCCGTATTTGTCCGGCTTCGAGGGTATATATTGCCGAAATGATACTCTGCCTCGATAGGGTACCAATTGCTCATCGATTGTGAGGTTTTCACCGGGAATATAATGTTTTATAAAGTTGGTATTTACCGAATCCCAAATTTCCCGAAAAGGAGCAAATTTATCACGCTGCCTTCGAGCCGTGCGTGTTGATTTATCATCGAAACGAATATATTTGCATAATAATTTAAATCTATGACAAGACATGCTTGCTTTGAATAAAATATCACCGAATAGGGGATGCCAAAATTCCTGCAAATCTGATATGCCCTGCTTATTTAGACCGGCGTTTATCAGCAATCCGATGAAACAGCGAATCTCAACTTTGTCTGTTGGCTTCCAGATTTCCGCACGTTTCTCGTAACCGTATAAGTTCGTAGAGCTGACGATAAGTTGTATTACTTGATCGCTAAAGAATAGCGAAAAAGCATCCCCTGGTGAATCTATGTGCTTTCCGGGTGGAAGTTTCACCTTGCTGATACCGCCTCTAATAAGGTTACAAGCCGGTGTTCGTCGTTGTGGAAATGGACTGCTTTTCCATTGGGTTCCATCCTTCGCAGTAAAGAACGTTTCATCGATAGGTGATTCGTTATCAATCAAAGCATCTTCGGATTCAGATGCTTCTTGTTCATCTTCACGGTTAGAGTCGCTTTCTAAGACATCTATTTCGCTATCGGATGAATCGGCACATTCCAAAACGTTATCCTGACTCTCATCATCACTTTCCTCTAAAGCCGCCCGCACTTCTTCCTCCGTCCATACACGTCTTCTGTTTGCCATACTGTAGAATATTACAAAATTTTACATTTTCGCTTGAATAACTTACAAACAAAAACTTACATTGTAATAATAGATCACTTGTTCAATTGGCGTTCACTTTACCGGTAAACACTAACACAATAGTTATACTGACTAAATAAAATTCTAATATTCAATAGTAGCTGCATCTATTCTATAACGGTACATAACAATCGAGCGCCGATTTTCGATATAGGTATGTTTGATAAATATAATGCACTTGCGCAGATCTAATACATATTGCACGTGTTCATAATATATGTATAATGCTCACATACTATCAAATGAAAATCATCATAAAATATTTTTTTTATAATCTACTATTAATATTACAACAACAATGATATGGGTTTAAATCATTTGTCTTAAATACGACAATGAGTCTATGAGACTCATCGCGTACTGATTTGTTTTTATTTTGAAAATGGTGTCTCAGGACATTTACCGTTCCAAGTATAAATATATCATTGCATTTTTTTTGATCATGAATAACGTATATTAAAATACATTTTGATCAATTTGTATGATGCTTTTAAGATGGTTTCTTACAGAATAAACTTTAAATGAGTCTCCGAGACTCAACCCGTACTGATTAGGGTTAAGACTGATGAGATAGTCAGACATTTTTCCGAGTTTCTTGATTGCTTAACTCAGATACATTGAGATATGTTCTTACGTTAAAGTTGATATGTAGATAGTGGTTCTCCTCACGAAAAATAAGGTTAAACATACGTAACTGTCATCCCGCTTAACAAAAACAAAATATTAACGGCCTACACAAAGATGGAATTTTAGGCAACTCGATGTTAAAATTATCAAAAAAACAAAAAGACGCTCAAGTTCCAATCAGTTCTAAGAGGGTGAGACACGTCGAAATAGTCGAAATACGGCAGCTTTTGTTTTATTTATTTCCTTACTAAATACAAAACATAAAAAATGTATATTATTAATTAATATAAATAATGGGGTGACAGGTTACTTCTAAATAAATTTTCGGCAAAAATATTCCACATCAGTCGTATATTAATAAATAATTTAAAAAATTTCGTGGAAAATTATTAACTAATTACTAAATGAAAATTTTGCAAAATATAGAATACAACAACATCATAATAAATATATTTTAATTGAAATATGATGCAAATCGTATAATTATAATTATTATTATGATTATCCTGCAACAATACCAGCTCTTTATAAAATTCCCTCAACGAATTATTAACCTAAAAAAAAAAACTCCCTATATACTCTCGTAAATGTGTGTGTACATATAGTAAATATGTATGTAAATTAAATACATTTATTTTAAAAAGACGTGATATAAATGAATATGAATGGATTTATAATTTTAATCTCTTGTTGAATAATTAAAAACATATTTTTATAATTATAATTTTGATATTTTTGTGCATAAATTTTAAATTTTATTTTAAAGATATTATTACATAAAAATCGGATTGTGATGACGGGATTTTGATTAATTTGTTCGAAATACTCGGATTAGTAATTTGAGAGTATAATGACAGTTATTTTGTCGCCCCAATACTCTCCATATTTTATAATCATTCCACAATTATTTTATAAATTGTATTTATTTATTGAAAAAAAAAAAAAAAATTAATAAAATATCTAAATTATTAAAATAAATATTATTGTTTCATAATTTATTTACAAATAAATTCCAGAAACAAAAAATAATTTTTTTATACCAAAATACACAATAGGAATAGGAAAATATATTATATTTCCCTCTATAAATCAATCATTAAAAATTCTCAATAAATAAATATTGTAACAATATTTTTATTTAAATATAAATTAATCAATAAAATGGATATTTTTATTTATAGTAAAAATGTAATTTTAGCTAAACTTAAAAATAAAATAATTTTAAATAATTTTATTGTTATTAATATTTTTTTTTGTTGCATGATTATTATACATTTTTCGACGACAACATAAATGTGCAAATTATGTTATAAATAATGGAAGTTTACAATTTATAAATTTGTTCGCTGAGAATTGTCATTAAAAATGCAAAAGGTGGAGATCAAAAACTAGGAATGAAGTTTAAAAGTAATTGACTATAAATTGACGGTTCGTTTTATGTTCTTTATTATTTGAAGGAACCACTCCTCCTTTCAATTATTAAAGATACGCAAAGGAAGCGGCATGAAACAAAAGGAGAAGATTTTCATGCTCCAATTATTTAGAATGGGCTTGTGTATAAATTTGGCGAATTTGTGGCATTAAGATGCAACAAGCAAGTACGAAATTTTACGGATTTAAACGAATTTCCGTCGGCTAGCCAATAATAACTAGGCAAATTAAATTAGTTTGAATTTTAAGAAATAGAACAACAACATAACACCTCCCCTTAACTTAATAACCTTCATTGTTTAATTGTAAAAAACAAACAAATTTAAAGTTGTAAATATTGATTCCACTTTCATTTTTACTGAAAAATGGTATATGAAAAATACTAGCCCAAAAAAAAATTTTTTTTTTTGACTTTTTAGTCCATTTTCAATAAAAATGTAAATTTTATTTTTTTTTACTTTAAAATTTTTTATTATCAATTTGCTGGCTCAATAAATTTTCAGTCTGTTTATTCAAAGTCTCTGATTAATATTTTTTTGGTTTAGATATATTTTTGTGCGATAATATCATTGTGTTATTATTATTATATTATTTACTGGTGAGCCCTCGAAATTTTTGAAGTCTACCATTATGAACAATTCTCCAGTTACAACCCCGTTATTTTATGCTGATGCATCTGCTGATTCATACTACAAGAACTCATTGTTGGACTTCATAAAACATTCAGATAGTACTACAAAACGACGACAACAAATAGATTCATGAGATGCCTTTTGCAACTTCTTCTTCACTATAGGCACACATCTTCATACACTACTCCAAAAAATTAAAGGAACACTAATTTTTTTCAATTATTTTTGTGTTTTTTGAAGAGCTGTATCTTTGTAAAATACGGTCGTACAGAGATGAAAAGAAAAGCATTTTAAAGCTTCAAATCTCTAGTTTTGAGACTTTTGAGCGGAAAATTATTGTGAGATACCGTTATCACGCAATCATAAGAAAGAGCGCGAAATAAAAAAATTCAAATTTTTTTTTTTTTTGTAAGGATCCATGGGCGCGGGAAATTTTTTTTAAGTAAAACCAATGCATAGGTCGGTTAGCCTGTTAATTAGGCGTAAATTTAATTTCATTCTGGTCTCTCTATGTCAACTTTTTGCTGAGATATCTGACTTTGAATCAAAAAAGATCCTTTTGCTTTGATCATCGATATCTCAGCAACCAATGATTGCACAGTAAACTTTAGGGCATCCTTAAAAACTTCAGTAAATTTCCTATAAGACCCTTTAATGATTAGTTGAGAACAAATTTTTTTTTCACCCTCAATACTGATTTGAAAAAAGTACAAAAAAACGACTTTTTAGGTTGGCTTAGTAAATCTACCGTTACTTTACAAATATTGATGAAAAGACTAATGTTGCCAGGCCATTTTACAGATTAATGTACTCCTAATAGCCCTGTATTATTTTCAAATTGATCCATCCAACCGTTTTTCCGGACAGATTGATCAAAGTTTTACAAAACAATTAAAGGAACAAGTGATCATCAAAATAAAAAAACGACTTTTTCACATTTTGCGTTAGTTATTTGTTAACCCTTAACGATCGTAAGATTTTTTTGCAATACTCGCCCATAAGAGACGACAGAAAATTAAATAAAGTTTTGCAATATAACCAATTATTATGGAACTTGGCCATTTCTCATCCGATTTTAGTGAAATTTGGTATGCGTTATTGAAATGGGATTCTAAAACGATTCGTGGATGAAGTTCTGGAAAATGGCCAACTAGGAAGGAACTTGGCCATTTCTTATCCATTTTTCATAAAATTTGGTATGCGCGATGGAAATGGGATTCTAAAGTGATTTTTGGATAAAGTTCTGGAATATGGCCAACTAGGATGGAACTTGGCCATTTCTAATCCGATTTTGATGAAATTCGGCATGTACGATGGAAATGGGATTCTAAAATGATTTTTGGATAAAGTTATGGAATATGGCCAACTAGGATGGAACTTGGCTATGGCTGAACCGATTTTAGTTAAATTTGGTATAGACGATGGAAATGGGATTCTAAAATGAATTTTAGCTAAAGTTCTGGAATATGGCCAATTAGGTAGGAACTTGGCCATTTCTTATAAGATTTTGATGAAAGTAAGCATGTGTAATAAAAATTGGGTTTTAAAATTATGTTTTGATGAAATTCTGGAATAAGCCGTATTTGGATGGAACTTGGCCATTTTTTATCCGATTTTAAACAAATTCAGCATGTACTATAGAAATAAAACTCTAAAATTATTTTTGGTTAAGTTTATCTGGTTAATTTGGGAGGCTCTTGCCTATTTCTTAAACGAATAAAAGAAATTCGGCATGTGCTTTAAAAGTGAAAAACTAAAATGGTTATTCCATGTATTTAATGATTTATTTTATCAATAATTTAAGAATCTCATTTTCGTCGTGAGTGCTGATATTCATAAAAATAGGATACAAAATTTCCAAGTTCCATAACAAATGGCCAAATTCTGGAACTTTATCAAAAAATCAGTTTAGAATACCATTTCTAAGCCACGTGTTGAATTTAATCAATATCGGATAAGAAATGTCCAAGTTCCTTCCTAGTTGGCCATACAGTGGTAGTGTTCCTTTAATTTTTTGGAGTAGTGTATATGACAACCAGAACAATAAATACCTTGAGGAGTCTACTGTTAATCATCAGGTTAGATTTGATGGTGAAAACCTTGTCAAATTTTATGAATCAACCATTTTTTTCTGACATCACAAAGATAAGTTTTCTGGTCGGTGGGCACTGAAGTATACTACAGTTTTTAACGGCCGACAGATATTTCCGTTCAAGGTGTTCCAGGCTGTGGATCGTAAACACCCATAAATTAGGCATTTCTCTCATCTTATGTGCTACTAAAAAAAAAAAAAAACTGGCTGATCTCAAATAATATTTGGCCACATCGATTCAGCTTATGTGTTGGAAAACATCTCCATAAATATGTATTCTAAGCAGGATTTTTGGCGCTAGAACATCATTCCACCTATTATAGCGATATCAACCCAATCAATAGATTAGCAAAATCATTTAATAACGCAGATGATCAATTCGATTTTATTCTATAAAAAAACAATTTTAAAAAAAAAATTGATAGCCAAATTTTTAAATTTTGACTTAATTTTATTATTTTCTTAATTTCTTGTTCTGTTTTATATTAGTTTTAAATTTAAATAAATGGCAATATATTTTTTTATGAAATCATAAATTTTATTGACAAAATCGATTTCTTTAGTTAAATAAATAAATTATATGTAGTATAATTTTTAATAAAATTAGAAACAAAAACTAAAAGAGACACTTCTTTAAGTAATATTTATTTTTACTTACTGGTAGGGGAGACCGGGGCAGGTTGAACCAGTTTTTGCTTTTTGTCTCATATAAATATAACTATAAGGTGTAGGTAACTCATGTGTATATATTATAAAAGTTTAGTATTTTCTCTCCTTATTTTGAAGGAATTTTGTTAATTTTTAATTTTAGTTTTTTTACAATTAAGCCAACAAAAATATTATCTTAGTGTTACAACATGTCCCGTATATGGGGTACGTTGAAACCTAGTATGAGGTAACTTGCACCATACAATATTCCTCAAGTAAATACTAGCAATTAACAAAAAATAAATTCAATATTTATTAAATAATAAAACAGAAATACATCGATAATTAAATAAGATAAAAAACAATTCATTTTTAACAATTAAACTAAAAAATTAATTTGTACATTCGTGGCAGCTATATATTCTTTGTTTACCTTCTAACTCTGTACATTCCTCGTGAGCCCATAGTTTGCATGACACACACATTACCCAACATTCTCCAGCTTTACTGCGTGAATAAGCCTCACCACAAACTAAACAAAACCAATCGTGTCTTTCCTGTAGAACTTTGCGCTTGACTTTTTGGCGTTTATCCACACTGTGTTTTGCTGGTTTAAGCTTCACTTTAAGCAGTCTAGCCGCTTCCTCTTCCTCCAATGCCTCCTTTTCTGGTGTATCAGTTAGTATTGCACTTTTCCTCTTTTTCCGACCGCATCGATTTTCTTTCCTGGGCCCGTATTCTTGAAATTCGATCAAAAAAAGTCGCCGATAATTTTCTAGTGAAATACGTCATTTCAGTCGAAAATTTAAATTGTTTTATACCAAAGTCACCGGCGACTTTATTCGGCGAATTTCAAGAATACGGGCCCTGGGACCTGCTTTCGGGAAAGGACGAACGAAATTTGGTTCGAAAATTATATTTAATTTATTTGGTGGTTGTGAGGTAGACATCGGTGATTGATTATTCGATGGCCCTGGCAGATTTACATCCATTCCTGTTAATAATGTATAATTTGAATATATTTATTCTAAACAAAATACAATATACTCACCAGTCGTAATTTTTAAAAACTATACTTCTGTAGCATATATAATTGATAGAGACTCAATATCAATTTCTTCAATTGTATTGACAGCGTTAGATAATAATTCGTCATCGCCCAATATGTTTAAAATTGGTAGCGTGGCATCAGTTCCTTCCTTTAGAACGGTACCAGATAATGGACTAATTGAAACTTCATTAGGTCCAATAACATTATGATGAGTTTGAGTTGGTGCCTGTTCATTATAAGGTCGGTCTGTTACACTTGATGGAAGAAAATCTGCATCTCCAAAAATATGTTCATCAAAGGGTTCTATTCCAGATACCTTGAAGCCTTTGGTAATCGACTCTGGTAATAAGGCTCGTGGTAATGCTTGAGCCACCAAACCAGGAATCTCGTATATTGTCATACACTTGCCGGGGTTATTTCTTAACCAAGCATCTTGGGCAATCGACATGAATTTTTTGAACGGACCGTACACTGACCTGCCTAGTGGCTGAAGCCCATGGGAGCAATGTGGTGGGAAAGATAGTAATATAACTCCGTTAGCCTTAGCAAGATTAATAGTTTTAATAGCTAAATGAGACTCATGATTGTCTAACGTTAATAAAACGGGCTTCGTATTTGATGGTCGCACATGAGAAATGAAATGTTCCATCCACCTATAAAATTCTGTTGCAGTCATCCATCCTGAACCATTTCCTGTACCAATATTGCCCACGGGTCCATCCCTAATAAAATGTGGCTGAAACCTTTTTCTTGGGAAAATAAACATAGGTGGAATAGAGTTTCCACTAGCACTTACAGCACAACAAACCGTCACAAGCACTCCTCTTTCACTTGATGTGAAAGTCCCCCAACTTGCTTGACTCCTTTTTCAGCAATGACTTTATTTAATTTTTGTACCGTTGTTACCCCTGTTTCATCTACGTTCCAGATATTGGCAGCGGTAAAGTTAAATCTATCGATTTTGAAAAAAACTAGCCACATTTGTTTTTTTAAAGCTAGTTGCTCTAGCCAGGCTGGTAGCTTCTGGAGTACGGATAGAAAGTACTGGGTTTTTTTTAGAAAAATTGTTAGGTATTCTGCGCCAGCCATTTTATTTGTGTGCCAAGACGGTGGTACGTCTACTCCAAAAGCAATAGCACACTCAAAGGCCAATTTTCTAGTTTCGACAGGTGACAAGCCGAAATAAATTTGTGACGCATGTTTGAGGTAACTCACTAGTTCAGCAGTTTGTGTGGGGGAGAAAATTTGACGACTTGGCTGGTATCCCACTGTATTTAAGGGCTCCTGTTCAAATTTTTTCACGTACCTTGAAAGTGTCGCATACGAAAAATGGTAATCTTTTGATACCGAGCGTAGAGATTCCCCGCTTTTAACCCGTTTGACGGTTTTGGTAATTTCGGCGAGCGATGAGTTACCTCGGTCAGTTTTCTTTATATATGTTCTCATACTATCTAGCTTAATTAAATTTTAACGAAAATAAAGATAGAATGAAACATTTAAAAATTGCTAGTTACTTCAGAAATAATGGGGCAAGTTGTAACATGTTTCAACTTACACTGCTTGATTTATTACAATGTGCCCCATACACTGAATGCACATTATTTTCATTATTTTTCAGTTAAACCATATTTGATTCACTAATACATGCATTTTTTAATATTTACAAACCTATAAATTTAATATATCCTCGAAGTTACATCAAATTTTACTCATAAACGGTATTTTGTAGACACAAACAAACTGACACGTCTGTATGCAACGAATTTTGAAAGAGAACTAAATTATGAGAAGAGCTATCGTTTAGTTTTCTCAGAATTAAAAAAAACTGTTTTCAGGTGAAATTACTCAATTTTCAACTTGCCCCGTGTTTCAACTGACCCCGGTCTCCCCTACTATAGTTTCAGGCGTTTGCCCTTTGTGAAATTGGTCTATTAAAATTTAAATTACATTTATTTCGGAATTTAGTCGTTGAGCAAGTAGAGTTATTGTGTATGGATCTCCATTTCTTTCATTTTATTTAATGTTTCACCTCTTCTTATCCTCAGCGTAATCACATTTAAATTGTTATTGTAACTGTTCTGTTGTGGGTTGTTGCTGCGTTGGATGTCCCAGTTGTACAATGTAGCGCTCAAATAACGCATACGCTTCAATCAATTTGAGCGTTCAATTTTGAATTCAAATTGATGAACCAAATTCCATTTTAATCGGATTTTTGTATACGATGCTTCATCGACGACAAACTTCTCAATTTTATATGTTTCTAAAGTAGCAATCTTTATTCGTTTAATATGCAAAATCTAATTTATTGATACAAGTAAACGTGATTACATAGAGAATATAATTTCTAGAAATACTTATGTTGAGAAATCACGTTTGTTTATTTTAGGAGCATTTTCTGTTAATAAACAAACATTTTCTTGCTGGAAAACACGGGGAAGGTAAGTTTGCCCGCTTTCCAAAAACCCGCCTCTAAAATCCCGAAATCAAAATCCCAATTTTGAAAATCCCGCTTTTCAAAATCTTGGTTTTCAAAGGCGTATTTTTTTTAATTCGTGCCACTCTTTCTGGTGAAGGAGAATTTTAATTTAAAGTAAAATAAAAATAAAAACCGGGATTTTCTGAAGCCCGGGATTTTTATTTTTGCAGAATCGGGATTTTGAAAAGCGGGATTATGAAAAATGGGATTTTAAAAAGCGAGATCTTTATCTTGAGCGGGATTTTGATAAAGCGGGATTTTGAAATGCGGGATATCGTTATGACCCCGGAAAACTCATATTTTCTCGAGTAGAGCAAATAGTTACTAATCTACTTTTTGAATTTTCTTGTTCCATTCATTTCTTATATAAAACTTGATAATTATAGACTAGAGAAATTAATTTGTGAATCTAATGCATGGGTCTTCTTAGATTCATCTGTTTAATTCTTAAACAAAACTTGCTATTTCTTGAATATAGAAAACAATTTATCTTAATTGATTGTTTGCGTTTTCTTGTATGCTTCTTTCATGGAACTTGAATATTATTCACCTGAGAAACACTTTTCTTGTGTGTCAACGCAATATTTCTTTAGGTGTGCTTACGCAATATTTCTTCGTTTCAGAAATAGTTCTTCAATTTATATTATTTTGGAGTGAACTTTTTGATAGATAACCGTTCTACTTAGGTGGTTTGTTTTAAATATTATGGGCCTGATTCACTTTGTATTTTATTGAGCATTTATTTAAAAATAGTATCAGAGCTTAATATTTAATATTGGCCAAATGCGACCCCAAAAAGGGTAATCATTTTTTATTAAAAAATAGCATGTTTAAAGATTGTTGCTAAATTTACGGGTTTCAACTAAAATATTTCTACCTAGGCTCATTTTTTTCATCTTTTCATGGTATTTCCAAATTTTCTAGCCACATTTAATTTGGTCAAAAACTTTTAAAGTTATATGCATTAGAATACACCCAATTTTTCGGAGAACGGCCTATTCACACCTCTGTAGCTTTTGTCACCTTACTCCAAACGGCAACAACTTTTGGAAGAAAATTCTTTGTTTTCTCCTCACTACACCCCATGAAATACTTTTGTGGATATTTAGATCCTAACTGCGGTATAATTTTTTCTAAAACTCCGAATCTGTTAGACCTATGTAGTGTTAACGGCAAACACTTAATGAATAAAATGGTACATACTTGTTTTATTTTAATGCGAGAGATGTCGAGATATTTGTGAAATACTGAATAAATCGTATGTTACTACTTCTGATTTTTTTTAAATTTTTTTTTTTTTAAATATCCAAAAATGTATTTCATGGGGTGTAATGAGAAGAACACAAAGAATTTTCTTCCAAAATTTGGAGCCGTTTGGAGTGAGGCGACAAAAGTTACACAGGTACGAATATGACGTTTTCAGAAAAATTTGGTATATTGAAATGCATGTACTTTAGAAGTTTTAGACTAAATTAAATGTAGCTAAAAAATTTGTGAAGATCATGAAAAGATGAAAATTGAGCACATGTACAAGTATTTTAGTTAAAATCCATAAATTTGGCAACAATCGTAAAACATGCTGTTTTTTAAGAAAAAATGAATTACACTTTTTGAGGTGCCGCGTTTAGCTAACATTAAATATTAAGCTCTGAAACTGTTTTCAAATAAAAGTTTAATAAAATACAAAGAGAATGAGGCCCATAACATTCCAAACAAAGCAACCTAAGTAGAACGGTAATCTATCAAAAAGAGCCTAAAATCAATCAATTTCTTTTTATAAAATCATAACTTGAGAAGGGAGGGGGGTGGGAGATCGGGTGGTGGTAATGTTTTGGGAAACAAAGTTTTTCATCGATTACTATCAAATCAATCTTGATTATACAAGCCATAATGTAAAAAACGAAGCTTTTATAAGGGAATTAGAAACGAGTTGAAAACCAAAATTTTCATAGTAAAACACTTAAAACATATTGGAAATCACTTTTTTTCCTAAGATAAATTTGTAAATGAAAACTTTACAAATTCTTTATTATGATTTCTGAAATATTTTCATAAATGTTTGAATTTCAACATATATATATATTTTTTTTTTTTTTTTTTTTCATTTTATTTTATTACGACTGAGACTGCGCTCATCTAGCAATTTTTCTTGCAAATACAAATTTTTATATATCTAGTAAAATTCACGTTTGTTGGGGTGTAACCCACTGGTTAGCCCCATAATCAATTAAACCTATTTACTAATTTTAGTTTGGTAAGTTCACTAGGTCAAGTGGCCTCGTTCTTTGGAGTCTTCTTTCAACGACAGGGTTATCTATCATATGGCGAATATAGGGGTTTCCATGTTCCTGGAGCCTTATTTCGTGTTTTGCGGCATGCATTTTTATTTCCTCTTTGATGTATTCCATCCGTAGGTCCCTGTGAAGGTCTTCATTTCTTGCGTACCACGGAGCATTGACGATGCTACGAAGAACCTTGTTTTGAAACGTCGGTATCATTTTGGCGTTTGTTTGCTTGGTACATCCCCAGAGTTGTATACCGTAGGTCCATATTGGCTTCAAAATTTGCCGATATAGCAGCAGCTTATTATGAATTGTAAGCTCAGAGCCTCTACCTATGAGCCAATACATTTTTCTGAACTTTATGTTAAGTTCTTCTTTTTTCTTTTTGACATGCTCTCTCCACTTAAGCTTGACATCGAGGGTCATGCCAAGGTATTTAGCTGTATTTGCATATGGCACGAGTCGAGAGTTAATTTCTATAGGTAGGTGGTAAGCCTTTTGATAAGTAAAGTTAATATGCGTGGATTTTGTCTCATTAAGTTTGATTCGCCAACGCTTTGTCCAGTTACAAACTGCATTGGTCATCCTCTGGAGTTTGCTCGTTGCATCAGCGACATTATTTCCAACTGCCATAATTGCTGTGTCATCTGCAAAGGTGGCTATGGTTCCTTCATTTGTGGTTGGCATGTCCCTTGTATATAGTAAATACAGGATTGGTCCTAAGACACTCCCCTGCGGGACACCGGCAGAGATTTTCTTTAGCTCAGAGTATTCATCCTCATATTTCACTCGAAAGTGTCTATTGGATAAATAAGATCTTAGTATGGCATAGAATTGTCTCGGTAGATCTCTATGCAGCTTGTATTCCAGACCACTGTGCCAGACTTTATCGAATGCTTGCGCGACGTCCAGGAATATGCTTGAGCAAACTTTTTTACGTTTAACGTTCTTTCAATTATGTTGGTGATTCTATGGACCTGTTCAATTGTAGAATGCTTTTCTCTGAATCCAAATTGATGTGGAGGAATTAGTTGTCGGTCCTCAATTATTGGTTTAAGTCTCTTTAGTAATAATTTTTCAAAGAGTTTTGACATAATTGGCAGCAGGGAAATTGGCCTGTATGATTTTTTATCGTTAGGTGGTTTATCAGGTTTTGGTATCATGATTACTTCTGCTATTATTATATTATTATATTTTCATTGGCAGTTTGTCTTGGTAGTGGTTGGTAGGTTTCCTGGAGATACTCCGCAAATAGATCAGCCTTCTCTTTGTGGCCTCTTGCCCAGGTTCCATCATCCTTTTTAAGTGGAGGCACTTGCATTTTGGGTCTTTTGAGTCCCTTCGTCGCCTTCCACAGTGAGTAATCAGAATTTTTTTCATCAGTTAGGCTAACTAGATATCTGTTGATTGATTCATTTTTAACTTCTTTAAGAAGGGATTTGAGGCTGTTACATAAATTGTTAAGAATTGTTTTGTTCTCCGATGTTCGATTAATTTGCCAGGTTTTACGAGCTCGTCGTTTTTCTCTTACCAACTCTCTAACTTCCATTGAGTAGGATATGTTAAGCGTCTTCTTATTTTGTAAAATGGGAGTGCTTGCCAATGCAGCATAGTGAATTATTTCATTGAGTTGCTCCAATTCGTCTTCCAACTGTCGAGAATTTCTTATCGGTATCTGGAGATTGATTTTGTCCTCGATTATTTCACGAAAGAGATCCCAGTTTGTTTTTGAATTTGTTAATCTGGGTACACTTTCCCTTTGAATTACAGTTTCACTGACTGTCATGATAACCGGTGAGTGATCCGATACTAGAGAATTGCTGTTTTCAATGTGAATATAGTTCTGAGATATACCTCTTGCTATATAAAAGTCGAGTAGGTCCGGTATCTTAGCTTCGTCACTGGGCCAGTATGTTGGGGAACCACCAGAGTAAAATTCACATTTTGATGTCTGGGCTGCTTGAAACAATTCTTTACCCTTTGACGTCGTAAGTCTAGATCCCCAATAGGTGTTTTTTGCATCAAAGTCTCCTCCAATAATAAAATCACGTCGTAATGATTTAAATAGTTTAATGTAGTCCTCCCTTTTCAAGTTATGCCGGGGAGGACAGTATATTGCGGAGACAGTAAGCTGTCTGTGTTTAATGTGAATCCTAACAGTGGTTACTTGCATTGTTTCTTCTTCGATTTCTGTTTCTACATGGTGTTTTATATTTTCTTTTATTAGTAATGCTGAACCACCTCTTGCTCTTTCCGCTGGATGAATGGAATGATATAAGTTATAACCCCGGATTTTAACAAACGAAGATTTAACAAAATGGCTTTCGGATATTAGAAAAATGTCGATTTTTTCTGTATTTAAAAATATTTCTATTTCTGGAATATGTTGCATAAGTCCATTCGCATTCCAGATTGCTATTCTGAAAGTTGTGTTCTTACTTAACATTTTTTATCGGATTGCGTTGTGGGAGTTGCATTTTCTTCAGTTGATCAAATATCATGTTGTTCAGGTTACTTTGGTCATCTAGCCGCTTTGTAATAGCTTCGATGCTGTTCATAATGTTTTCCATAATTCGATTATTTTCAGAGCCCATATATTTGGTTGAACCCGAGCCTTTCACTACCTGAGCAAATGTTCTTCTTTGCCCTGCGTTGCTTGGTTGTGGATTTTGATCCATCTGATTTGATGGTTGAATCCTTCGGATTTCATGATTTTGCGATTGATTTCGTGATTTATCTCTTAATTTTTGTAGGTGTTTAGCAACCTCACAGCCCCGATAATTGGCCGGATGTTGGCCTTTACAATTTATACACTTAGCTGGTACATCTCTCCCTATTGTACATGCCTGGGTAAAATGTTTACCTGAGCATTTTACACATCTCGGATCCCGGCTGCAATATTTTTGGGTGTGATTAAATCCCTGACATTTCTTGCATTGTGGTATGCGTGTAGTGGTGTAGTGGTTCTCCTCATTGGTTCAATTTTTACCTTTATGTGAAGAATTGCTTTTATACCATAAATATTTTGAACATTTTCTGAGTTATCAAATAGCAGCATAAAAAGAGGGAGTCCCCTTTTATTGAAAGTTGGGTTTCCTTCTTGGTTTTCTATTCTCTCTTTTTTAATCATATTCACAGCATCTAGTATTTTAAGACCTTTATTTTATAAGTCTTCCATTATTTCTTCGCTTGAGCAAGTGCGATGCAAACCTCCTGCCATAACTTTTATCGGTCGAGCCTGTTTTTCCTCATAGGTAAACCACTGATACTTTTCAGCATTCAGCTTCATAGATAATGTTCTATAGGTTTCTGAGTCCAGAGTATTAATTTTCCAAACGTCATTGTTTAGCGCTGTTACAGTATATTCTTTGTCAGTAACCGATTTCATCAGTGACTGAATTAATGGGAAACTGGTTACTCCCACGATTCTTATTGGTGCGGGGGGGGGGGGTTTCTTTCGGTTGCACCAGTTTTGGTGCAATGTTCTTGGTAGATTTACTACCTTTCGGTTGATTGGCCTCAGGTTGGATAACTTCCGGTTCGGTACTTGTAGTTCCACTAAAATTTAGTTGTTCAACCTCAGGTGACGATTCAGCTTTTCTTTCCTTACCCTTCCTGGAATGTTTTTTTTTTCTTCATTAGGATCCAGTTCGTCTCCCTTTCTAATTCATCCTCATCAGTGAGATAGTTGACTTTCTTTGGTTCAATACTCTCTAATTCGCTTTGTTCTTTAGCATCCCGATTCATTTTTAGAAGTTCATTTTCTCGCTTTAGATACTCAATTTCTTCGCTTAGCTTGGCAAATAATTGCTCCATCTTCTGTAGCCTCCCAAAGAGATCCATATTTTCCTTTTCTAGGTCAACAGTTCTTTGACTGAATCCTACTGCTCGCATTGTAAAATTTCCGCTGGCATCACTTCTTTCATGCAGTGTTTGGCCCTCCTCAAAATCCATAGGGCCAGCCTTCGAAGAGGATCGATCCCCCCCGGATGTATTGTCCAGTCGACTGATTAGAGTACCCTTGGGGTAATAACTTTCTCGGACTTATGCATTGCATAGAGTCTTGCTGGTGATCGTGGCACTATGGAACTTCTTCCAAATGGATTTACAGAACTTATCACCTCTGAAGTATTGCGGTCATTGGATAACGACGACTGGGAGCTCGCTTGCTCACCCCTCAAAGTCGCCGGCACTGGGTATCCGTTTCCCTGCGCCGTAAGGTTTTCTCCATTAGAGTCCCCCATATTGGTTATTATATTCAGGGAACCACCCCTAGCTAGTTTTGGTCCACGAATGGTATTTTATTTCCCATTTACCCTCTGACAAGTCGGTTAGGGTTTCCCCCTATTCGCCACCTGGGGACGCGCCCGATGGGAGACTAGCAGCTCCACACGAGTCAACATATATGAATATCGTTTAAGTAAATCGTTTTCATTTTCTTGTAATAATTGATTTTCAACAAAATATAAAAAAAAATTCATAACAGAATTCTGAACAAATTAAAAAGAAAAGCTTACTACAAATCGTGTTTATTAAGTCAATAGATGGTAGTGATGGCAGTAAACATTTTGAAAAATCGTACCAAAAATTGCCACCTGGGGAAATTTCAAGTTTAAAAATTGTAGGAAAAGCAAAACAAATTCATAAACTATTAAAAACATATCATAATTTTGGGATTAAATAATTTTTTTTCGTACTTTTCTGTACAAATCTTAGACATCTAACGTACACTAGTAAAACTAAAGATAAATTTATGCTGTGTGCCTCAGAAGACTTTTCAAACTAAACTTTTGTATGACCCAGTAATTCATGCAATATTTAAATAGATGTCACTAGGTTAAAAGTATTCAATTGTGCCTTATACCCAACTAAACTTTTTAAATGTCATTCAAATTTCATAAACAACTCAAAATATTGTAGATATACACAATATGTATAAATAATTTGTGAAGGTATGTTACAGTAATATTTTTATTTCATTTGTAGGTAATACGAAACTGTAACAAAACTGAAATTTACAAGCATAATGATAATGATTATACCCGCGAACACTTAAGAGTGTCTGCTGATTCGCTTAAAAAATATGCGGTATATTCGCCCAACATCAAACTTTTAAAGGTTTCAAATTTTCAATAAAATTCCGTGTTTCTGTGTTTCTATATTGGTTGGCCAGTGGGGCGAGCTATAGAGTCACTGGTCTAAGTATCAATATATCAAGATATACTGTAAAAACAATTATTCACAAAATTCTTGCTATATTTGTGAACCTTGCGCCAAAAGTAATAAAATTGCCAAGTTTAGATTCATTTCATTAGGGCACTTCAATATTTCGAAATCGGTAAGTGCTGTCGATGGATGACACATAAAAGTTGTTGTTCATGGATGAATGCCACATAAAAATAAATTTTCTTTGTTTTTCAATTACATCACTAAGCATACTACATGGTTTAAACAGCACGTCCTACAAATTGAAAATTCGTCGAAAAGTAACCTCGTAAATTGACTTTTCATCTAGCATCTGTGAGGGAATAGCGAAAGCTTCAAAATTTGAAAAGTTTAGTTTGAAAAGTCTTCTGAGGCACACAGCATTAGCAAATATTATTTTAATTCGTCAGAGCCAACTTTGATGTATTTTTCAAAATGAAAGTTCGAAAATATATTTTAAAAATAATTTAATTTTAATATTTCTGCAATTAATATTTATTTAATACCAATATAGCCTTCTATGTGATATATTGTTGTTAAAGATATGTAGACAATTTTTATTTAAACGTTTTATAACATTTTTGCTTTTTGCATTGAAAATATGAAGCTAAAATACACCATTTTTACTATGGATTGCCATGGAAATCAGTGAAAAGTTGTACCACTAAAAAAGCTTCTACAAAATACGTCATAATGATTATGGCTCTATTACTCTAGAAGGCTCTGCTACTATTCCTGAAAAAAAAATTACAGCTAAATCGGCGAATGCAATGAAATGCATGCGCCCGGTTTTTCAAAAAAGTAAAGGATAAGCTCTGTCAAGTTGACACCCCATTCTGCCCAAAATTGGATAAATTTAAAAAAATCTTTTTTTGGCTTAAATTAAAGCCTGACATGCTTTTATTTGTTACATGGCCTTCTTGGAAATTCAAGATGACGGCCGAGATACGTCAGTTAGAACACATGGACATTAAAAAACATGTCTTTAATCGTTATAAAAACGTTCTTGATGATTTTTAAAAAATCTGAAATAATTCATGTATATTCTCTGTCTAAATGTAAAATTCTAGTACACGTCACACAAATTAAAACTCGTAAAGTAAAAAAAATTAAAAAATATGTGAATTTTTACATGTTTTCCATTATGTCCAATTTAAGGGGTGAACGTATCTTTCGAAAAAGTTGATATTTTTTTTACCAAAATACTACAGACACTAACGAAAAATATAAGCCTATAATAATTATTTTAGGTGCTACAGAACCGAAGACCTCATTTTTTTTTAAATTGAAAAAAAAAATAACGTGGGATCGTGGGAATTTAAGCTCAGAAAGATTTTTTTAAGTTTACCCAATTTTTGGGCAGAGTAGAGTGTCCAGATAGAGAATTACCCATATATGGTGAAAAATTCGTCTCCAAGATCTGTTATTGGCACTTCTTAGTTGATATTAGTAAATGTTGAGGCCTTCCTTATAGGAGCCCCAGTCTATAGCGGATCGTGTTTTCCTTGCTGTTCTGAAGAGTATTTTGCATTTCTGACGTGTTTGTTGAATCTCCTTGAACCACCAGGGTGGCCGAGATAACCATAAAATACTATTATTTTTTCGGTTCAAAATAATTTTTCAAAAATTTTCCAGTCTTTTTGAAACTAGCATTGTTTGGTTCATTCGGTCAAGAACCAGAAGATTTTAGATCAAATGAAGCAATAATTTTGGAATTATAGCGAAAAGACTAAATGAAGTTTTTCTTTTCATTTTTCTGTGGGTTTGGAGAATAGGGATTATAAAATATGGTAAAAATTATGCCGTCCTTCATTTCTTCTTTTTCAAAATGGCCGTCGAAATTTTCTTTTTAAATTTTCTCGCAACTGCATCTTTTTTTAATTTTTTTTATCTTTCTTCCCAGTTTTCCCCGTTTTTAGTTCTATTAGACATACAAAAAAATCAGCGCAACATCTGGTTTCATTTTCTTGCAAAATACGTTTAGGTGTGTATGACAAACTACATTTTGTTTATAATGTTGTTTTAGATCTTCTTCCCGGCAGAAGTAAGTGTCGTCTATTTTGGCGCATTTTCGTTAGAATATTTTGCATTTTGATTATGGATGGTGTTAAGACATTTATGTATATGATAATTATTGTGTATGGAAAGGGGAAATAGTATTTCAATGTTTTGAAATACGTTTTTTGAGTATTTATTAATAAAAATTGATAATACTTACCATTGGTCGCTTGAAATAATTATTTCTATTTAAAAATTGGTATAATTCTTGTTCTGTTTCTATTTTAGTACCCTGCTTTCCCAAAGTTTCATTTGCAAAATCAGTTTCTTCTTTTAACAAAATTTAATGCGATATACCCTTGCTTTGGTAGACTACGCATTACCTATAATAAGGTTCTGCTCTATAATCAGCATCATTTCGATGTCTTCTAATTTGTCGTTTGCTTTGTTTAATTTTCTTGCGAGTCTTTGTATTTCTCCGTTTATGTGTTTCTCAATTACTCTAAATCTATAAACCATGTTTTAGTTTATTTGTAACTGCTCGTAGATATTTGTGATTATCAAGTATCCATTGGTATTGCTTTGCTTTAATGCTGAATTAATTTGTTTTGTATCCACTTGATTGATGTCTCAATAATGTTATTTTTCTAAGTTTAATTTTTATTTTTATTTTATTTATGTCTTGAATTTCGATGAACCATTTTTCCTTGTTTATTAAAACTTTATTACGCGTGCTAACTTTTTCCGATTTTGCTTTTTTGAATTGATTTCGGCTTAATTGAAAAAAAATACGAGTAAACCCAACAAAAGTGCAAATACAAACAGCACAGTATAAATTATCTGCGACACTTTCTTTACTCACAAATTGAGATTATAATTGCTCTGATCAGATGACGCGTTCTCTCGTTACAGTGCTCTAAACCATTGCAAATCGCTATTTTGTAGTTTGTAATTTTAATTAAAATTTATGTATAGATTAATTATTTTGTTTTAAAATAAAGTATCTGCTACAGGCTCTCTACGCACAAATTGACATCAGAATGTCCTGGACCAGATAATTCATTCTCCCGCTACAGTGATTTCAAGCTTTGCAAATCGCCATGAAGATTTTAATTTTAATTAAAATTTGTGTGAAAATTAATTATTTTAATTTACAATAAATTATTTGCCACAGATAATGCTCTCTACGCGCACATTGACACCATAATTGGTCCGATCAGATGTCTTGTTCTCTCGCAATTGTGCTCTCAATCAATGAAAAACGCTATTTTGTTGTTTGTAATTTGAATTAAAATTTATGTAGAGATTAATTGTTTTAATTTAAAATAAATTAACCACCACTGTTTCTTTATGCAAAAATGGACACCACAATTGCTTCGATCGTATGTGCTATTCTCTCCTTGCAATGGCTTGCCTCGCCGCCTGATGATGTCATTGCGATAATATTATGCATGACGTATGAAGCCTAAGGACTAACCTAAGAAATCATACATTTAAATTAAAGGTAATGCTTACAGTTGACGAGTTGTCTTTGAAAATATATATGAATTGTAACTTTGCAAGTTTTTAATTTTGTAAATCTTTTAATTTTGACATAACAAAAATTTGAAAAAATCGAACATAATAGGAAAATATAATTTTTTTTTTTTTCGCTGGCGCTACAACCCATAGAGGGATTTAGCCGCTCCATTTTAAAGTTTCGTAAGTATTATTTTTAACGGATAATGATGAATGATTAATTCACTGACCCAACATTAACCAGCCGTGAGTTTTTCATCACCCGCCGGGAATCGAACCCGGGGCCTCCGGAGCTTAAAGCAAGCATGCTAAGAACTGTGCCACCGGGGGGGCAAAATATAATGATAGCTCATAAATAATTATATTTATATGTTCAAAATTGAAACCCACATAAGTGCACTTATAGGTAGTGCAAAAGACCTCTAGGCCAAGTAAACCATCACCGATTATCCTAAAAGGCTTCGACAGCAACAGTATCCAACAGCTAAAAGGAATTACAAACGATCACAAAGACACTCTGGTTAGAATTTACCCAGATAGCACTGAGGTTTATACTACAACAACTGAGGACCATAAAAATATGGTGGAGAAGCTGAAGGAAGCTGACCAACGCATCTACACATTCAACTATAAAAGCAATCGGCATAAAACAATGATACTTAAGGGTATTCACAGACATTAAAAATGGCCTATTGAGCTAAAAACTTAAAGTTAATAATGTTTTCCCCACATTAAGAAAATCAGGGACAACCACGGCCCGGAGAAGCAGGTCAAACTCCCATGTTTCACGGAAGTATTTGGAGGATGTTGCGGATACAAAATTATTTGGGAAACCAAACGAAAGCAGCCGGTGACACAATGTCGAAAATGTCAGGCGTTCGGACATGTTGCATCAGCCTGCAACATGTGGTTCCGATGTGTGTAGTGTGCCGGTACTCATGTTCCTGGCAACTGTCCTATCAACAAAGAAATGTGCAAACTGCGGTGGAGTGCACATCGCAAGTTTTTCCGGATGGCAGGAGAGGACGCAGTATCTGGATAATCTAAATAAGAACAAAAGCTTAAAATAAAATTTAAAAACAGATAAACGGGCTGAAGGCAATTCCTTTAAATCAAATTTTGTTAAACCAGGCGTTTCATTCTCTGGTCATTTCAGAAACAATACTTAGTCTGATTTTAATTTTAATAATCCACCTAGATTCTCTCAGCCGAACGATGGCTCGGGCAACATCACAGGCGGACTCGGCGAGTTTTTAGGTCTTTCTCAGCAGCTTTTCGGAGTTAGCTTTTTTACTAACTGGTCAGGTATCTGGCTTTCTTTCTAATTTAAATTTAGTTCAGGACATTGCCAAGCGTAAGCCTATGTATCTCAGCTTCGTTTGCCCATTTTTTAAGTGAAAGTTTTAGACTTAAATTGCAACAGATTAGCTAACGTCACGCGTCATCAGGAGCTGCGGTTTCTTTTAAAAGCTCAAAATCCCCATTTTGTTTGTCTCAACGAAACTATGTAGATTGTCGGCCTGCCACCGTCTAAAAGTAGCAAATTTTTCGATATACAGAACTGACTCAAAGCCACGGGGTTCCGGTGGCACGGCAGTTTTGATCCGGAAGGAAATATTAGATTCTAAACCAAAAGCTCTTGTTAACAAAAATTTTACTGCGACTTTGGTACATAATGGGACGGGAGAAAACTCATTTCTGCTGGCGGCCGTAGATTTTCGAAAAATAGTGTCGGCTGACATTGCTAGGCTTCCCAGACTTGCAGACAAAGTGGTGCTCTGTAAGGTATTCAACGCCAAACATTCTCTTTGGAATTATTATGGTTCAAACCCAAACGATAAGATGCTCTTTGAGTACTGCGAAGCAAACGATATTCGTATTTATTTCCCTCTGAGTGCACTCGAGGTGGGGTAGTACTGGATATTGCTATATCCAAAGTTATTCATGTGGAGGACAATATGAAGGTATTACATGAATTCTGTTCAGACCATTTGCCGATTGTGTTTGACATTAAAAAAAAACTAAATATTTTTCATCAAACGGATAGGATTAAGGTCCCGAATATAAAAAATACCGATTGGGATGGCTTTAGGCACTTTGTACATTATAAAATTGCTCCATCAAGAGTGTGAGATACTGTTAATCGAGGACATCTACCAGAGGGTGTCAAGATTCTCTAGTATCATTACTAAAGCATTTAACAAATTCGTTCCTAATTGTGATATAAGTGAATATGCTCTGCCATACAATATTGTAAGTCTAATTAAACTAAGAAATTCCGTTAGAAATAGGCACAGGAAGGCCCTTCATTTTTACATCCACCCTGGTTAACCGCATCTATAGCAACTATAATTAATGCTATGTTTAGTTTTGCACATTTCCCCGACAGTTGGAAGCTGCCTAAAATAATGTTCATACCCAAACCCGGGAAGCCTTGTAGACCAGAACATACTAGGCCGGTTAGTCTGCTAAGCGGACTCAGTAAGATTGCGGAGAGATTCCTGCATTTCAGTTTGGGTTCGTTCCTCATAGGTCATCCATAGAGGCTATTATGAGATTGACAAACCAAGTAAAGAAGGCTAAAAGTCGTCATAAAACAACTACAATTGCCTTGCTGGACATTAGAAAGGCTTTGGACTGATTGTGAGTGCGGCGCATTGGCTTATTATCAAAACTAATTGGAGGAGGAGTATGCCGGTATTGATCGCTCTGATTAGAGTTTACTTACAAAATCGTAAATTTTATGTCAGTACTGACAATATTTTTATCTCTGAGACTAAATAAATATCTGCTGGTGTCCCTCAGGGCCCTGTACTGGATCCACTGCTATACGTAATATTTACAAACGGCATTCCAACTCATACTTCTAAGGACACGTGGGTTCAAGTGTACGTCCACGACACCACCGTTTTCTGTTCAAATAACAGCGCTTACTAATGTTCGATCAGAATACAAAAGTATCTCGACTCTTTGACAGAGTATTTCTGCGAATGGAACATTGCCATAAATGCTTCCACAACTCATATTTATTGGTTATTAGCCCTATTTAGCATCGTAGCAAGTTCAAGGATGCAATTCCAGTAACGATAAATGATCAGGTAGTCGAAATTGTGAACAAAATTTTCGACAAAACCTGAGTTTTGGCACACACATAAATGAAGTACGCAGGTGGGCTGCGATGGCCTTTGAGAAGCTGTAGCCGCTTCTCTGTAGCAGTATTGTTCTCGACCATTTAAATAAACTATTAATTTATAAGTTATTTATAAGCCAGATAATTATGTACGCTGCACCGACTTGGTATGATTTGAGCAAACAAAGGTCAAAAATTAGTCATCCAAACAATCCAAAACAAGGCACTCAGATTCGCATTTGATTCTTAACCCCGTCTACCTAATTTTAGGCATGAGCGCTGCGCTGCCCTACACAAAAAGGCTGATACTCTGACACTAGGTGAGTTTAACGAAAAGCTGCTGTCTAATTTACTTAACAAACTACTGTCTTCATCAAACAAGATGTTGCTTAGTATTGCCTACGGGCATTGATTAACTGGAAACGTTTATCTGTTTGAGTTTTGGACTCACGTTTAGCTTAACCTAATAAGAAGTTAATCCATGCTTTGTTTTGTATATATTTAGTTCATCATCAGCTGTATGATCAGTCATTCACGAGATATTAGTTGCAACCGCCTATTAATCGAAACCGGTCCGGTTTATGCCACCAATTTAGCTCAAATTATAAATGGTGGTTTTACTCATAAATAGCATTATACGAAAATTTATTTCACAGTGTACATCCATCGTAATGTGATAAACTAGGTAAACTTCAATAAGTTAGCAAAACGTTTTAGCACACTTCCGCTACAGTTATCCATGGTTTAAATTAATTTAAAAATCGATTGGAGCGGTTACAATATGTGCGATAACAGAAATGAGAGGTGAATGTCCTATACTATAAGAGTTTAGAGCAATGAATCGGTTCTATAAAAAGCCAATTAATTATAAAACTAATTCGAATTACTCGAATCACTATTGTTTTTTTGATACACAAAGAGATTAACAACAGCACAACAAGAAAGTAAAACCATAAGCTAACTAATAAATTATCTAATTTTTTCTACCCTTTATAACAATAACACTATAAATTTTTCGTACTTATCAATTTTCCTTATGGTTGGTTGACTTAAAATTGTCAGTAAAAATAATTTTTCTGTATAAAACAGTTAAAATATGTATGCATGAGTTTGTGTAAACCGGTCCCAAAAACAGTAAAATTTGTTATAAAATTTTACACAAAATTAAGTTAGAAAATTTCTATTTAATGCCATGAAAACGGCAAGATTTTAATCTTTCAAGAACGTAAAATAAATAAAATAGAAAGAATACGTAGAAAGTTTACTCGATTGAATTTATGTCGTATATTGTATACTCGTATGTTGTATAATAAACCAAAATTAATTTTTATAATTAAAAATAGTAATTAATAAAAAGGAAAATTGTTTGTTATCAAAACTAAACCACAAATATGTCATCGTTATATTATTATAAGATTTGTTTTTGTTTTATTTATTACATACATACACATACATACTTCTTATATTTATTTACTAAAAAAAGATGATTAATTAATTTAACATAATTTCTCAATAATTTATTTTATTTATAAATGGTGGTTGCTGCCTTACTCATCGTATATATTGTTACAATTTTTTATTCTTAAGAATTTGCTTTGTGTAGCACAAACCAACAAAAAAGGAGTATGGGTAAAATGTCATGTAAAAGTAGATATTATTATAAATATACAAGAAGATGATTGACGTAATGGGTAAACCTCGGTATTGTTTTAATGATTTCTTAGCTAATATGGATTGAGACGTATAATTAATGATTTAACTGTCTAAAAATAAAAAATAAAAATGGTTGAGAGTTATGTCTAACAAACAAAAAGAAAATTTGAGTTAATATCCTTTTAATGAGTCACTTCAAATGTGATAACAAATTATTATTTTTGTTTCAGTCAATGAGCAGGATACTTATTATTAGATTTACTCGTTTCCTATGATGGTATCAACGCCCCCAGGCCTTACTTCCTCTTTTTAGTAATAATCAAAATTTACAATCCGTTTTGGGGGTATAAATAAGTTTTGAGGTTTTATTTATAACTTCAAAGCTTTATTCGGATAAATTGGTACAATGTATTATATTCAAAGTATTGTCCATCATTAGCTACAACTTTTTCCATTTTTCAGGGAGTATACGGATTCCGCGTCGAAAAAATTCCTAGTATTTTGAGGCGATCCAAGAATCGACCTAATTATTAGCTTCTTGGTAAGCAGTGAAGGGTAGGCAATGAGAGTGCTTTAAGTATATACAGATGTTTCAATTGTAAAATTTTACAAGCCACAAAAATTGGCCAAGAACGATCACGACGACTCTTAGAAAATCTATCGCGAACAATGTATTGTTGTAAAATGTATAAAGGTTCCAATGTATTCATATAAACCCCACCACAACAAGCTAATCCATAGGAAAATCTAGATTTAACACATGCGTGATACAAATTTAATAAAACTACGGATGGACATAACTACTCTTTGACCTTCTGAAAATAAATTTTCCAATTGAAATTAGCATCCAGATGCAAACTTAGGTACTTAAAATTATGAACAGGTCCGATTCTTGTATTGCATGTTGTGGGGTGAACATGTAAAGGGAATTTTATAATAAATTTAATATATGTATATAATAAATTGTTCAGTATTTTATTAAACCGTAATATAATAATACAATAATAACGTTTAAAATTGTGAAGGTTACTAAACAAATATGTCAAAAAAAAAATTTTTTTTTTTGCTTAGTTAATCTATTATGTATGTATAATTAAAATTGTGATTTAAATGTTTTTGTGTTAAAAGTTTTGTAATTATCAATTAAAATATAACAAGTTAAAATTATTGTCGTATAATAAATAGTGTATAATAAATTAAGTAATATACCATAAAATGATGTCGTGCAACAAATGTAATAATAAAATTAATCGTGGTGCTGATTACAAAAGCAACAACATAAAGTGTACTGTATGCCATCAACTGTTCCATATGAATTGTGTCACATCTAATTGCTCTGATTTTGATAATCCCGATAAAATCAAAACCTGTACATGTGATACGTGCAAAGTACCTTCTTCTATTAGCAACTATACCATTTGAAAAAGTATCTACCGGTATCCTTGGAAGTAGTACTCAATGAAATCATCGATATGAAAAACAAAAATAAAGAATCTTTCGACATGATCTTTAATAAACTCAAAGATTATGAGAAATTAATAATTCAAGTAAATAATGTAGAAACTGAAAACTCTATTTTAAAAGCGTCGATCAGTGAGTGTCAAAATAAAATTGATCATTTGGAAAAAATGTCACGGGAAAATTGTGTTGAAATCACCGGTTACCTACGGTTAATGCTAACGAAATTGAAGGTGCAGTTGTGAAATTATTCAACACTGGTTTCGATTTACCCAACGTCACAAGCAATGATATTGATTACTGTTTTAAGAAGAAAAATGCTGATAATGTGTTGGTAAAATTCATTGCAAGGAAAACAAAAGATGTCGTCATGAATAAAAAATACGCCGAAAAGTTGGGCTAACTACTAGTACTTTTAGCGCAAGTCCTAGTGCTGCTAGGCCAATTTATGTTTATGACAGCCTCACATACAAGCAAAAGGTGAAATTAGAGCGCAATTACAAATATCTTTGGATGAGGAATTCTAACATTTTTATGAGGAAGGAGAACGGGCAGCGAATTCAACTTGTTAATTCTTCGGAGGACCTATCAAAATTGTAATTATTGTAAATTTTATATTTTATTTTTAAATTATTAATTATTTTAAGTCAAATTTAGGTTCTAGTAGTAGTTTACATTCCCCCACCTCTGTATCTAACCAATCCACCGAAAATAATTTTTTTCTCCTTCACCAAAATATACGTAACTAGTCTGTTTCGAAACTATGATTTGTTGATTTACCATCTTCAGACACTTACTGGACTACCAAATTTATTATTGTCTGGTGGCGTAGCTGTGTACGTAGCTGATGATTTAAGTGTGAAGGTAAATGCCGGTAAATATTTTTTTTCAATTCTTTTAAAGTGAGTGTTTTGTGTGTATATAGATTACAATCGTATAGTATCGAGACTTTTTTGGAGGAATTCGGTTTGTTTCTTAGCAGATTTACATCTAAGAACTTATTAATTATCGGTGATATGAACATTAATTTATTGGGGAATTCTGCTTTAATTGATGATTATAAATTTTTAATGTCTAGTTATGGCTTAATTTCTCACATTAACGTACCAACCAGAATTTCAAATCAATCTTCTACATGCATTGATCATGTTTACTCGAGATGTAGTAACATAGACGTCTATCATTTGTGAAGGATTTGCGTATTACGGATCATTGTGCGATATTCATAAATTTGTCATTCTCTGAGCTCCACAAAGTGCAATGTCACTCTAAAGTCACTATCCCTAAGTTTAATATTGATTATGATTGCTTGAATAAGTTACTGGTACGAGAATCTTGGTGCTCAGTGTTGGCTATTTCCGATATTTCAAAAGCTTTTGATTCATTTTTTTCTTTATTGATTAATTATATATCACAGTGCAAACAAAAACTCAAGCAACCTAAAAAGGCAAACAAACTCAAACCGTGGATTAATAAATATTTGGTTGCTAAGGTTAGGAAAAAAAATAATCTTCGCTCTAAACTTAAAAAGCACAGTCATAATATTAGATTAAAAACGCACTTTGACAACCTTTCTAAAAATTTAAAAAAAGATATAAAGTGTAGTAAAGCAAAATATTATTTTAGTAAATTTCAAAGAGCCGCTGGCAATGGCAAAAACAATGAAATTTAGTTAATGAACTTTTGAATAAGGAAAGTTGTACTAACCATATCTCCGTTATACGTGAAGAATCGGGCAATATTGTCTCCTCACCGCTTGAAATTGCTAATAGTTTCAATACATACTTTTCTAACATTGTTGCCACCATAAGACCTTATGTTAGCAATTCTAATTTGAGCAGCTGCAAGTCGATGGTCTTAGATAGGCCTATTAATAGTGGTTTTTTCTTTTTTTTTCGTTTATTAATTCTTTGGAAACTAAGCATACGCCTGATAATATCGGCTTGAGCAGCGCAATTTTAAAACGAATTAATTTTAATATTGTTGACATTTTAGCTGAATTATTTAATCGTAGTATAATTGAAGGTGTTTTTCCGCAAGCATTAAAAATTGCAACGGTTATTCCCTTGTATAAAAAAGGTGATCTTTTTATTGTTTTCACTAATATTGGTCTTTTTATATTTTTTTTAATTTTATATTTTTCTATACTTAACTTAATTATAGACCAATTTTTTTATTTATTTATTTTTTATTTTATTTATTTTTTCGAGTCATTGTCAAGGCCATTTTTTACGCTAAAAAATATTTACATAAAAAAAATTAGAAATATGAAAAAACAAATCAACAAAATTATATAAAACAAACATACAATAATTCGAAAATGTTAAAATTAAAAATTACAAAAGAAAAATCTTCCTTACTTACCAAAATTTATCCAAAAACTTGTAATAGTTATTTACGTCACAAGGGCGGTAAATGAGTTGTTACAGTACGAGTTCGACGTTTATTTGAACGAGTACTGTAACCATCATTTAACGTACGTGTAACGTACAACGTTTTATTTCATACTATATGGGACTTTAATTCGATTTTTTCATTTAAAATTGAATTTTAAAGTAAAAACATGAATTTGAAATTTAAAGAAAATCAATCCAAATGATTTTCAAATTATCAAGTTACCCTAGTTATTTTTTTTTTCTTTGGTTTTACAGTCTACTCTACTGTAATAGCTAGTTTTCCGGACACTTTTGTTCTCTGACGTAATGATTCATTTCCCGGACTGAAATCAATCACGTAAATATTGATTTTCGGTATAGTATGAAATAAATGTTATTCAAAAATTTTTTTTGTTTGAATAACATGAAAAGAAACAATAATTCAATTATGCTGTCTTTTGAACAGCTACTTAATTTCGTTCCAAATTTGTAAACAGTCACACGTAGTTATTTATTATATTGATGTAATTGGATTGGAGTCTATTACTATTACTATCAACTTTATAATTTATAGGGTTTCTAGACATCCAAATATGGCAAACCTCTTTAAAGAGTCTTTTACTTTCCTTCTTTTCAAACTCCAATATTAACGCATCGTCGAAATCAAAATCATGTTTATGTTCATGAACATGTTTTACCAATGCTGATCCGTATGTGCTGTGCGTTATATTCGGCCGTTTTTTAATATTAATAACTTCCCTTTTATGATGGTCTAAACGTTGTGATTTGGTTTTTCCCGTTTCACCGACGTAATAAGCATCACAATCCTTACACAATACTTTATAAATGAGATCGTCTTTTTTATCTATTGGTACTTTATCTTTTAATTTTGTGTATAAGAATCGGATATCTTGAACATAATTTTGTTTGCTATTAATAAATTGTCTGAATCATTTCTAAGGGTTTTACTAATCTTTTCGGTCAGTTTCGGTATGTATGTTAATGCGCCATATTTATTTTCATTATGATTTATTTGATTTTTATTAGTATAAGTGTATAATGTTTTTGTTATTAATTGTTTAACCAATTTTAGCGGATAATTGTTCTGTAATAAAGTCATTTTTAGATTTTCAATATTACAATGTTTATATTCACTGTCAGTTAAATATATACATAACATGTTTAATGAAAGATTGGGCAACGTTTCGTTTCATTTGGTAAGTTGAAGTTAAGTAAATTACTCGATGCTATCTCTTTTTTATACCACTCAGTCTTTATTAAATTGGTTTGTCGATGTAATTTGATGTCAAGGAATGGGAGTGTGTTATTTTGTTCTTTTTCTACCGTACATTTTAATTTACATTTAATCTGTCATTTTTTTTCATAATCAAATTTATTTAATATCACAGTTTTATTCCCCTTATCTGACTTTGTTACGTAAATATTAGGATTTATTTTAAAAATTTGTAAGTGACTTTTTGGGCTTTAACCAGGATTTTATCTGTTTTGGACATTATAGGTGTTTTCTTTAAGAATTGTGTCACATCGTTTATGATTATATGTTTTTTTTCATTCATGACATTGTTGTCAACTTCGAACGATAATATATTTTCAACATCTGAAAGTATATATTGGAACATTTTTGAAATGTTGAACATATTATGAGCTCTTTCCAAAAAATCAAATAGAGCTGACTCAGTATTTTTCCCAGATCTTAAACCATTTTGACAATTATTTAAAACATTATATTTAGAAAAAAAGGCATCAACCCGCAACTTTAAAGCATTTTCCAAAATTTTCTTAATTGTGGGCTGTAAAGATATAGGACGATAATTAGCCTTAAGCAGTATATCACAATTTGTCAGAAAGTATTTTATCATCAACTTTTTAGCATCAACATATTGATGAGCTGTTTACATTTTCCTGGTTGCAACTTGCTTGGTGGGAACTTTCTCGAAAGCGGTCACTTTCGATCTTTCTTCGTTGGAGTTTATTCTCCTTTGCACCAGTATGGGTTGTTATAGTTTTTCTGGAAATTTCTTATAGCTTTTAGAAAAACACAAATTGATTGATGTATACACCTGTATGTTTTATTTTTATTTATTTCAACTTATCGCTCGAAATTCGACTGCCTCTTTTACATCACATCTCTTATATATAATATTTGAATTCACTTGTAGTCTTGTACTACTACTTATTATATTTCTTTAATAAATCACAAGACACCTTATTGTTTAATTTATATTTATTTTATTATAATATAATATCAAATTATTAAATATTGTTTTTTAATGTTGACTGACTGCTGTCCAATTATATAATGCTCATCATACGGTGCTCCGTTGCTCTGATCGGTTATCTCTTTATCGGCCGGCAGAAGTTTATTACTTTTATAATGTACAATACAAAACAAGTAATACAACCTTCAATTACGTTTTATAATTTAATGACGTTGAAGTTTGTATTACTTTTACATAAAGAATATATGCACAGATACATAACACTTTCCCCTTTTTATCTAAAATTTTAACTTAATTAACTAAACAACAACAGAAATTTTACCAAAAAAAAAACTTGACTGTTTCTCACATCACTTATTATAACAAATACATATTAATATTTTAGCCTATCAGGAGATTTTCTAACTCTTACAGATTTTCGTATTTCCATATCATCTACAACACTTTTTTGTCTTTCCTTAATCATTTTTGGGTTGTTATTTATTATTAACATTTCTTTTTGTTTCTCTGTATCGAGTTTTTGACCATGTTCTTCTGGGCAGACAATTTTTAAATTCGGATGAAATTTATCTTCGAGTTGTGAGGCTCTTAAATGATTTACATGCACAAATCTCACATGATTGTTTACATTTATTAAGAATGTTAATGGGCTAACTTTCTTTAATACTATTGCCGGGATCCATTTTATATAATTTTTAAAATGATTTTGAAACAAAACTTTATCTCCTCTTACAAAATTTTTACTTATTGCCTTTTTCCCTCATTTTTCTTTGATTTTTCATTTGAAATTACAATTTCATGTTTAGTATTTTCATATTTATTATTATCTAAACTAAACTGAACTTTTTTTTTAGGGTTTATTAAATCTAGTAATATTTTTGGTTTGTAGGAAAACATCAGTTCTGACGGAGTTTTTGAGGTTGACATGCAAGGTGAATTTCGCTGTTGGGTTAGAAACTTATTCAAACTTTGTTGTATTGTTAGCTGTTTGGTGTCCTCTAAAAGAAATTTCTTTAAAACTGACTTTACCGTCTGTACATTGCGTTCGGCCAAACCATTAGACTCAGGGTGGTAAGGTGGTGACTTAATTAGCTGAATATTCAGTGTTTCTGCAAATTTTAAAAATGCAAAGGAGCCGAAGGGAGGCCCGTTGTCTGACACGATTTCATTTGGTAACCCAAATATTGAAAACAATTTATCTAAAGCATTTATAACTGCACTAGCTGTAGTAGTTTTCATTAAACTAATTTCCACGTACTTTGAATAGGCATCAACAATTATCATAAAATTATTATTTTCAAACTTAAAAAAATCTATATGTATTCTTTGAAAAGGATACATTGCTTCCGGCCAACTAGTGTTTACTACTTCTTTGGGCACATTCCGACTTTGTTGGCAAACGATACAACTATTGACATAGGATTCAATGTCCTTGTCAATTTTAAACCACCACACGTAAGACCGTGCTATCATTTTCATGCGAACTATTCCTACAGCATGATTTTCATGCAATAACTCCAATATTTTCGAAGATAATGTTGCTGGGATGACTATGCGGTTCATATAATAAAGACATTTATCTTCACACGACAAATAATGTCGTTTATTAAAATAAACTTTTAATTCTTCTGATAATTTATTGGAGTCTGGCCAACCATACATACAAAAATCAATTACTTGGCTCAAGCATATGTCCTTCTCTGTCTCTGTAACAATATTATCTAATTTTAGTGGTAAATTATCAGTAAAATTAAAAGATTTAATACACAAATTACTATCAATATTTGTTTTTGACTGAACAGGTAATCGAGACAGTGCGTCTACGTGTGACATTTGGGATCCTCGGCGGTATTCAATACGGTAATTATACATTGACAAAATTACAGCCCAGCGTTGCAATCTCGCAGCTGCAACCGGAGGAGTGGATTTATTTGGATTAAATATTTCACGAAGTGCTTGATGATCCGTTTCAATTACAAATTCGTGACCATAAATGTATTTGTGAAATTTTTTGAGACCAAACACAATCGCTAATGCTTCTCTATGGAGCTGCGAGTAGTTACGCTCTGCCGGAGACAAGGTACTCGACGTAAACAAGACTGGCTTTTCCACGCCATTCACTATATGAGACAAAATTGCACCAACTCCATACGGACTAGCGTCTGTAGCCATGACGATGGGTTTGCTAGGGTCATATAGTTCTAACAAATTGTACTTAAGAATTAATGCTTTGCATTTTTCGAACGACGACAGACAGCTAGGCGACCAGTCAAATTTAACGTCTTTTCTCAAAAGATAATACAAATCTATTAAGTTGCTTGATAAATTAGGGATGAATTTACCATAATAGTTCAATAATCCCAAAAAGGATTGCAATTGCGACACATTGGTTGGCGCTGGTGCGTTAACAATTGCCTGAACTTTTTCATTATTAGGACGAATTCCTTCGGCAGATAAGCTGTGACCTAAATAATCTACACTAGGAGACAATAATTTACATTTACTTAAATTTATTTGTACTTTGTATCTATTTAATTTTTCTAACACTAACCATAATTTATTCTGACAATCTTGATAATCCTTACCCCCAACTAAAATATCATCCAGATATGAAACAACTCCTTCCAAGCCCGATAGTATCTGGTCCATGATGGATTGAAATATCGAGGGGGCACTTTTCAATCCGAAAGGCAGCCTTTTGTACCTAAATAACCCCTTATGGGTAATTATGGTTAAATATTCCCTCGACTCTTCAGAGACAAGCAACTGCTGGTATGCGCCGGTAAGGTCTATCACACAAAAATATTTACAGTTGGCTAAACTAGCGAAAATGTCGTCTACTCTAGGCAGAGGGTAGTGTTCCGTTTTAACCATCTTATTTATGGTCACACACTCGTATTTCGCCGTTTGTTTTAGGGACCGAAACAATGGGACTGGCCCAATTGCTAAACTTTACGGGCTCCAAAATTTCTAGGTTACACAATCGAGCTAACTCGGCTTCTACTTTAGGCCTCATCTGATATGCTACGGTGTAGCCCTTATGGAATATAGGCTTGGCACCACCCTCCATCAGTATGTCTACCTTAAAACCCTCTATCATATGATTAGCCGATCCACAGTCCATAACGTTTGGAAATTCAATTTTAATTTTCTGTAAAATATCATTAGTATTTAAGCTATTTACCGAACATGAAGTTATGTCTATAAACATGGTTTTCCATTCAGGAAAAAGGACATCTAACCAGGATCTTCCCAACAATGGTTTAAAATCACTTTCCGAATCCACAACAATTAAGTCCAACCTGCATGCCTTTGCTCGAAACACTACATCAACTGTTATTTTTCCCACGACCTTGATTATCTGTCCAGTAGTGATGGAAATCTATCGATAGTACTATCGATATATCGATAGTTTCGTACTATCGAAAACAATCGATACTTCTTATATACTATCGATATATCGACCTATCCAAGTAAGAATATAATAAGTGTAAAATACTGTTTTTTTCAGGAGAGCGGTATAAAGGTTTAATTAGTTCTTTCGGTGCTAGGAATATGCGAATCACTTTAATTGTATCGTTTATACTGAAGAGTATTATAAAGTGACTTTGAATTCTTTTAACTGGATTTTAAGTTAAAAACGCATTATTTTAAGAATATAAAATCAGTCATAACCTTATCAATTTTAGAGATAATACTTTAAGATTTTATCATAATAAGAATCCGACACAGTAGAGTCCAAAAATCGTATTCCCTTAAAACTATGATAACTGTCGTTTTCATGGTCTTAATTGGATAAGTCGATATTGATATTTTATTCGTGCAAGAGAATTTGCTATTATGCGATATAACTTTAGTTACGTTTTTCTTGTTGTCATTCTTTTTATATGCTAGTAAAATTATTGGTGATCAACGATCCCAAACGGTCTGAAAGCCAAAAAATGTTGAGATGCTGATTTTCTTACATAAAAACGATTGGCTGCTTTTAAAACAAAGTGGGAAACTGGGAAACTTTCCGATTATAATAACCTCTCTTGACTTTATAGTTTCTGGTTGTAGTCAACCTGTATATAATTGAGTAAAGTTTATAAATTTATTATCCGATAGTATCGATAGTATATCGATAGTCTTTTAATTTGGGTCGATAGTTTTCTATCGATTGTTTTTTATGTTACTATCGAAACTATCGATAGTTGAAATTGTCGATAGTTTTCCACCTCTACTGTCCAGTAACGGTAGAGAGGGACTCATTAATTTGATTTAATCTTTTATAACTAAACTTATTTCTATACTTAACTAAACTGATGACAGACGAGCATGCTCCAGTATCCACTTCCATTGACATTTCTTGATTTTCTATTGTTATTACACACTCTGCAGGTTGGTTAATTTGGTTGATACTATTAATTATTTTGACTGTTCCGCCACGTGCTTTATTCCGGCAAGTCTTTGATGTATGTCCATAATTGTAACAACTATAACATTGCCAATGCTTTGCTGGACACTGACTCTCGTGATGACTGTATCTTCCACACCGGTTACAATTACTACGCTGAACTTTTTCATTTTGTGGATTGGGACTTTGATTGTTTCGGTACCTCGTACTTGGACTTTTATTTTGACGATACCTTGGACTTGGACTTCTGACACTTTCACTTCTTTCCTGACTGTGACGACTGTGGTTGGATTGGCTGCGATGGCGTGACCTCGTTCTATCGGACTGACTTATGTAGTGGCACCCTATGGCTGGATTAATTGATTTTACTTCCTTGACAGACATTTCAATGTTCAAGGCTTTCTCACAGCATTCATCGAATTTATCCGCCGGATATTGTAAGACCTCTTGCTGGATTTCTTCAGATCGTAAACCCACAATAAACTTATCCGTTAAAGCATCATCTAGAAAGGTTCCAAATTCACAAGATTGAGCTAACGACTTCAGTTTCACCATAAATTCGGATATAGATTCCCCTTGTTCTTGTTTCGATTTATAGAGAATTTAAACCGCTCTGCTCTTTTATTGACCTTAGGTTTGAAATGTCGCTTCATTATGTTCACAATTTCAGCGAAACTAAGTGAGCTGGGAGCCTTTGGTGTTGCTAAGCTTTTTAAAATTTTGTAGGATTCACCACCCATAACGGTAATGAAAAGCGGTTTTTTTTTCTTCTTGGACATCATTTATGAGAAAATATTGCATTAGGCGGTCTTCATATGCTTCAAAATCTTCCCCTGGGATAAACGCCTCTATACTTCCAATTAACGACGACATTTTTGGATTCACGACTTTAGTTTTATTTAGTTCCACTTTAATTTGTTTATCGGGCATTTATTTACACAAAAATGTACAATATTTCCTATCGCCTACGGATGTTCCAAAATGGCGTTCGGGCGAGCACACGAGCACAATTCACTAATACTTTTTGGTTTTACTGTTTTGGTACTTAACAATTTCACTTTTTATAATACTTTTAGTTGTATTCGACACGCTTATTCCTTTAATCTTCGTCGCCAATTTATTATATTTCTTTAATAAATCACAAGACACCTTATTGTTTAATTTATATTTATTTTATTATAATATAATATCAAATTATTAAATATTGTTTTTTAATGTTGACTGACTGCTGTCCAATTATATAAGGCTCATCATACGGTGCTCCGTTGCTCTGATCGGTTATCTCTTTATCGGCCGGCAGAAGTTTATTACTTTTATAATGTACAATACAAAACAAGTAATACAACCTTCAATTACGTTTTATAATTTAATGACGTTGAAGTTTGTATTACTTTTACATAAAGAATATATACACAGATACATAACACTACTAACATATTAAGTAAATAAAAGTATATAAAGGTAATAAAAATATTAATAATTTCAATATGCATTTATGATATACATATATAGGGATTGATCTATGTATAAAAGAATTGCACAGTGCACCACTGTTAATACAATGGTACAGTGTGCCATTGATAATACACAACACCTATCCCCTAAGTTTTTAAATAATCCTATTGATTGTTTAATTATAATACATATATTTATATGTATACAATTTTTTAATTTACGAGAATATAAAATTTATAAGTCAACAAGATTTTTATTTTTTTCTCTTTTTTTTTACAATAATAATTTTTAATTGATAATGTGATGGTAATAATAACTATAATTAGAAATAGTATACTTAAAATTAAACAGCAATAATACAATTGCTAATGTTATTATATGTATTAAAATGTTTCATTGCTCTTAATAAAATTTTATTAAAAATGGATATTTAATTGTGATAATTTATTTTTTAAATATAGTTTAATTCGATTGTTGTGTACTGTTTTTAGTTTGTTATGAATAAGTAAAGTAGTATTTACTGGTGTTGGAATTTCCTTTAATTCGAAAGGTCCAAGCCAAAGAGGTGAAAATTTGTTTCGTTTTAATTCATTTTTAATAATACAAAATTAACTACCCTACCACTGTCGTAATTAATCTTGGATTTTTGTTTCTGGTTGATAATATTTTTTCTGGCGACGTCAAAACCATTTTGCATACGATTTTTTAATTCGAACAAATATTCATCATAATTATAAACTATCTCGGGCTCACGGATTAAGGAATTAGGTATAACTGGTCTACATCCTTACAGCAGTTCATACGGCATAAATTTCGTTGCTGTGTGTGGCGTAGTGTTGAAGGTGAAAATCGCAAATGGAAGCCAAGTATCCCAATTTTGTTCATCCGACTGAGTATATATTCTTAAGTACTACTCAGTCCAAGTTCGATGAGATCGCTCTAAAGCACAGTTGGTTTCTGGATGATAAGCAGACGAATTAAGTTTTTTTATTTTTAATATTTTACAAACGTTGGTAAATAATTCGCTCATAAAATTCGTTCCTTGATCTGTAAGTATTTGTTGAGGAACACCGAATATACAGATACTTTTTTCAACAAATATTCGTGCTATTGTTTCTGCCTCTTGGTTGTCTATCGGGTATGCCATAGAGAATTTTGTCAAATCATCTTGTATTGTTAAAATGTATTTGTTGCCGAGATGAGTTATAGGAAGGGGACCGACGATGTTCAGGAAGAGTTTTTCGAAAGGTTGTGAAGATGTTGTTGTAATCTGCATAGGCACCTTATTTAGTTTGTTACATTTATTCTTCTGACACAGCTCACAAGACTGAATGAATTTCTTAATTCTGGAATATAAATTTTTAAAATGTTTTATTCTTGAAGCTGTACGAAATACGCCTTGATGACCTCCTAAAGGTTTTGAGTGAAACTCTTGAATGATATTATTGATTTCAGCTTCATCAGTGAGTTGTATAATTTTTGAACTGTTCGGTTTCGAGTCAAGTTCTGAAGTTGATTCTCTAATTGAGTTATTGTTTTGCTGTTGTATGTGCTGAGATCGAGTAACTACATGAATTTCTTGCCCATCCTTTTCAATTTTTACTCTGCTGAGTGCATCCGCGTTTAGATTCTGATTTCCAGGTTTATGAATAATCTTAAAATCGAAATCGTCGAGTCTTATACGCCATCTCATCAATCGAGATGATGGAGTTTTTAAATTAGCAAGCCAGATCAATGGTTTGTGGTCCGTTACAATTGTGAACAGACGACCGTACACATATGGACGGAAATGCTCCACAGCCCATACCATCGCCAAAAGCTCCTTTTCAATTGTAGGATAATTGATTTCTGCCTTGTTAAGCACCCTACTCGCATACGCAATTGGTAAATCGAATGAATTTTTTAGTAGAGAAAGCACAGCTCCAACAGCATTGTCGCTTGCATCGGATGTTATTATAAATGGGTTTGCAAAATCGGGGTACTGCAATATGGGAGGATTTATTAATGCATTTTTCAACTTCGAAAACGATTCCTCACAAAAGACGTCCCAAATTAACGGTTGCCCCTTTTTTAGAAGATTGGTTAAAGGTTTGGCAATTTCGGAATATTTATTAATGAACCGTCTATAATATCCAGATAGTCCCAAAAATGCTTTAATTTGTTTTTGATTTTCTGGTTGCGTATAATTTTGAATGACATCGGTTTTCGATGGGTCAGGTTTAATCCCATTTTCGGTTACCTGATGTCCAAGATAAACGATTTCCTTCGACAGAAATTGACACTTTCTTAAATTAACCTTTAGATTGTTTGTTTTAAAATATTCAAAAACAGATTCTAGTTTTGAATTATGGTTTTTCAAATTATGGCCCGTTACGATAACATCGTCTAAATAGACAAGACATTTAATACCATTTAACCCGGTTAAGATGTGATTCATACACCGTTGAAAAGTCGCCGGAGCACCCTTCAATCCAAATGGCATTCTTTTGAAATGGAAATGACCTAGGGACGTACTGAATGCAGTTTTCTCTCTATCTGATTCGTTTAAATAAATTTGGTGGTAACAGTTCGCGAGATCTATTGTAGAAAAGTATTTAGACTTGCCAAGATGGTCTAATATATCTGAAATATTGGGTAACGGGAACACTTCATTTACTGTAATGTTATTTAGTTTGCGAAAGTCAACAACGATGCGCCATTTTTTCTCTTCGTTATTAGTTTTCTTTGGTACCACAATTAGAAGAAAATTCCATGGGCTTTTACTAGTTTCAATTATATCGTCCTGAAGCATTTGTGAGATCTGATTATCAATTTCCTTTTTTGTCGATTCAGGTAACCGATATTGTTTGATATAGATCGGATGTGAATTTTGTTCTATTCGGATTTTGTGATATGTAACATCTGTAGCAGTCTATTTATCACCCGGTAAGTAAAAGATATCGTTGTATTTCCTGCAAAGATTTAAAATCGAACTTTTCTCTTCTACGTTATGATGCCCAAGATTTATTGAAGATTCGATTGCTTCTAACCTATTACTGATTTGATTGGACCATGAATTTAAATACAAAACTTCGAATTCGTCTAGTTTTTGCAAAGGTATTTTTAAATTATCGATTTCTACATCATATTCATTGGTATTGACGAGACTAACTGTTGTCAAATTATTTTCAGACCTTATGATTGAGTTGGCAGTATATACACCACTTAAAATTTCACTAGACTGACAAAGAAAATCTGTATTATTTGGGATATTTAAATTGATAGTAACTGTTTTTTCTGAACGAGCTGGTAGTGATACGAAGGAATTAGTAGTTAATTTTAATACAACTGGATTGTTATTTATGTCTATTTCCAGATTAAAATTAGAAAAATCGAGTTTACACTTGTACTTGGATAAGAAATCCTTTCCGATAATACCTGCACATGAAATAGGGAATGAGTCGGTAACGATTTGGAACGAATGTGGAATAATAACAGAATTTGGTAATTTGATGTTAGCGTCACAGCTAGCTATGGTTTCAATCATTTCTGTAGTGATACCTTTGACCTACACCTCCTGTCAGGATAACATAATGTGTCATCGTTGAGGAAACTTCGTTTCATTATACTGATATCTGCTCCAGTATCGACGAGGAAAAATAAAGATTTAGGTTTTGAATCTAGTTCAAGTTGAATATATTTTTTGTCATGAATATCTGAATTGAAATTAATTGTGTAGAGATTTGAATTTAAGGAATGCGATAGGTTTGATTCTAGAGAAGAGTTAAATGAGATGAAATTAGAATCTGCCTTATAATCAGTTTGGATATGCGATTTCAATTCAGTAGCCAGTATATTATTATTTGATTGAGAACATTCTGTTTTGGAAGATCTTGGATCCGAACAGCAGAAGTATTCATTGAAATTGCTGGTTCGGATCCCACGCAGTTTCCCGCAGAGGACGGTTGTTCATTTTTTGAGATATTCTGCCCATTTTTGTTACGCGAGTTTATGTACTGACGTTTTCTACAAACAGAAATATGGTGCCCAGAGATTTTACAATATGCGTAGATCATATTGCTTTATGCAATGCGAATATTTGAAAGAACAGGTTTAACGTCATTTGATTTATTCGAGGAACTATTATAGGTTGGGAAACTTCTAGATGGATGGTTAGAAGTTGACATGACAGGAGCTTCATTTCGGCTATAACATTTCTCAGCTGAATGTCCATCTTTCTTACAAAGTTGACATCTAACTCTAGTATTCGGTTGGCTAAAGCTTAGGTGGTTTCGACTATTTAAAATTAATTCCTCTTCACAAGCTTGATTTACCGCGTCTTGAAGTTTAGTGAACCGGCAAGCTTTAATAATAATTTTGATTGAGTCATGCAGTCCTTCCTGGAATGCTTTTAGAGCTGTTTTGGTATTTAAATTGATGATTGTTGTGGAACACTTCATTTAATTCGGATAACAACTTCTCGACTCTACTCGCATATGTTGTTACATTTTCGTTTCGTTGCTGTCGAATATTTATTAACTCTATTTGAAGTTGTTCACTTGATCTGGAATACTGAAACCTATTTTTTAATTCAAGCTTCAAATTTTCCCATGATTGAAATTTGGCATATTTTATGATATCGTAGGCTTTAGAATATAACTTAGTTCTGAGTAGATTTAAAAAATTTTCAGTTTTCGTTGCAGCTAAACCACCATAAACGACGTCACAGCACGATAGAAATTTATGTAAATCATTGGAATTGCCGTTAAAATCTGGTATTAATTTGAGAGCTACTTCGATATTTAATTTAGACATTTTGTTCAATTTGTTTTTTACGTTTTCAGAAATGTGTAAATTATTATCTGTGGATTCAAGAGGTTCTAACTGTTCAATCGAGTTTAAAGATAAAGATCGTCTTTTCTTTATAGCACGCGTTCGTAATTGTAATTGGTCGAACTTAGTATTTATATTTTCCAATGACATAAATCCGTTTTGAATAAACGGTGATAAGGTAAAAATTATAAATCGAAACAAATATTTTCCTCCACGGATGAATGAGATTTGGAATGAATGAATTAATAGAATAGACGTAAAAAGTTAAGAAGACAATATACACAACCGAATTAGCTTATTCATATTTTATCACTTTTCGAATTTATGACTTTGTTTTTTTTTATATAGATATTAAAAATAAATATTTAGAGCAATAAAAGATTTGAATACACACTAAACTTTCATAAATTTCAGCATGATAACGATTTTTGTACATGAAAATCCGTTAAATAATTAATATGAATTCCAAGATACGGGTATAATGTACGTTTTTTTTTGTACTGATGACGATTCCACCGAGTTTAATGAACTCGTTCCAATTACAAACACGATGATATGCGGATTCCCATAACATTAATATATAGTAATTTCTGGAATATATCCCGACGAAAATAATTTATAATGATTACCAAGATGATGTATCCATATTACAATAACGTATTACTTGTTGTGTTGATGAAATTTAAAAATGTAACTATTACGTTGATGCGGTTAATATTATATTCATATGATTTTCCGTAAATACTGGAACTGTTGATTTAGGTGCTCCGATGTACATACATAAACATATGTAAGTTTGTCAGCAAAATATTTTTTATTTTTAAAGGAACATTTGTTGATATACCGAAATTTGTTGAATTACTGTACTGCAACCGGCATACTTATACTTTTTTTTTTTGGAAAACGTGCTCAATAGCTTACACTTTTTCGTATCACGATTTTCAAGAACTGTAATTACGATACGGTATTAAACTTTCTTTTAGCGTGCACTAAAACTTTTTTTTTTTAGATCACTGATATACTTTAATATTTAATATTTTAATATTTTATTATAAGTATATTTTGTTATATATTTTTGTAATATATTTTTTTTATTAAAATTATTTTGAAAGAATTAAGAAATTTCCAAACGAAATTTGCTCGATTTCCTGAGCAAATCCCTCCGCTGCCACCAAAATTTTGTTATAGTTTTTCTGGAAATTTCTTATAGCTTTTAGAAAAACACAAATTGATTGATGTATACACCTTTATGATTTATTTTTATTTATTTCAACTTATCGCTCGAAATTCGACTGCCTCTTTTACATCACATCTCTTATATATAATATTTGAATTCACTTGTAGTCTTGTACTACTACTAACATATTAAGTAAATAAAAGTATATAAAGGTAATAAAAATTTTAGTACTTTTCGTATTCATGGAGTAGAAGTAAAGTTAGTTGTTTTTATTCCTAAAACTGAAAGTCTGAGTACAAACACTGATACCGCGCCATTTCGTCCTACTAGTCTCCCGTGTACTTTTCTTAAAGCTTTAGAAAGGACCGTCTACAGATTTATTAGAGATCGTTGTTTACCTATTTCTCCATTCAGTATCATGCAGCATGCCTACACAGTTGGTAGATCTTGTGAAACTGCTTTTTATGAACTTTCTACAAAGATTGAAGGATCGCTTAGTTATAAATCTATAGTTAGGTCTCTTATTATTGGGGCTGAGCGTGTTATTTCATCCGTATTTGTTAATGTGACCAAAGGTTATCCCTATGGTGGTGTGTTATCATTTATCCGTTGCAACATCGAAAACTAAACTGAAACCTAAAATTAAACCGAATTTATATGAAATTATGAAACATCGCCGGAGACTCAAATTAATCTGCTTTTAAAAGAAATTATCAAAGATTCATTAGGTTATCTCATTAAATCGAGTCCAAATAAAAATAAATATAAAATTAATATAAAAATGATTAAGTATAGTCTCAGTCTGTAATAAAGTCTAGACAAGTACAATCTAAACTTTATTGTATCAATTCAGTTCTGTGATTAACTTTGTTCAATAAAAAACGCGGTTTAAATTGTGTGCGCTCAACGTAAGAGAAGTTAATCCTAAAAAAGTTAAAGTGACTGAAAATCAGAAGATTTCTAAGATTTTCTAAGAGATTTAATTTTAAAATACAATATAGTGCAAGGTGATAAAATTGAATTGAAAAGATAGATTACTCTAACGTTAATAAGAAACATCGATCATCAAAAAACTAAGCCCCAATGTAACGTTTTTGTCAGTTCGGCTTACTTTTCGAGAAAACAGCAAAATACATCGATAAATTCAGCTTACCTGCAACGTATCCTAAATGAAAATAGAATATTATTCAGTATTGTTGAAAATTTCAAACGCTACAGAAAAGCTTTAAATAATTATTTCACGTTTTCTCTTCATTGTCGAGTAAAAAGCAAAAAACTGAAAACATACCTTTAATTGCCCCTTCCAACTCTGTTTCCGTATTACAGTTGTTATTTATGTGTTAATTGTGCGTAATCAATTTGATGTTTTTATTCATTTCAATAAGAGTTTCATTGTTAGTTGTGATGAATATTCAGATATGGTGTTCGTTTACAATTATGCTTCCGCTGCTCGAAATGAGAATGCTTGAAGATTTCCAAATACGAATTTTCATTTAAGAATCATTTTTTAAACAAAGTACCAAAAAGTGTTTCATTCCTTAAACTTTTACATTCCGTCAACTTAATATTATGGATACGTTGGTTTTGATGTGAAAACATCTTTAGCGGCAGGAATAATTAAAAAATTGTATAGAAATCGGGTTACGGAAACAAAAGTGCCGAACCAAAAATTTTCCACGTATGTGTGAATATCGACAGGAACAAAAAATAAATAAAACGTAAAATCAATGTAAAATCTACGCATACACATGCAATATACAACATCATCCGACATTTCAAAAATATCGTGAGCCGAATACAAAAAAAAATCTAAAAAAAACCGCCTACTATAATTTATTTTGTTGTGAAAATATCTGCTATATATGGTCGCAGCAGCAAGTGTTTTTGAAAATGAAAGTTACATACGAGCAAAAGGACCACAAATTATGCTTGTGTGTTGTGTAGTGTAAAAAAATTAAATGGAAATTGCTTATGCTGTTGGTGAGTTTGGTTATGGAGGGATTTGCGCTACTGTCTTTCCAATTGCAATGAGTTTACGGCCAACATTGCGCCCAAATAGAACCGCTCTATTTAATTTATTTTAAACTTATCACTGATAAAGCGATGCAATTTTGCTTTGTTCAGCGAGTTTACCATGACCATTTACTCCTATGGAATCTTGAACAAGATTGCTGTGTATTGTGTATGAGTAATGGTATATTTTAACGCGTACATGGCAGGTTTCGGTGATTAACTTAACAGAACTGTACTTTACTCATGCTCAATTAACGTCAGTAAAGTTCGTCCTCCAAATCCAAAGTATAATAATTTATTGACTTTTTGAACCAAAAATGTAACTTAGTTTAAATACTGAGCGAACAACATCCATCTTTATGGAGGGATTTCTGAGCCTTATCGAAATGGTTTGAAATGATTCAATAGATATTTATACAAAAAAGTTTTCACATAAATCTTTTGCAAATTGAGGGTAAACTCGTTCGTTGTTTTTTTGGTTATGGGTCCAAAAGAAACCCGATATTACATTTTTTATTAGTCTTTAAATTTAGTGCAACTTCATGTAGTACAACTTCTGGTAATATTGTTTATGCCGAAATGAGAAAAACGTTATATGGCTTTTAGGAGTATGGTGTTTTGATGATCGATCTACCGAAATGTTTTCCTTTAAATTTAGAACAGCCTGTATATAGTCTGTATATAGTGCCAACTAATACAAGTTTACATTAGATAAAATCGAGGAAGCTTAAGGTGAATACAGATAACATCAGTACAAAAAAGGTAAGGTATTAACATGTAATGTAACACCTTTCAGTTAAAGGATCTTCTAAATAAAATTGAATCATCTTTAGATGTGACAAATTCTCGTTAATAAAAATGAATAATTGAAGCAATGAGTAAAATTTCGTGAACTTCGTTTGGATAACATAGCGCAAAACAATTTGAATAGGATTAGGTTCAAAGATAATCAGTGATGGGCTACAACTGCTAATAGCCATGGAGACTGGGAACAAATCTTAAATCAATTGCGTGCAATTAATGCTATTTCATCAAGTGCCTAAAGAAGAAAAATTTTATTAAAGCAGCGAAAAGATTAAATTATACATATTTACGAGGAAGTTATAATTTCATGTTTTAATCTTTCGTTTTTTTGTTGTAACAAAACCCGCTAGGTTAAAATGATGATTTACTTTTATTTGTACGTTTAAATAATTATGAGGGAGAAATAGTAACAGACTATCACTAGAAGTTTGGGTTGCTTGCATTATACAGATGGCACCATTGTTGTAGCTAACTTGTTTAACGACTACTTTAGTTCTGCCCCACAAACAATAAAGGAAGGGCCCATTCAACAACTAAATTGTCAGGGACAAGACTCTAACTACTATTTATTTTCAAATAATTCAACAACAATTTATTAGGAATCAAGTTTATAATCTCACTTCTATCAGTATTCTCTAAGGTCTTGCAAAAGTTAATAAAAATAAAAGAATTATATTTTCTGAAAACCACAAATTTCTTAAATGAGAACCAATATGGCTTTAGAGAAGGTTAAAACAAAGCCGGTGTTCTAATAAACTTCTCTTCACTTTTATACGATGCTCAGATTTTCCCATTTCTCGATAAATTAAGTTACCAGGACATCGATCAGAAAAATGTCGTGTCCGTCCTTCCATCCTTCCGTCCTTCCAGTCATATACATTTATATTATTTTTGTTTTGCCTCCCATTCTCACATTTATTGTATAAAAATAGATTTGAGTAATAACCAGTTGTGTTAACTTTTAGGTTCATTCGAGCCTAGAATAGAGGGGGTTGTACTGAAAGAGAAAATTGCCAAACAAATTTTTTCAGAAATAGGACCGATGATTTTTTTGTTATGTTGATGATAAATTTGATAATCCACCTGTTTACAAAAATTTGAAGTCGATTGAGGCATCATGGGAGGACATTTGAACACAAATTAGTAAAAAAAAAATAATGAGCGAGTTCACCTTCAACTCGCAAAATATTTATGTGAAAACTTTTATGTATACATATCTATGAATCATTTCGATGAGGCTGAGAAACCCTTGCATAAAGACGCCTGTTGTTCGCTCAGTATTTAAACTAAGTTACATTTTTGGTTCAAAAAGTCAATAAGTTATTATTATTATTATTATTACTTGAGGGCCATGTGGGGGCTCAAGCCACCCCGCACTGCGACCTAAAAGATCTTTTGTGCATGAAGCCCTACTTAATTATCCGTCCAGTCAATATTCAGGCTCTTAATGAACCTGATAATACTGCCTAACGGTACGTGATACATACTATCTGGGCTCATTGCTCTCCCTCCTAGATGTAATAACATTTACTTCTGCTAGAAGAGCGGTAGCATTGGGACTCAAGGACTTCGAGAGGGCAGACCCACTCCCGTATATTCCTATCCGTGCCTCGTCTACCGTTTTGATTTTACTCTTGCGAGTTGCTGGGACATACTATCTGGGCTCATTGCTCTCCCTCCTAGATATTTACTGTTGTAAGTACTTCTACACGCGATACATACTATCTGGGTTCATTGCTCTCCCTCCTAGATGTTTACTGTAGGAAGTACTTCTATACGCATTACATACTATCTGGGCTCATTGCTCTCCCTCCTAGATGTAATAACATTTACTTCTGCTAGAAAAGCGGTAGCATTGGGACTCAAGGACTTTAAGAGGGCAGACCCACTCCCGCGTATTCCTTCCCGTGCCTCGTCTACCGTTTGGATATGACTCTTGCGAGTTGCTGGGAATAAAAAAGTCGCCTGTAGGTCACCCAGGTTTACTACAGGAAGGCTAAATAAAACTGGAGGGTGCCTGGTATCCAGAGTCCGCATATATAGACTTATTAACCTATCAGCCATTCATCCATCGGCATATGCTGTTCCACCTTAGATTAGGGATTTTTTGTCAAGGTTTTCTCCTTTAGCGCCGTACTTTAGCCTGTCACAAAAAGCCACATTCAGCCTAATGGTTACAGTTACCGGTGGTTGCCACGAGGAGGCAGTACGTACACTTGCGCCTACTGGAAGGTTACGGAGCCCCTTCCAATAGACGCCAAACCACCAAGTCAATAAGTTATTCTATTTTGAATTTGGAGGACGAACCTTACTGACATTAAGGGGACGTACCACCTTCAAATTTTCAAAAAATCTAAATTTTTTTTATGATAGAATATGTTAGAATGAACGTTTAAGAACATGATTTTAACATGAAAATCTCAAAAAAAAAAATTTATTTATATTTTATTTTATTTATTGCGAAGGGCGCCAAAGTTCGCTGTATCGCTACACCGACTTTCTCTTAGTAACACCTGCTTATATATACATGCATATATATAATATAATACGTTATTCTCTCACATAACAGCTGTAAAAGTAGAGGGGACATTTTTGAGAAGAACGTATATTGTACGGTGCAGGCATCGCAGATTAAATTTTTGTAAAGTTTATTACAAAAAAAAAAAAAAATTTTAACTAATGCGATTATCTCGAAATGACGTTTTTCAAGTTGGCGTGCAAGATTGAGAAAAAACTACTTATCCAATCGTTCTAAAATTTTAGCACGTTGATCTACATCTATTTCTGCTCTGAATGAACTACGGAAGGAATAATCGGCTTTCAACTTTTTGAGTTACAACTAATTGGGGGGGACAAAAAAGCTGCATTTTCGAAAAAATGCCGCCATTTTTTTATTTTTCAACGAATTTTTCTTTTTTTAGTTCATTCCAAGGGCAATTTAATGCTGAATAAATCCCGTTTTTTTTTTTATTTGGACGTTTCTGAGAGCAGTTATGATGCACGCCGCGAATTTTCAGTGTTTTTGGAAAACCGTTATAGCAGACGACAGTGGGCTAAAAAAAATCTAAAAAAAAATTTTTTTTATACAAAAAATAAAATAAAATGTCAATGGAAAGTTTCATTAAGATATCTCTTTTTATTCCATTAAAAAAAAATCTTTGAAAAACTTTTTTTTTTGAAATTTTGAAGGTGGTACGTCCCCTTAATTGAGCATGAGAAAAGTACAGTTCTGTTCAGTTAATCACCTAAACCTGCCAAGTACGCTTTAAAATATACCATTACTCACGCACGGCAATCTTGTTCAAAATTTTAGTAAATGGTCACGGCAAAATCGCTGAACAAAGCAAAATGGCATCGCTTTGTCACTGATCAGTTTAAAATAAATTAAATAGTAGAGCGATTCTATTTGGACGCAAGGTTGGCCGTAAAATCATTGCAATTGCAAAGACAGTAGCGCGACAATAGCGAAACAACTTTAAATTTTATTATGTATCAATGTATATGTGCAATTTCCACAGCTCGCTTCCGATTTCCATTTAATTGTTTTGAGTTACTTACACTACACAAGCAACAAGCATAATTTGTGGTCCTTGTGCTCGTTTGTAATTTTCTTTTTCAAAAACACTTGCTGCTGCGGCCATATATAGCAGATATTTTCACAACAAAATAAATTAAAGTAGGCGGTTTTTTTTAATTTATTTTGTATTCGGCTCACGATGATTTTGAAATGCCGGATGATGTTGTATATTGTATGTGTATGCGTAGATTTTGCGTTGATTTTACGTTTTATTTATTTTTTGTTATTGTCGATATTCACACATACATGCAATATTTTTTGTTCGGCACTTTTGTTTCCGTAACCCGATTTCTATACAATTTTTTACTTACTCCTGCCGCTAAAGATGTTTTCACATCAAAAACTCGTTGAACTGATTTCCGAGGTAATATCAAAATTAGTGTCCCTGTCCATTTGTAGTACTATACATATATGACTCCGGAAGAAAGGAGATACAGTTAGATCAAAATCGAGGGTCGCTTGAATTTCAGCATGTAGGTGCAAATCTTAGATAGATATCTCTAAAATTTAACCAGAACTGCTTCTTAGTATACTCAGTCGCCGACGCGTGACCATAAAATATTTCCGTAACATTGCCGTTTAAGAAATGCCTTCTCGTTTTGCTGGTTTCACTTAATTTATTCCGTTCCCTTGAAGAAATCTATTAGTATGATATGAAAAAGCAATCCCATATAAGCGAAAATATACGATTTGTAATTTAATTCTTGAATTAAAACTGAATATCAAATTAACGGATTGAAAACATCTTGGTATTTATTTCAGTATTAAGGATAAACTATTGAATTATTCATATGTGGCCAATTAATTTAATTATGCATTTTACAATTAAACAAAAGAATTTAAAAAAAACAAATTAAATTTGTTTAAATTATATTAAACGACAGAACCCACCAGTGCAAATTCACTGCAGTTTTTAATTTAAATTTTAATTCACCGGAACATCGGAATAATAAACCCAAAAATTTAAGTCTCGACACCTTCATATAAAATGGCAAATGAATAAATTTGTTTTTTTTAATTCTTTTTAAATATGAAAACTTTTATATTTGCCATAACACTCTGCTGGTTTAACATTATGTATTTGCAAGAAATTTTTATAATTTCAAAGAACATTTTTATTTGTGTTTTACATTTTCTTGCTGTTGATTGTATCAAATTAATAAAAAGGAGTATGTCGGTGGTGGTTCAAAATGTTCAAAAATTCTCTAAACAATACATTTGGGAACAATTATCCAATAAAACGCGATAACATCAGAATAACTTTCTTCACATGATTTTCTACGAATCCATACATGGAGTTTTATTCAAATAATAAAAAAAGTGGAAAACTTATATTTTACATAACCATAGAGATATGAATATATAATGAATGAAAACCAAAGAAAGAAAATTATGTAGTACAGCTACAGATAGATGAAAAAGTTTTTCCATTTTCTATAATAAATTTAAGTTTTCATGTACTTTTTTATTTTATTTCAAAATACAACATTTTTTGTCTGCTTGTTTATTTTCTTTAATTTATTTATTTTATTTTTAATTTTTGTTATTTTTCGGAAAATTATTTTATGCATTATAATAATTGCTATTTTTTTATCTTTAAATTTCGTTTGAGGGAAGAATAATTTTGCCGTTTACGAAATTGTATGGTTTATGTAAAAAAGTATTATATGATTTTTTAATTGTTGAAATTATAAAATTAGATTATGAGAAAAAGTTATTATATTTTTCAAATGTTTTTAAAGTAATCTTTTGTGTCTTCAAATGTAATAGAAAACAAATTAAATTATTTTTTATTTTTTCAACTCGTAAGAAGCTTATAATTTAGGTTAGGTTAGTTTTGGATCCAGGCATAGACACATAACGGTCCAACGGTCCGTAGCCATACCACAAATTAAAAATTTTTCCTCCAACTCATTGAAACCACTTTGAGCTTGCTATGAAGCGCTGGATACTCCTGACGTCCTTCTCGCTGAGCTCCGCCAGGTCGTTGAAAAGGGGTGCCCCTAGAAAATTCAGTCAGTTTCGTGCCAGACGAGGACAGGTGCAAAGAAGATGAAGTACTGTCTCTTCCTCCTCTTCGTCCTCGCAACTACGACAGTAGTCATGTCAGAAGAAACCAAGTCTACTCGCATGTCTGCCTATGAGACAGTGCCCCGTAATCACTCCAACAACCACACTGATCTGACTCCGCTGAAGTGAGATCAGCTGTTTGGATCTTGCCAAGTTCAACTTTGGCCAGATCTGCCGAGTTATTACGCATGAGATACTATTTGACCATCTGTCATTCGTCAACTTACTGGCTTCCTTCTGAAGCAGCAGTTTACATACCGCAAGAGGCATTTCAATATCCTTTTTGCTGTTTGAAATGTGGTCCGTTGTACAACGTCGAGCCAGTTCATCGGCTTTAATATTCCTCGTACTAACGAAATGTCCTGGCACCCATATGATATGGATGTTGAACTGATCTGTCATCTCGTTAAGAGATGAGAGACAGTTCTGGACTAATTTCGACGTGAGAAGGTGTGATTGAAGCGCTTTAATGGCAGCCTGACTGTACGTATATATGCGAATATCACAAGTCGATATTACATTATACCTCAACCAGTCCACGACTTCCTTTATCGCAGTTACCTCAGCTTGAAAAATGCTGCAGTAGTCAGGGAGACAAAAGGAGAGGTTTAACATGAGTTCCTCGCAGAACACCCCAGCCCCTACTCTTCTATCCCGTTTTGAACCATCATCATTCAAATGTAATAGAAAATAAATTAAATTATTTTTTGTTTTTTCAAATCATGTATTTCAACTCGTAAACTTATAATTTTTGGGATTTAATTTTGTTTCCAAAGAAGTTTTCGAAAATTACAAATATTCTAGCTTCTTAATTGATAATATATGTACTCATAATATATTATAGAGCCAAAGTTACAGATTACTAAAATTTAATATTCACAAACTATAAGAACTACTGGACTGTAAATAAATACTTTTGAACTCGGCGATGTAAGAAAAATACTAGGCTTTGATAAAACGAAATGTCAAAAACCAAATCATAACAAGTTTTGCTTGAAACTTAGAGGAAGAAGAATGAATGAGAGAATATTTTCAGGAACTTGCCCGATAGACATAGGTTAGTAACCTATCTTTCAAGCAATGGAATTCGATGGGGACATTTCCCGCAAATTAAACCCGAGTTTAACCAGAAAAATAATACACATGGTGATAGCAGTTTTTTTAGATTTCAAACGAGCTTTTGAAACTATATATAGAAAATTCTTACTCCAAAAATTATGCAAGTACATTATAGAAGGAAAAGAGCTTGAATGGCTCAATAAATATCTTCATGGTAGACAAAAATATACAAAAATTGATAATTTTACATCATCGTTGATAGAAAACAATCTCGGAGTACCAAAAGGTTCAACACTTGGGCCTTATTTATCTTGTATATAAATGACATAGTACACAGAAAAAAAAGATTGCTATTATTAAACAAAACTGGCTATATCATTTTTACCCTTTGATTTACTTGTTTAAATGGAAAAATGGGTGGAATAATATAATCAATTTTGGTTTTTCTTCTTTTAAGAAACTCATTATAGATTCAATAGAAAATATCATTTCTTAAATCTAAGATTATTTTGCTAAATTTATGTGTATAGTCGCTCTTGCTTTAGCAAAGTACAATTTCGATTAAATTTAATACATCTTCATCTAAAATCAAATTTTAATTTTATTTTACCTTCACTTCGTGCAATACTAAAAGTCACACTAATCGTGTAGTGGGGTCAGATTGACCCCATTTTTTTCCATAGGATTTATATGGAAACAAACTAACAAAAGAAAAAACAAAAAACAAAATACAAGAAAAAAGAAATCATAGCATCAATAACCGTTTTTGTTCATAAACCACTTCGTTTTTGTTGCGTAATATTGGGGCCGATTCAATGTAAATCTTCTATAAATCTTTTCTTCTATTCTATGAAAAAAAAATTTTGATTAAAAATTGATTTCTAAATAGAAAATGCATTAAATTGTATAAGGGGTCAAAATGACCCCACTACACGGTTATCAGCCTAGTTTCATTTATTTGATGTAAAATACCCTAAAATTAACCGATTTTGATGAATTTTTCTTCTAAATCTATTTAATTTAAGTCTGTTTAGGCATATCTAAAAGGAATTATCTAAATTCAGCTTCAAACTGAAATTGGGATGTAGATTGTGGACTAAGACGTATTAATTTTTATAAAAATTAATTTTAACTGTAGATTGGGATGTCGAATACTAAGAAAATATTTATTTTTGGGAAATGAGTATTTTGTGTATGTGATATGTGTAGTGATATAAATACATAATATTATTTTTTAAACAATATATTTTGTTTTTAATTAAAATTCAATTTATATAAAATAATAATTAATTTAAACTAATATTAAGATGTAATAAAATATATAAAATAATAATAAAAATATATAATTAAAATAATTATATAATGACAAATTATAATGACATCAATAGAAACAATAATTATAATAAAATATGTAATAATAATAAAAAATACATAAAATAATTGTTTAATACTATTAATTTGTTTTCAATTAAAATAAATTTATATTAAATAATAATTAATTTAATATCCTGCTTAATTAATATTCAATTTGTACCAAATAATAATGACATCGATAGAAATACTAATAATAATAAAATATTTAATAATAATAAAAATACATAAAATTACATTTAAAACTATTAATTCAACTAATTAATTAATTAATTAAAATTGATATTAAGATTTAATAATAATATTAATAATAATGAAATATTTAGTAATGTCTGAAAATAGAGAGAGAAAATATGTTAATTAATTTATTTTAGTAAAACACTTTTGAATACTTATAAAATTAAAATAATAAGAAAATAAAACAAAACTATATCATATTACTAAAACTAATAATTCGTTTTTAAATAATACCATAATAATATGTCCCACTAAAATGGCCTCTCCCTGACCACATGCGAGGAGTCATTCTGTTTTATTATTGTTTTTAGCATATAATCAAAACAAGATCATATACAAGGTTATCAATCATTCTGGGTCAACAAAACTTGAAACGCAAAGAAAACGCCCGTATTAAATATAGAAATAACTAAAAAGCCAGTATGAATGATACACCAAACCAGAAAGGAGCTAAGGACAAAAGTGTTATCGTTGGGTCTGCTTATTAGAAACAGAGTTCAATTAGAAAATATACCGAAAAAAATAAAAGGAAATTTTTGTAAATAAAATCTAATTCAGGACAGATGCTTAATTGGGACAACGAATTAAGGTCGTATGAAAAAATATGGTAAAAAATGGAATTAGACTCGAGGAAAAAATTAGAACCTAAACACTTTTTTGTTATGATTTTATTTAAAATACTTAAAAAATATTCAATTTGTTCATAGGTTTTGATGTTAGGATTGCTTATCAATTATTTTTCGAAGGTTCAATCAATTTTCCTGGGGAAATTTTAAAAGTTTTCTGAGAAAGTTTCGAATTTTTCTTTTTTCAATTACTTTTACTTAGTGTAAATAAGAAGTGAAGCAGGAAAAAGCGATAAGAGCGAAACAAACTTTTTGATCTGAGTCTGCAAGGTTGTTTTGATCTGAGTCTGCAAGGTTGTAATTATTATTATTATTATTATATATTGTTTGAAAAATGAAATTTTCCTGGAAAATGTAGCAACTTTTCTGAGATTATTAGCTTGCATCTTTTAAAACTTATAGAAATGCAACGTTCTCAATTTTTTGCAAAAATAAAAGTTTTAAAAATATTCCTGAAATGTGGTAATTTTCCGGGATTCTTGGCGTCCACCTCCTAAAAAGTACAGATATACCCGACAAACAAAAATCAACCGTAACCTAATTTACAGTTTCAAGTCGGTTAAATGTATAATGTAAAATATTAAACTTGAACCTTGATATGATTCTATAAAAAAATCAGAAATACGCGATATACATAATATGTACCTGATTTTTATGCCCATAAACTTAAATTACGCTAACAAAAATTTGCTATATATAGTTATATGGAAATAGTGCCTATTTAATTTAAAATTTAATTTGCTAAAATTGTAAAGATTTAAAATCAAATATTTAATTATTCCAATATGTGGTTTAAAATATGTTTTTTATATTTTATTGCTAAACTGTTTCAATAGTTTTATCGTTTTAAATGCCAGAAAATTGCAGATATTTAATGTTAAATTCACTAATAAGTGGGTTACTAAACATTTTTGGGGCTATACATATTGGAATATGTCACGTTTCAACTTATAAATACAAGCTAAAAGTTAATTTTTTTAAAATATTTATGTTTTTAGTGTCACTAGTTTATTATCAAATTTGTGTAATTTTTAAGTACAAATTTCTGGTATTTAAAATGACAAAACTGTTCCAAAGTAATCAAATATAAAAAATCACACTTTAGGCTATATATTGGAATAATTAAATATTTATATTTGAATCATTACAATTTTAACAAATAAAACAAATTAAATAGACACTGGTTGCGTCCGAAATGCAAAATACACATTTAGAGAAGACATATTTGAAAAGCTGTATGAGATGTAGTTTTTGAGTGCATTCATGTTGTTTGATATCAATTTATAATTTAAGTAATCATATTTATCGATATATTAATGTGGAGTAGTCCAACTATGAATAGTGTTACGATTTTAATAAAACATAATTTATCTCAAAACTGCGCATTTCATAAAATGTGTATTTAAAATCACTTTTCGGAAACACCCACTAAATCCATTTAACTTCATATAGCAAATTTTTGTTATATTTCATCACCACGGTGTGCGGGAAGCGAAAAAAAGTTGGTCTAAAATGCCGAAAAAAACTAGCGTCATATATAAATACAGCATGCTCTACAGTGTCATAATCCATTAAACAGAAAATCGTACCTGATCATTTAACGAAAAAATCACAAAAAAGCGCGATTTTTTCAATTTTATTTGAAAATATCATTTCGGCGGCCAATTTAAAGAGGAAGAAGTTAAAGATGAGACAACTTTTATACTTTTTTCTTAATCTGTATTCCTTTATCTACAAAATAAACCCTATATCAAAATTGTGCGATAACTAGTTTTTGTTTTACAACCAAAAATACACTAACATACAATGCCGAAAATCAAAATACTCCGCCTACTTCGCTTGCTTGAAACAATACTAACTCAAGGTCACTGTGTACGGAAAGGTAAAGAAATTTGCCAAATAGGTATACTGGATTCAATAAAAATGTAGCTATTTTACACAGAACCAAAAAAGGACCGAAATAAGACAGGTTAAAAGAGCTTATTATTATTATTATTTAATTAACGACAAAATCAACACCAAAACCAATAAAAATTACGATTTAATTTTATCCATAACTTAAAAACAAAGGAGGTGCCACACAACAGCACACATAGCAACAGTATATAAACAGCTTCCAAATAAATTATGCAATAGTAGTAAAAAAGAAACCGAAGAAGAAATTATCCTCCAAATCGATATTTCTAAAAAAATTAAAAAATTGTTACAATAAGGAAGAAATAAAAACTACAATATAAAATTAAAAATTAAAACTAAAAAGCTTTTCATTTAAATATATAAAGTGACAAAAAACACAAAAATAAAGTGAAAATCGGCTTGTGAAATCTGGTGAAATACGGATAGCCGTTTTAAGCTCAATTGCTTTTGTTACGTGTTTGGAAATTTTCGGTACAAACAGAAAAAAAAATTGGTTCTTTGACATACACTGCAACGACATTATGCTCAATTACCGCTGCCGCATTCAGATGAAATTCCTGTTCCCGAAAGATGAACCCCAACTGAAGAATATTTACCACTAACAATTGAATCTGATTAGAAACACCTGTATCAATGTATCAACCATCAAATGTCTCTGCGCCATGCAATCACATTGAAATCTTGCAAAATCTTTTGGATATTATGGTACGACGCCTGAAACCATCGCAGCGGCAATCCATTCCTTTGCCAAAGGATTTAAAACTAGTGAACATTTTAGCTCCAAATGTTCGGATATATGGTGCAATAAATCGTCATCGTCATTTTACGATTTTTTTGAAATCAATTGAGAACAATCCACTCGTTGTTTGCACTCATATACGTGGTTTAGTTTCCACAATGCACCATGCACATATAATTCCAAAGATTGGCGATTGTCTATAGATTCCTCCAAAAACCGTTTGACGGCGGTTTTCTTCCACGTTACCAACTCAAACATTTTTAGGCAAATTTGTTTCACCTTTCCGTACGCAGTGACCTTGAGTTAGTATTGTTTCAAGCAAGCGAAGTAGGCGGATTATTTTGATTTTCGGCATTGTATGTTAGTGTATTTTTGGTTGTAAAACAAAAACTAGTTATTGCACAATTTTGATATAGGGTTTATTTTGTAGATAAAGGAATACAGATTAAGAAAAAAGTATAAAAGTTGTCTCATCTTTAATTTCTTCCTTTTTAAATTGGCCGCCGAAATGATATTTTCAATTAAAATTGAAAAATCGCGTTTTTTCGTGATTTCTTTGTTAAATGATCAGGTACGATTTTCTGTTTAATGGATTATGACACTGTAGAGCATACTGTATTTATATATGACGCTAGTTTTTTTCGGCATTTTAGACCAACTTTTTTTCGCTTCCCGCACGCTCTTTGTTATAATTGGATATGGTCAAAGGAATGTTTATTAATCTATCTAAGAATGAGTGGAAAGCTGACATTTTAATATTATGGGGATGGTTTGACGAGTTAGGTATAATGGCGTCTGTATACGTGAGTTTTCTATAAATTTTGAACTCTTATGAAGAATTAATTCTGGTTATTGTTATATCTAGAAAGTTAATAGATTTGTTTTCTTCTTTTTCTACCGTAAAATTAATGGTGGGATATTGAGAATTTACTATCAGTTCCATTCCATAGACATAGTATGTCATCAACATATCTGTACCAAAAGATCATATGACGGAAATAAGGATTATTGCTTGATACAATCGTTTGTTTGAAGAAATTCATGAAAATTTCTGCTAACAAAGGTGGCAGAGGGGAGCCCATCGGTAGACCATCAGTGAATCTGAAATACTTATTAACTTACTTATTAAAAATATTACGCACTGCTCACCAAAAAACAACACAAAGATGGCGATGATACATATGGCGTTTTTCTACAACATAGTTGATGTTGAAAATTTCCATTGATAATACTCCTGTTGGAAAAAAAAACGAAATGCTAACAATTTTAATTTATTACAAAATTAATAATTACATTATGTATACTCACTTTTCCCACAGCAACTAATTTTAAAAAATGAATTACATTTGTATTAAAACACAAAAATCAAAACAGACACTACTCAGAATTTAGCACGTTCTCAACTCAACAACATAACAACAAAAACGTGAAATATTTTCGGTTTTGAAATTGTTTTACGATGTTGAAGAGAAAAAATATTACGCATGCGTAAATTTAGCAGGGCTTGCTTATTACAAGTGTATACGTTATAGAATTAAGCGAATGTTTGTTTATTGCAGAAAATGTTCGCTGTAATTTAGAAATATTGCTTAGTTAATAAATAATTTTAAAGAGAGCTTGCTAAATATTAGCAACTGTATTTAAAATATGTTATTAGTTAAAAAAGGTTTGCTAGAATTTAACAGGAGCCCTTCTCGTTTATTAAAATATGCTTTTGTATTTTATTATGTTTTGCTTTAATTTAACTAAGCCATGCGTATTTGAAGCAACTTAACGACATATCACAGCAAGCAGCGGCGGCATGCGTCGAATACAAGTTTGAGCATAAATATAAGGACTTTTTTACAAAACCAATCAGATTTTATAATTTTAGTAGAAAAGTTTTCATTTTAAAAAATTTCCATTTCTTTTAAATGGAAATTTTTCTAATAAACTATGAAATATCTAATAAACTCAATATAGGAATTACTAATAAGCTTAAACTTTCATTTATATTTATAATGCGGGTATTACATTACCACATTTACAAAATTATATAAATATAATTATATTTTTTTACAAAGAAAATATTGTTATATTTAGCTTCAACGACCGTTTCAGATGCTACTCCTTTATCAAATTTTTAATCAACACTCGAAGAGTGTAATGTAACATTGAACCGCGAGTCGCATTACAAGAAAAATCAAATTAAGAGGAATCATAGTGCAGCCGTAGTAATTATACATACCAACAGATGAAAAAAAAAACAATTTTTCAATTTGGCGAGCCTTGGCCTTATTTTACAAATTTAAATTAATGAACAGGTGATGGTTGCAAAAAGAAATTTTACGTCATAAAATTTCGACTAGGTATATAGGTTTATGATTAAAAATTATTATTATGTATAATTTTAAATAATGTTGAGGTAGTCAGCTTGTAGACTAAGTCGACACAAATATGTAGACTAAAAGCTAATTACCTCACAATTATTAAAAATTATACATAATAATAAATTGGAATCAGAAATCTATGACGTTAAATTTATTTTTGTAAAATTCAGCTATATTTAATATTATTTACCTTGATAATAACTTAGAAAACCCAAATAATGTTTAACGTACATTCTTTAAATTCAATTAATGAATGGTAAAGTTGAAAAAGTTTCTCAAGCGGACAATTTTAAGCTAAGTAAAATATGAACTAATTATTTTATTTATTAAAATTGTAATGATTGAACAAGTCAGGAAACTGTGCTTAAAAATTGCAAAAAATTGATTCTTATAAAATCAAGTTCAAATTTTTTTTTAAACAATTTATTGTTTGGTCCCTATATTTCGATTTATTAATCATCATCAGTGGATTGGTGGAAAGGTACGGTGGAAAGGTACGTTTCTCTTCGTTTCTAAGACGCACTTTTAGGCATCTCAGCTCAAGCGAAGCGCTAGAGCGAGAAAGATGCATTATATCCCAGCTATTGATGTCTGTTAACAAGTATTAAGTCGAAAAGTACTTATCCGATTTTAATGAAACAAAGACAGACTTATAGACCTTGATCAGATAAGAAAAAAATGGTATGGCTAAGATCTTTAGGTGGTCGGACTCCAAAGTTATAGACGCGTAAAGATTTTCTTTGTAATACATTCACGTAAAAAACAAAAACAATAAAAGTACATAATAGAATACATACTATGTTCAAAATTTTTTTTTGCCTTTGAACGAATGAATGAAAATGTTTTTGTTTGAATGTATGTATATAAAATAGTTATACATACATGCAAGTCCAATTATTACGTATTATAAAAGTTTTGTTTATATTTCTTTATTGTAGGATTGATGCCTAACTAACGGTATCGCCCGCTTCGTGGCAATAACTCCTATCTGACAAAAATTGTGTTTTTCAGGAAACGAGAAAAACTGTTTCTTATTTGTATGGGCTGCCTTTATAGAAGTAATAGTTTTATCTATCAATTTTTTTTGTTTTTTCTGTTTCTGTATATTAAACTTACATGTGTAGGTACGTACCATATAATCCCGTATTTGTACGTCAAAATCTCATTTATGCAAAAATTGCAGATAGGAGTTATTGCCACGAAGCGGGCAATATGTAGATATTATATAGACGGCATTGTTGAGATGCCGGTAATGCGATTACATCCTGTAATAGGTTTCCTACTTTTTTTCAATGTTTTAATGCTTATGTAAACTGAAGAAATCAAAATATTTGAAAATGTATGTACATATATTGACATAGATATACAAACATCTCGTCAACCAACAGAAAATTAAAAAAAAAAGTTAATGTTTCAGCTGAGAAGATTTATGTTATGTAATATTTGTACTGTGTAATTGTTCTAAGTAACACTAAAGAATATTTCGTATACGATTCTAATGAATTATTTAGTAATATTCTATATTCAAGCCAGAATTATATCAAAGTAATCTTACTCTTTCTCAAATAAAGCAAGTATATATTCAGATTTAAATTTTATAGAAAATTCTTAACAAAAGCAAATTATTTATTATTATTTATATTTTTTTTTTTTTGCACTTCGCTTAAGCAAGAGCCACTTTCTCGACATAAACAATAATCATTTACTGTCAATTAAGTCGCTTTCTTGTATTGAGTCAAGGTTTTTTTATGATAAGCAATTATCACGTTTCTTAATTTAAATTTAAACTTGATCAAATCGCTTTCTTGTGTTAAGTCAGCTTTTTTTAATGATAATCAATTATTACATTTCCTAAATTAAATATTGAATTCTTGATTCTATAATTATTATACATTATTATTTTAAGATAAATATATTGTAGTTAAATAAAATAGTTTTAGCTCATATTGAGCAAAAACTGATTTATATTTAAATTTTATCCTTTTCTTGAATTAACAAATGGGATTTTCTATTCTAAGCAAGTTCATTTTTTTCTGTGTAGATGTTATAAATAACTGTCAAATTAATATGTCTGCGGACGACACATTAATTACTATTTCGGCACCAACTCATCAAGAAGCAGTACAAAAAGTAAACGAAGATCTTGACAATTTACGGAGATGGTTGATGTTTCATAAATTATCATTGAACATTTCGGAAACGAAGTATATGTTCTTATCAATCAAAACCAAGTGCGAGGGTATCTCAGATATTGTAATTGCGAACCAAATCATTGAACGAGTTAAAGAATACAAATATTTCGGTGTCGTCATTGTAAAAACTTAAGTTTTAACCAGCATTTGGATTACTTAGCTAACAAGATGAATAAAAAATTAAGACTTTTCAACAGAATTAAAGACAACTTACGAATGGAGATCAAAATAATATTTTATAAATCAATTGTAGCTCTCCATGTAGATTATTGCTCATCTGTTCTATTTATCATGAATCAAATACAATTACATAACACGTCTGCAAAAAATACGGAATCGATTTATGAGAACCATTTTAAACGCGGATAATAGAACACATATTAAAGACATGCTAGAAATCAATCAGCCAGAGAATACACTTTAATGTGCTAAAACTGTTTCATTTACCAACAGAGAAGTTCATAATTATAATACCAGAAATACTCAGTTTAGATTACCAAGCTACTGTAAATCATTTTCTCAACGATCGCTAGGGTATAATGGTGTGAAGTTATATAATTCTTTAAGCAACTATTTTTTTTTTTTTTTTTTTTTTTTATAAATTTTTTTTAATTGGGTGCAGAGCGGACTTATTAACGGTCCTAGCTCCTTGTAACTGTCAGAGCTTCTGCACCCAATGCGCGATCCTGCAAGTAAAGATTAATAGCTACCTTAAATTTATTCATTTTATATTCCTTCGGAAATTTGAAGTGTGTTAGCGAATTCCACTTTTTTGATGTTCGGTATATAAATTCGCGCTTGATTTCTTCAGTTCGAGGTTCCGGGAGCTTCACCGTAAACCTATGTGCATTGGTTGTTCCTCTTGTTACTCTTGTTGTTGTAACGAATGGTGGTATTTTCTCCGATAGTTCTGCAGAACATTTACCATGTAAGCATCTGTAGAAGACGCAGAGTTCTGCAACATCTCTGCGATGTTGTAAGCTGTCTAGTTCTTGAGTAAGTCTGGGATTTCGTATTATTCTGATAGCACGGCGTTGAATCCTGTCCAATAAGTGGAGGGTGGTACCACACGCACCTCCCCAAACTTGACAGCAATACTCTATACATGGTCGGATGAAGGTTTTATATATCTGGAGAACTTGATGCGATTTGAAAAACCTTCTGCATCGATTCAGGAACCCGAGTTTTTTTGAAGCTGATTTAGCCAATGCAACAATGTGTTTATTCCATTTGAGTTTGTTACTTATTTGAACACCAAGCAGTCGAATTGAGTCGCAACCCACAAGGATATGGTTTTTTACCACAAATGGGTAGTCGTTGCGACTTTTTTTACGTGAAAATGTGCATATTTGTGTCTTTTTTTCGTTAAATGCAATCTTAATGACCTTCAAGAGCTAGAGTATGGCCAGTTTATTCAACTATTACACATATTCTTTAAAGAAAAAATTAATATTTAGTTATTTAGTAAGATATTCAAATTTTTTTAACTAATTAATTAATTTAGATAAAAATAGGTTTTAAAAACTGTCAATAATGATAAATAAATAAGCAAATAAATAAATATAACAGGGTTACTTTCCGATGGAACGATAAACTCTTACACTTGTTGAGGAGATTAAACTCACACCATTTCGCTAAATTGTCGATGTCCTCTTGTAGCTTATCGATATAGCTAATGATAGCCTTAGCTATTTAGGCGGTAATGAAAGCGATACATTCGATGAATTAATAGAATAAGAGTCTTAAATTGATTTCGACTCAAAAATAAGTTACATCCCACAGATTGATGTAATAGAAGTAAACACTATAGAGGATACTATGCCTTCATCGCCACTAGCAGGAAACAGCCAAAATGCCTTACCGTCATCGCCTCGCAGTAAAAAAAAAGAGTAACAAAAAGATAAAATCTTCGAATATATAAAAAAGAGGGACCAAACTATTGTCAATGCAATACATAAAAATAATAAAACAGTCATTCCACGGTATTTCAAATGGAGCCTTATTAAAAATAAGGAGACCGTTTCTTTTCCTTTTTTTTCTACCTTTGGTTGGCCCGTTATTTGATTTTTTAATAGCGACAGTTTTCAAATTCTAATTTTTGACTTCTACATAAATAGTTGTACCTTCGGTTCTAAGATTCAAAATTTTGGAACGGTATTAGTTTATCCTAAATTTTATCATAATTTATTTTTGAAAAGTACCGTTATCTAAGGAGTTATGAGCAGATAAATCTGTGTTTATATTTATGCTGCTAGAGGGCATAGCTACCAAAATATCGAAAAACGTAATATAGCATTTGATAGATAATAGTTGAACCTTTCAAACAAGTGGTAAATCGTTTTTGGGGGAGGTAAGGAGTTTAGCCGCTAGGTAACTCCAAAGTTGAAAAAATGTAATTTTGATAATTTTTTTACATTAAAATTTGTGTTAAATGAGTAGATAACGCTACCAGTGGAATTTTCAGTTCTGAATTTGACGGACTTAGATGGCTTAATAATTACAATTCATTGATTTTTATACTTGCGCTTGAATTCTGAAGTTTCTATGCATTAATTTCAGTGCATTAAAATCAGTGCAATTTTCGGCACTGACTTAAGTAGACAATGAACTGATATTTTCATCATTTTATGATACAAAAATGAGAATATATTTCAATTATCAACGGTTGTTGCAGCACTTTATCAACAGTTGTTTCAAAATTTAAATAAATAGATTTTTAGTAGTTGTTCATATTAAAGCAAGAAAATATTAGACATTTTTTAAATTACTGGAACTGATGAGGTAAAGAACAGTGTAGCTATGCCCCTTACATTACTGGGCAGGTTTTTTACTAAACCTAATGAGAACTTAATAATAACCCGGCACTTGTTTTGGTGATTCATCTAATGTCTAACTATAGGATGATTCATCGAGTACCTGTATAACCTGCGTTATAAAGTTTATTTTTATACCAAAATTTTAAAGAGTACCTGTACGTGTTTTATGATCTGAGTAGTAAAGGTTATAACCTGTTTACCCACCAAAAAATAAATTTGAGTGTATGGATGTATTAATGTTAGTTTTGTGTACTTGTCATATGAATATTGGTACACATTTTACCACTCCTTAGTCACAATTTGAAAGTGTTATTGAAAGCGGAACTTATTGTTGAGTGGTGCGAGTTCCGAATAATATTAAAGAGAAAATACAATATGGTCAATCCGCAGTGTTGTAATCTTTCTAACTTAAAAAATCACAAAAACTTTAAAAATAAATCTAGAGCTGTTAGTGTTGAAAATTTTACCAAATCTACCGATTGATGCAACATTATCTGCATAATCTGATATCTCTTCAGGACAGACAGAGAGAATATCACCACTATCAGAAATTATTGAAAGAGCATTACAAGAACAATTATCAAAAGCTTGTGTACAATTGGGTGGGTCACCTATAAAGAAAAAAAAAAAGACTGTCAGAGAATGTTTATTGTAAAAAACTGGTGGAAAAAGTAATGAAGGTTACTTCTGAAAATGTTCTGGGCATTTCAGTTCCCAAGATCTCCCATATTGAAGATATAAATCAGCCAGATCTTGATGTTGATGAAGCCGTTCCTTTAAGCAATATTATAGAAGCATACAATCGCGAGGTAAAATGTGAGATTCGCGTATTTTTGTTATCTTTGTTACCAAAGAATTGGTCAAAGTAACGTATAGCTATTGGATATCTGATATTAATACCTATAAATTGGAAAAAATTACAACTCCAATTGAAGAAATTATCGAATTTTTATTAGACAATAATCATACTAGTAATCTTCAAGATGGGGAATATGTTGTAATTTTGGAATTTTCGGAGAACTATAAGCTTGTCACACAAAATGAAATACAAGCAGCACACTACTATACACAACAATTTACATTATTTCCAATCGTTGGTTACTACAAATCAGCACTAGATAAACCAAATATAATTTCTTATGCCATAATATCAGAAGAAGAAACTTATGATACTGTAGCTGTGTATGGTTTTTAAAAGAAATTTATTGAATTTCTAGAAAGCAAAAAGTCTGTATATCCAGCTCCAAAAAAATTTATTATTTTTCGGATGGTGCTGTATCACAGTTCAAGAATAAAAAAAAATTTACGAGCATCAATCATCAAGAAATGGATTTTAAAGTTGACTGCGAATGGAACTGCTTCACTACAAGCCACGGCAAGAGGCCCTCAGATGGAATTGGCGGTACCAGGAAGAGGTTAGCTAGAGCAGCTTCCATGAGAAGCATAGATGAGAGCCTTTTTAATAATTCTAAAGAGCTTTTTGATTGGTGTAATGAAAAAAGTGGTAATCTATTCATTTCGATTATGTAACCAAAACGGAGAATGCAAAAACTGAAAAATAGTTAAATAAAAGATTTTCCATGCTTAAAACAGTGGATAATACTCGACAAATACATCAAGTAATGCCAACCTTGGATAAACAATTTATTAAAACTAAAATGTATTCAAATTCTGATATTGTAAATAAATGTTCTTTATACTAAAAACCAAAAAAAGTTTTAAAATTTACTCCTCTTACTTCTAATCATTTAAAATATTGATAGTGCAAGTATAGCTGACTCATTTCCAAATTTGTACTACAAAATTTGTAACATAATACTGAAAACTGCATAAATCGTATTATCTATTAAAAACTGTTGAGTATCAAAAAATTTCAATTTAGGAGTCAAACTGTTGCTTTTAGATAGCAGTTGTTTATTAAAATCTTTACTATATATAGCATTACTGTGATATATTCTCTCTTTTGTATACCAAAAAATAATATGTTATTCCAAATTTGAATCTACCTAGTGGCCTAAATATAAATTAAACATTTAAGCTGCTATACTAGCAAGAGACTTCAGGTCATTATCCATTAAAGATAAGCAGCAATTTCTCGATTTAGCTTCCAAACACGTAAAATAAATTTATTATAATTTTTAAGCCATCTAACGGAAAAATAAGACCTACGTTTGCAGTATTCCTACTAGAGATATGTAGTCTGTCAAATTCAGAACTGAAAATTCCACATCTACTCATTTAACACAAATTGTAGTGAAAAAAAAATGATCAAAATTACATTTTTTCAACTATGGAGTTACCTAGCGGCTAAACTACCCCCTCCCCCAAAAACGATTTACCACTTGTTTGAAAGGTTCAACTATTATCTATCAAATGCTACCTATATTCGCCTCTAGCGGCAAAAATATAAACACAGATTTATCTGCTCATAACTCCTTAGATAACGGTACTTTTCAAAAATAAATTATGGTAAAATTTAGGATAAATTAATACCATTCCAAAATGGTACCGCTTTTGAAAATACTCCTCTTAGAACCGAAGGTACAACCATTTATGTAGAAGTCAAAAATTAGAATTTGAAAACTGTCGATACTAAAGAATCAAACAACGGGCCAACCAAAGGTAAAAGAAAGGAAAAGAAACGGTCTCCTTATTTTCAATTAACACGATTACAACAAAAAAAATTAAATCGGAGAGGTCAAGGTTGAAAACTTCAAAAAATTTAGTGAAATACCGTGGAATGACTGAAAATTATTAAAAAGGTATGCCAGAAGTATCTCCCCGAAGTAGAGTTGTCTTCAGATAGCCGATTAGAAAATTATTTTGAATTGATACTTTTTATAAAAAAAAAACAATTTTTAACTAATTTTTTAAAATATTATTTTTTTTACAAATGAAATAAATTTATTAATATAAAAAAATATTGTTTTTTACAATTTTGAGCATAAATGATTCCGGAATTCTAAAGCTTCGCGCTGAGGTTGATGGTTTTGATGTTCCATTGACGAATAATCTTCAATTTTAAATTCTTAATCAACATTCATGAGATCTCCAACATCTAAACAAATATTGTGCAATATACAGCAAACTGCAATGACCTTTATACACTTTTTGATATTGATCTCCAATGAACGAAGGAAAATGCACCTCCACCTGGTCTTCATTTCACCAAACGTTTGTTCAATTGCTATGCGCGCTTTGCTGTGCAGATGGTTAAACTTCTTTTGTTGCTGCGTCAAAGGGCGGTTTGCGGTATATGGTGTAATAATGGCTAGAGGTTCCAACGTTAGTTGGTAACCACTATCATCAAGCAAGTAATAACCTTTCGGCGGGTATTTTTTTTTTAGGTCACTTCACTGTTTCGTAGTACTCTTTGATTGTGCACAGATCCTGACCACCCAACGCAAATATTCAAAAATGTATGGTCAGCGTAACAAATAGCTAAAAATATTAAAAGTGTTCAAGAAATAACTGATAAATTTGTAAACCATTTTGTAGTTGAATGCTATAGTCTAACTTCCTGTTTATATACTCATGGTGACGATTCGTCAGGCACTTTATCCTAATATGAGTACCGTCAATAGCACCTACAGCCTTTTCAAAAATGTTTGATTTTGCACGATTGCAGAATTTTATTGCTATAGTCCCCTGAACAGGGGGAAGCACAATTATTTTCGGCAACAATTGTAAAATCCTATCCATTGCACGGTTAACTATATCAAACACCGTTGAAATGGAAATATTAAAGGCAATACTGACATCACGGTAAGTGGTTCCAACCAAAAAAGTAAAACTCCCATCTCAATTTGAGCAGCACACCCGTGCTGTTTCGATGGAAACAGTTGATACAATTTTTGGAATGCTTAAACACTTATCCTCAGATGTTGTTTAATGAGGATTTCATTTTTATTTAAAATGATTTCACTCATTAAATTACACAGGCACACAAAAAAAAAGTCGTGACCCGGAGGGTAAACCTCACTATTCCTACGTTTCCGAGGTCACTGAAACCGAATATGACCATAAGAAATGAATCTAACTGCCGATTTTCCCGTTTCCACCCCCCGCGCCCCCCAACCTGGAGTCGAAATTTCAATTTTCATGCAAAGTTGTAATAGATGTGCCTTCCAACGTTTCTTGGCTTGCTAAAACCGAAAATCATAACAAAAAGTAAATTCGACCCTTTCGTCATCCATAGAGGCCCTTACTACTTAAATTTCAATATGCATGCAAAATTGAGATGGATGAATATTTCTATGTTTTTTTGGGCGCTGGAATCGAAAATGGGTTTGAAAAAGGGTTTGAAATTTACCATACAGGTAGTAGTAAGGGAATGCTAGGGTCAAATTTACTTTTTATTGTCATTTTCAATTCCAGCGCCCCAAAAAACATAGAAATGTACTTTCATCTCAATTTTGCATGGAAATTGAAATTTCGACGCCCAGGTGAGTGGTAAAGGGTAAATGGGTAATTGGAATAATTTTTGTCGGTCGTACACAAATGTTAAGGGCATCCTTGAGTTACATCGTTGATAGTTTTTTGAAAACCCAAAGTAAATAAAAAAAAAGAGGGATATACCGTAAAACCCTAAACAAACACATCAACGGTATTTTTTTACGTCATAATTCAAAGTGAAAAAGAACGTAACTCAAGGATGACCTGTATTTGCATTAAAATAAATAAAACGTAATTTCTGTAGGAACTAAAGAAATACGATTGTCCGAAACCGGTATCTTCAAAATAAAGATACAACAAAAAATTGTTTTTACTATCACAATAACGAATGTTTTTGATTAAAATTCGGAAAACAAACAGTAATAAATCGTTTTTTTAAATAATTTTAGATGTGTGGTTTTAATTCGGTCCCGAGAGCCGTCATTTGCTATACCTAAATTTAAATTTGACGTGCTATTTATTGATAAACTAAATTTATTTAACATCAAACTATCATTTTTATGCGGAGCGCCATCGGGAGCAACTTTTTATATCACGGCTCTCGATAGCAGCTATCGGTCTTTTGTAAACGATCTTATGGCCTTGAATCGTCTACATCTAGACGACATGTGGAAATGATATTCTTTCTACAATTTAAAGCCATAACTAAAATGTTTACTGTTAATGTCGTCAATGGTTGCCCTACAAAATTAGAAAGACGGTCCAGAAAACTCTCCAGTAGTAACGACATTTGTTCAAATATCTAAAGATAATTACAAATGACAAAAATTAAATTAAAACAGCAATCGTAAAAAGCTCTAGCAACTATAAATAAAAAAACTTTTCATTTCCATCACTATCTTTTAATTAGATAAATTTAAATTAGCGTTTTAAAAAAATTCAAACCGTCTCCAAAGTGACTTGAATAATAATTTCCAATTAAGAAAAATTCATCCATTTTATCCAGTCGAAATTATAGACAAAATAAAGATAATTAAAACCGCTTTCCATTTTGGTCTGACCAAAAAAATCGCCAAATTAAATTCGTTTTATTAAATTTACGGGTTTATCTCTTGTAATTGGAATAGTTATTCACAATTATTTTATAAGGTTAATTACTGAAAATTATATTTCTCGTACAGTTTTTCTTGATTTTATTTTTTTTTTTTGAATTTATTTTTATTAAAGAAAAAACCAAAAAATCCACTTGTTATAATTTTTTTTTTTTTTCTTACAATAATATTCTTTATGCACGTCTTGATAAACGAAAAGCTTTTTTTAATGTAGTTTCAAGTTTATCTTTGAACGAAAAAAATTTTTACGAAATGAACATACACAAAAAACAAAAAAAAAATGATGATGAAAATCATGACAGGAAAACGAAGAAAATGCTGAAAATATTCAATGAAAAATAAAGTCGTTTATATAGATTAAAGAATGATTTTGCCAACGTGCTTTTTAGTTTAAATTGAAGACATAAAATTAATGAAGAAAATAACAGAAAAACATCAGATTGCTTTACGAAAGCGAAGAAAATAATTTTTTTGATAATAAAACATTTAGACAAGTTTTTTTTTTAAATATTGTACTATTTTATAAAATAAACACTTTTGTTATTTTAAATATTATATAAATTAAATATTTAGTTAAAATTGCTCGTAGGGAGCATCAGCACTACTTGAATAACAATTTTTTTATTTTTATTTTTATAATTAAGTCGATCAATCTTGCCTAAACTCGTTGTTACAAAATTCAGATAGAAAAGCTTTATAGTAGAAGAAGGTAATTACTAATTAGCAATATTAGTAACGGTATACAGGTAGGCATAAAAAAGGAGAAACCCCTTTGGTAAATTAATATTCTTAATAACACTCTCGAGATAATAATTGAAAGTTATTTTAAATAAATTGTGACGAGAAATTTCAAGGACTAAAATTGCCTTTTTTTAATTCATTAGAGTTCAAAGAACTTGTATCTCTGGATTAGAATTTATTTTAATTAAACATATTAAAGCAAAGATGATGCTCCAAGAAACGCATAGGCGCTAGCATTTTTAACATTTTTATTGGTGGATTGGTTGGATGGCTTTATAAAATCATATAAGTAGCTAACCAGATTTGGAGGAAATTTAATTAATAATTAAAACCCATAAAGTATTATAAAAAAAAACTGAAATGAGAGCTGTACCTTTGTAGAATTTAATTAAATTTTAAAGTTCTTCAAAGAACAATATTCAATGGTTTTGTTTAATTTTAATAGCAATCGTTAATTAAACTACGCCCTATTTGATAGCTGTATATAAATATCTGCAAAATTCAGAAAGAAAAAGCATTTTCCTCATTGAAAATTATAGTATAAATGTTTTTGTCTCGCCCTGCCTTCCACTCCCCGCCCCTGTTTACATTTCAATTTCGCAGCTCTCTGGTCATCAACCTGGGAACCGAGCATTTCGGGATTTGCACGTTTTTCAATAACTACCATGCAACCTACAAACTAATTAGGCAAATTTTCTTTACTTGTGATATCTAACTAATTTTGATTACTTCTATTATAAGATTGGGCTTGCGTCCCGAGATTTTCCGGTAATTTAAAAAATTAAAAGTTTCCCCGTTTCGCGGGAATGTCGTGAATATTTCCCGGGAATGCAAGTTCCAATTTCAGGACTGCTCTATGCCGTTTATTAACTTTATAGAATTAATTAAAATGTTGTCTTTTAAGGGTGGAAGGTGCAACGCTATAAATAATAAAGACATGTTATTGAGTTATGGTGTAAAGAACTGAATATAATGCTAGATGGCCCCATCCGCTGGAGCACTTAGAGAGTATGCAGGAGCGGTTCTTTAGTAAAAATAGCACTTCAGAAACTGAAAATTAGCTAAATGTGGTATTAAGAAATATTGAGCAATGCTATCCAGCTACAAAATGCTCTTAAATCGCTGAATGTACCTTCAGATACATTAGGAAACCAAGACATTGATATACCAAAGTCTAAAGCGACTTTGGCATAACTGTTTACAAATTTAAAAGAATGGGGAACTATAATTTATCAAATTCGTTAACATTTTTAAAAGAAAACTTAGCGATTAAAAGAAATGAAGGTGTTGAAACTACTTCAAGAGCCAAAATTGGGGACTTTGAAAATCATAGATGATGTATTTGAGGCGAGCTAAAAATCCGAAATGGCCTATTGTGGATAACAATGTTGCCTAAATTATATGTGGTATGACCATTGCAAGCAGACAAAGAAAAGAATTCATTAAAGGAAGAGGTGGACATACACAGCCTATCTACATAAATTAACTAAATTATCCCAAAACGCAAGGAAAAGTAAGGTGCTAAATTTAAGCCAGAAATGAAAAAATAACCAATTTAAAAAATGACCCACCATTAAGCCAACATTTACTCAACCACAAGTCAAAACTTGATAGTGTACCACAAGTAAACACTTGATAGCCGCATTGAATTGAATGACAAGAAATGTGATCTATAACGTTTTTTCAATTTATTTATTCAATTAATGTTTATTTATATAAATTATTTTGTTGTTATAAATTATTTGTGTGTATTTAGGTTTATAATTTATTTGATAATTTTTATTTATTTATTTCATTTTTTACAATTTGTTCTATATTTCGCTATAATTCCGATAAGAATAATTTATTGATTTTATTTTGTTTGTGTATTCGTGTTTGTTTTACTTTTTTCCGTTTAGTTTATTAGTATACCTGAGTGAGTAGGTCCATTGCTTTGATTTTTATATAATGTATTCGCGTTGAAATTTATTTTGTGGTGGAGAATGCATAGTTTTAGGCGCCAGATAAAATTTATGAACCGCCACAGATCTCATTGCTCAAATGTTGTACGATTTGGGATGGGAGAATGCTGAATGTACACTTTTGTTGTGTACAAATAAGAAATAAACGTAAATGAAATTGGTTTTTATGTGTCGCGTGCTGTTAAGAGGGAGATGATTTACGTTAATTCATTTGCTGTTTGCAAGTTTTTCTGATAGTAGATAGATATTATTGGCCCTACATTTATTTATTGTTAAACTAAGTAAAATAATTGAATTTAAATAAATTTACTGGAAAAAAAAAATATTGAACATAGTATTCTATTATGTAATGTTATTGTTTTTATTTTTTATGTGAATTTATTGCAAAGGAAATTTTTACGTATCTATAACTTTGGAATCCGACCATCTAAAGATCTTAGCCATACTACTTTTTTCTTATCTGATCAAAGTCTATAAGTCTGTCTTTGTTTCATGAAAATCGGATAAGTACTTTTCGACTTAATACTTGTTAACAGACAAAATAGCGGGGATATAAGGCATCCTTCTCGCTCTAGCGCTTCGCTTGAGTTGAGATGCCTAAAACCAACATAAAATTCCGAAACAAGTAGGTTTTAAAAAATCGAAGATGTGCTGTTAGTGAAATTTGTTTACTTATACAGGTTTTAATCGAAAGTGATTCGTAAAACCAAACTTTCTTGATTTTGATTTCTATATATGTATAGGGTGTCCCAGAAGTGTTATCAAATGAGGGAGGTCATTTCTAACCAAAATAGCCAAAGTTTTGTCGAACTGTTGATGGTTCAAAAACTACACTACCCTGCAAACTTTTGCCCCTGGATAATGAATAGTTGTTTCCGAAGTAATTTTTCACGCTGGATCCGAATCCGGGCTCAGAATTGCTCTATCACGTCAGGTTTATGAGATATTCTAACCTAAAAGTGCATATATATCGTATGTATAAAAGGTAGTATATTATACAGTAAACCGACAAATTCACGAACATGTAATTTTGAAAATTCGATATCTTGGCGAATAAAAAACATATTTGAGCAAACTCAAAGGCATTTGAAAGAAGAAGACTTGTACTATAAGATGCCACACATGAACTTTTGAAGAAAAAAAAAATCGCGATGCTAGATAACCTAAAATTTGTCAAAAACAGTGTTTTTTTGCACTTTTAGGTTAGAGTATCTCATAAACCTGACGTGATAGAGCAATTCTGAGCCCAGATTCGGATTCAGCGTAAAAAATTACTTCGGAAACAACTATTCATTGTCAAGTGGCACCAAATTTTTAAAATTTTGCAGGGTAGTGTTATTTAAATTTTAGTATTTTTTGGTGAAATAGCATGTGCACCTGTCAAAAAATAATTTTCAAAAAACAAAGAGTTCGTTTGTTCATCTTTCTTTTTGTACTGTAGCTTTCCAGGAAAATCATTTTTATAAACTCTATTATCTGCTGTCAAATAAACAATCGTGTTTTGAAGTTTTGTTTCCCAAATATGTTTGTTGATTATTAAGTGACGCTGACGGGTAAACAATGTATCATAGGAAGTTGATCAACTTTCAGAAAAACTTGTGACACTGATGCAGATTCTAAAATGGTGTCAGTCACGCATAGAGCTATTCGAAACAAAATGTTGTTTATCAATTTTTTACAAAGTAAGTCGTGTTTGATAAAAAAAGCACTTAACAAAATCTCGAGCGCTGAAATAGCTGCTTTGTCGGGAATAAAGCAAAATGGTTCAAAAACAACCAGCAAGTTCATGCTCAAGTCAATAACACTAAACTAAGTTAGTTAAGTTAGTTTTACAAAACAAGTTTAGTTTTACATTTTAACAAAAGTTTAAAACAGATCTAGTAAATTTGCTGTCTAGGGGAAAGCTTTAGGTGAATCCGAAATGTAAATTTAATCTGAAGTGTGTATTTTGATAACAGAATGAAGTTATTTGCAAAAGCAACTCACGTCCGAATTTTATTTGATCAAATGTGCATTTCAAAAACTGCATACGATGTAGTTTTTTTACGCATTTTTAATTTTTGAAGGCAGAAGAAGAAGTGAAAGGAAAAAATTCAAATACCTATAACACAAAATACAATTAAAAAAAATTAAAAGAATACTTAAAATCGATAAAAATGAGTTTCCAATGTAAGTAAAATACAAACATTCCAATATATACTCGTATCTAAAAAATGTTTTAAATATTTTTAGGGAGTAACAATGCGACTCGTAAATTTATTGAAGCGCATATATCCCGGAATCACACATTTTCAGGAGGTCGAAACTCAGCGACCCGAGCATACCAAAAAATTATAGACGAGTTGGGATTACCAATATCGGTAAAACAAGCCAAAAGGAAATGGCAAAATTTGGTTACCAAATATAAAAATTTAAAGAAGCCACCAACTGGCAAAGGAGTAGAACATGATGACACAACAGCAGCAAATTGGGAATATTTTGCGGAGATAGATGCATTTATGTCTCCAAGACACTGCATTACATCGCCAGTGCTTATATCGGGTGCCCCAAACGAATATGGACACAGTGTCATTATTAGCGATGCCATAGATATTTGTAACGGCGAAATAGAAATGGTCGATTTATTAGACAGTATCAATTCTGATTTACCAACGCCAAATAAAAAACGCAAAAAAAAAACAAAAACCCACTGCTATGGATGAGCTGGCTCATGGTATGAAGAAGAACAATGAGCTAATGGAAAAATCGGTTGTTGCATTTGAAAAATATGTAGCGTTCAAAATGACCCCTCTAACCTAGTTTTTTTAAAGCACTGATTTATATTGTACGTTTTTTGGTTACGAAATAAAAAGTTGAATTTATTTTATTTTTTCAAATTATTTTTTTTATTGAACCAAATTAATTATGACACGAATCTATCTAACATTAATTAATTCTGTTAATATTGCGGCAAAAACAATTAAAAATATCGTCCCTTAAAGCAGTGTTTTCTGTGTAAGCCGTTATCACGCCATCCGTCTCCGACTCAGATAAAACCTCAACCCTCATAATATCGCCATTGTCAATACAAATATTATGCAGCATAGCACATACAGCAATTATTTTCACGGAAGTTGTTATATTCGTTTCTAAAGGACGTTTAAATAGAGTTCGCCATCGTTTTTTAAGCATTCCAAAGCTTCGTTCGACAATTGAATGACCTTTGTTGTTCTAAATGGCGTTACTATTGGAATTGGAGTTATTATGCAGGGATAGCCGGAGTCGCCAAGTATGTAGAAACCATTTGGCGGATACGTTGCGACTTGAAAAAGAGGACTATTCAAAAGAACTGTTGGATCGTGCACTGAACCGGGATACCCAGTAAAAAAATCTAAAAACTTGTGTTTATTATCCACCACCGCCTGTGAATTAATCGAAGTAAAAAGTTTCCGGCAAAAGTAATCCTGCTGTAGTGGTGCAATAATTGCAACGTGGCAACCTGTAATATGAAGAAAAATGCATATATGTATTATAAATAGTAAATTAGTATAAAGAGATTTATTCATACCATCAATGGCACCAGCAGCTTTTACGAAGCATGCATTTTTTGCCCAGCCTAGCAAATCCGTATCCAATCGTTTCAATTTCTGTTTCGTTTGGATATTTAATTATAAGTTGTATTTTATTTACGAATATATCCAGTAAACACTGAACTATATCAAATATTGTAGATTTTGGCACGTGAAATGTTTGCGACACAATACGGTATGACGCACCTGCTGCCAGCCAATACAAAAATAAATACAACTCCAACTCAATGGTCCAACCACCAGCATTGTAATTAAATTGATTTTTTACGCAACAACACAAACTTTCAAAGGAAGTTCTGTTCAACCGAACTTGTCGTTCCATTTTAAACGACCTGTTGAACACATAAGATTTGAAAAATCTTTTAATATTGTCGTTACAATATGGCTGGCTCTATAAAATTAAAAACACAAACACATAAATAATAATATTACATTTTACCTCATACATTTTTATACAAACCATTCGTTTATTTCTTTTCCTTTGAAGAAGAAAAATTTTAATGAATTTATTTAATCTGTTTTGATTATGTTGGATAATTTTTAATAAATTAAATAAAACTGTTGCTGTATACTATTGTTTACAAGGGATTTCGATGCACCTAATGACAGATGAATGTAATGAAGTGTGATACATTTCCAAAAATTTATAAAATTCCGAAAAACAAAACTGCACATTATTTATTCCGAAAATACACATTTTCGAAATGCACATTAAAAAATCACATTTCGGACGCACCCTTTATTTCCATGAAAAAAATTTAATTCGAATTATTTTTATTTTTTTCTCATGGAAACAAGTCGCGAATAATTTTTTCGAAATAAAATAAAACAACAAGTAGAAAGAACCATTTGGCGTCTGGTGTCAGGTGGTATAACTAAAATTAGGAACAAATTAAACAATTCAAACTTTTGGTTTGAACTATTTAATTCATGTCGCGAGCAATTCTTCTTCTTCTTCCGCTGGCTCTACATCCCATGAAGAGATTTGGCCGCCTCAACGATGCTCCTCCAAATAATTCGATCCGCCACAAGAGAACCGCAGATCGGTGACCGAGTGTGTATAGGTCCCTTTCAACGTCGTCCATCCATCGGGTAGGTGGTCTCCCACGAGGTCCTACTTTCGTTGGTGCCGACTCCAAGGTCTGTTTGTTGGTCCGATTTTGTGAACGAAGTACGAGCCCAAGCCATCTTAGCCTTGACGATTTTATGAATCCAATGATGTCTACTTTATCAAGATCATTTCTGATCTCGTGATTCATTCGCATTCTGTACGTGGTTCCTTCTTTAATGGGACCGAGGATTCTTCTTATGATCTTACACTCAGTTACAGCGATTTTCTGGAAGTTTTGCGCTGTCAGTGTCCAAGACTCGCAACCAAAGGTGATAACTGGTCTTATCAGCGCCTTGTAGATGTCCAATTTTATTTTGCGCGATATATGAGGAGACTTGAAAATTTTTATATTGGCGTAAAATGCAGAAAGAACCATTTGGCGTATGGTGTCAGTTGGTGTAACTAAAATTAGGAACGAATTAAATAATTCAAACTTTTGGTTTGAATTATTTAATTCGTGTCGCGAGCAATTGTTATTGTAAAATTCTCATGGAAATACGACAGAAGTCTATCTAATGTCGAATTCTTTCAGGCTAAAAAAACTGATCTTGAACAAAAAAAACGGAACTCGCCTTAGTTTTGCTCGAGATCAGTTTTTTTAATCTGAAAGAACTCGACATTAGTTCCCTACAAAATGACTTTGCTGGATTGCTTGATGACGGGTCCCTAAAAACACGTTGAAATATATGGCTGCAGCACGATGGAGCTCCCCTCACTATATGCACTAATGGTGAGACAGCACCTCAACATAAATTATCCATGCCGCTGGATTGGAAAGTGAGGGACAATTCCGAGGCCACCGCGGCTTCCGGATCTAAGCCCTTTAGGCATTTTTCTGTGAAGTTATTTTAAAGAGCTGGTTTATGAAAGCGGAAATAAGAAAAAGCAGGAGATGCAGTAACGAATAATTGAAGCGACAAATACCAATATGCCGATTATGTATTGTTGCAAATGGTGAACATGGTACTCTCTTCAAAGTCGTATTAAAAAATAAAGATAACAAAGGACTCTTACTTTTTGTGAATTCAATTTTTGGTGAGATTTTTGATGCGATTTCAACATAAAATACTATAAGTGGAATAACTTTTGAGCCATCAACAATTCGACAAAACTTTGGCTAGTTTGGTTAGAAATGACCTCTCAAATAACGCTATTTCATTTTATCCTACACTTCTGTGAATAATTACAATCCATGAAGTCTACTTCGATAATCTTCTATTTTAATAAAATAGGACGAGAATTGTAATCCCGAGAAAAATGTGGTTCCAGATTTTCACATTTCTCGACGAATAATAGTACCAGGACTCCAAGGCATTGATTAAAAAATATCGTGTCCGTCCTTCCATTCTTCCGCCCTTCCAGGCATACATTTTTATTGTTTTTGTTTTGTCTACCATTCCCACAAATATTGATAGTTTTGGTCGAAATTTTGTATACAAATAAATTTTAGTAATAAGCCTCTGTTAAAGTTTGGGTCCATTCGAATCTAGAATAGAAGCAGTGGAGGAGAAAACTGCCAAACAATTTTTCTCAAAAACGACACCGACGATTTTTTTGTTATGTTTGATAAACGTGACAATCCGTCATGTACCTGTTTATAAAATTTGAAGTCAATTGAAGCATTGTGGGCCATTTTACCAAAAAATAGTAGAAACAGTTTTCTACGGTTAATAATACACCTTGAAAATTTCAATAATTTTTGCATAGGTGTCTTTAAGATAAAATGAATGGGCTACCATGTAACGCGGCATTTAAATTTCTAAATTTACCTAAAATACGTTGCTCTTGGTAAATAATTAATTATGACATTTAAATTAAATGTCATAATTAATTTCAATCAATATCGTCATAATTAATTTCAATCAATATTAAAATCGTACAAATTTCAATCAATTAAATGTTTAATTGATTGAAATTTGTACGACATGTTGATCGATAGATTATTTGTGAGTCGCTTTAATAAAATCGCCTTTTAAGGTATTATTTCTGAATAATAAATTCTCTTGGTATTACAGGTCGTATATATTTAAATCATAATAGTACGAAACGCCCTTTAAATAATATCACGCTATTAGGACGGGTGAGGTTAGGGAGATACACTATAGGAGATATAGAAAATGAAATGCTATTTGCCTAAGTAGGAGGGCACAGGTCACAAATAATAAGTGAATTAATTAATATTTTGTATTGTTTGTGTATTGGTTTTTTGTATTTTCGAATGTTCCACAGCGAGGACAAAGTGAAGCGCTGAATAGAGGATTGTGTTAGCCAATTCTCACTTTGCTCAGATAATGTTGTGATCTGAACTAATGACCAAAATTGTCAGAAAATAAATTTTGAACGTTATGGAAGCTCTCTGAGAGTATAAGATTAATTTTGTCATAAAAAATTGTGATATTGGGGAAGAGGTCTCCAATGGAGAAAAACCGTGACATCTTTTAAGGAATTTGCTCAAAATAAGAGCAGATATGATTGATTTGGTGGATCTATAGCGAAAGCTTTATGGGAAAGTATCGTTGGAGGAGTCGAACAGATCCTAATTTTTTGTTGATTTGTCTTAATCTTGAATTTAATCTAGTAACAAAATTGTATTCAACAGTTTAAAAATACGTAAAACTCTAAAATTAACTAGAAATATTTTTCTTCTTGTTCTGTCCTTCTGTCTGCCTTTCAGTTTTTCTTGTTCGTGCTCCCTCTCACTCTCCCTCAACGTCGGATCAAGGTTAATATATCGGGTTTTCCATTTGCGGTCTATTTGCATGGGCGCTACGCATCCCAAAGGCTGTCGTAAGTCCAAAAAATCAACTTTTGGTTTTATTTCATAATATGATTTGTCTATTACATTCCTATGGGTTAATTCTTAAAAATTAGCAACAAATACAACAGTTTTTTATTATCTTATAAAAAGGTGTTACGGCCATTTTAGAATATAGAAATAATGATTTATATTTATTTATTTATTTACCAACTTTATAATTATATACAATCTGGTTACAAATTTTTCAATAATACAATAATATATACTAAAAGCAAAGTAAAACAAACATGAAAAATTACCAATAAGTTAAAAGAACATTAGACATCAATTTCTTAAATGCCTCCCTTGACAGATTAAAATCGAAAGCCGATCGAACTCTATTAAAAGAAACAGTAGATTGATAAATAGGCTCACATTTACCGTAGTTATGCCTAATGTAAGGCAGCTTAATTTGGAAGTCTCTAACGCGAAAGGTCCGTAACGGAGTATATATATCGTACAATACCAAAATCTCAGGACAGTCAATTTTAGACATCAACAAGTCTCTAACCAATAACGCGCCAATTTCGATTCTGCGGATTTATAATACGTATGTATGATGAAACTGCTGGGTTTTTATTACGTTGTAGAAAATTACGATACACGCGAGATAAGGGAATTCTCAAATGCCTATTGCCAAAGTGGCAACGTAAGATAATAAAGTTATTTTAATTTAAAAAGCGATCTTATTATATTTTATACTTTTAATTTAGAAGAAACTGAGTCAATAGCAGTCACACATTATCATGATTGGGCAGAAGTCCTACAACAATTCGTAGAAATTGCTCCTGACATACGTACAGGGCAATATAATATTATATTGGATAATATGAACAACCCTTCCGATTTACCAGCTGATTGTACGTTGATTGATTCAGATATACAACAAAATACAGCTATTGCATATTCAGGCCAAACTGAAATAATATTGGACATCGTGACCTAGTCTACTAACTGGTACCATAATTTTTATTTTAACATAATATTAATAGATCGAGAGTATGGCTGTTGTTAATTACAACGAAGGCACCACTGGTTAATTTTTTGAACAATTAAACGCCTATTGAGGATGGCGTTTTGCCCACAAATCAAGAATCAATTAGCGATTATGACACCGCTGAACCCATTTCACATTTGGCAAACGCAGCAAATGAATTAGGTCAATAGATGATGTGCCTTTCGTTACATACAAGTATGTCCTGAAACGACCATCACATTAAATAAACGAAACAGAATGGCAAATCCAAAATGTTGGAAGCAAAATGTACTGAGAGTTTTACAGGGCAGTAAATCAAAGCTAGAAGCGTTCAACTTGGTAGTGAAAACTGCGTGTTTAATTGTGGTGCAAGCATCAGTAACGAAGACCGCGAGCAAAACATTTTGTAACCTGGGTGATATTAATGCTCGGCGATCATTTTTCACAGTTATATATATAGAAATAATAGGAAGAAAAGTTTGGATAGCAGACAAAGCAAACTTTTTTAAAATTCATTCTGCAAAAAATGGAGTGTGTAGAAATATTTTTTGACAACCTAGTCTAAATATTTCTGATTAGGGAATGCAATCCCGTATTATATATAAGGCAATACCGGGATTCCGGATTTCGGTATTGACCAAAAAACACGGATTTTGATTGACAAAAAGACCGGGATCCCGCGATTTCACTCCCTATTTCCGATCGAATGATTAAAGTCCAAAAAATTAATAATGAAACAAACAGAAGGTGAAGGATGGCATATGCATAGCTGCTGTTTTTGACGTGCAAGTGGTTTTATCAACTCCAGCTGGTGACATCTCTACCTTTTATTATTTATCAAAATTAATCGGGTATAATTTAACAATTTTTATTTTGGGGACCAATCAAGGTCACTGCTACGTATGGAACGAAGCAGAAAGTAAACGAGGAGTGGGTGTGCAGGTTAAAACAAAAATTAGTGTATTGTTGCACTCTGGCTCTATTGTGTGCAAAGGCTTGATATCCCCAAAATTATGCACTACTTTTTGGTTACCGGATATGCAAAATGAAGCCGATAGTATGCATTCAATAATTGAACGCGAAAGAACACGCGTTCTTAAATCTGGCCTGATTTATATTCCTCCTCAAATAATAACGATTATATTATAATCGTTAATAGATTTTAAATCTAGCAAAAAATCGAAACCTCCTTATATCGTATAGGAAATGGAGAACGAAGACTTTATTAACATTAAAGAATTGCAGAAATTTGTCAGAAATAACTTTAAAATTGACGATCTCAAAAATAAAATTATCTATGGAATAAAATTAGCATGATTGAAGTAAGGAAAGACATTCCGTTTCAATTTTATTTTAAAGGGTCTGTTTCAGATCAGGAGTTTCGCATGGAATCTACAGACAAAACAAAACCATAAAAAGAATGTGCCCGATATTTTAAATTATTCACAAAAAAAAAAACGAAATGATGGACCAATCCCAATTTGCCAAAAAAAATCAGTAAATAAATAATTATCTAACTTTTCAAAATACTAAATTTTATCTATGAGCAGTTGAATTTTCGATGTTGATTTCTGAAAAACGTCAAGTTTTGAGATGTGACAGCCTTGGAGCCCAACCAATTTTGCTGCTTTGATTTGGGAGTGTTAGTTTGGTCGTATTTTTCCCTTACCTTGTGCATCTATATTTTCAGAATAAGATCTCAAAACCCCAATTCATCTCTGTTTCCGCTCAGCTTCCTTTTCATCTTTGGGTCACGCATCTATCTTCTACTTCTTATAAATTCCTTGCACCATCCGGTTTCACCCATCACATTTTTGAAGAACCTTGTTGGGTTGTTCCAATTTTTAATGGACCACCACGGTTCTATCTATCTGCATGTCTTTACCCTCCTTAAATTTGTTATTTACCTTGTGTATCTTTGTGAATTTTGAAAATTTTAGCACATATCTCGACAACGTGTAGTTTGCATCGAATCAAATATCCTCCGACATTTTACCTAGTATCATTTTAAACCTAGCATACATATTCGTTTTGGTACTGAAGTTCAAAAAGTTTAACTTATTATTGTAGTTACCGAAAAACCAAATTTCTCCAATAATTTGTTTAAGCAACCTTAACTGACGTTTAATAAATAAATCTTTGTGGTGGAACAGAAACATGTCAATTTTAACAACAACAAAAAATCGGAACGCTTGAGATTTTTATTTTATTCTAACAAATGCTGAAAATTTGCGAAGAATTCTCAAAGAATTCGTTTATGAATTTGTAAATGTTTAATAATCCCATCAGCATCCAACGCTAGAATTCAACTAAGGTTTTTTTATTAAACATCTAAGTTAGATCTACTTGGCTCGTAATACAGACTCCCGCTTCATGTTAATATGTATATGCCGGCAAAAGATAGGCAGTTTCCTAAATCTTTTACATATATGAATTGGTAAATAGCAAGAGTTGTCACAAGCATCCATCAAGAAATTAGCCTTTAGAATTTTTATGAACAATTAATCATTACTATCTGCATTCTAAAATTAATAATTCTGAGTTGTGAGTTACGAAATCAAAGAAAATGAGAGAAATTACAATGAAAATAAAGATGATTGAAGTGTACTTGACAACATTGCTTTACAAAGGTCAAACTTTTCAATCTTTAGACACTTTTGATTAATTTACACAAAATCAAGGTGTTGTTAAAACATATTCACTGCTGAGTTAGACGGTAGGTACGAGTATCTTAACACAATATCTTAAATTTTTAATTTGAGTTTAAAACTTTCTTTGTCTTCTCAACAATTTGGCAATGTATATTGCAAGAAATTTGCGCACCAATTCCATTATCAAAATTATAAATATTTCTTACATTCATATTGTGTTTGGGAAGCGTACCAACCAAAATATTTTTTCCTAGTTAGCTAAAAAATTATGAAATTGCCTGTAACAAAAATCCTACCGCACTCAAAACACCCACAGCTTAATTACACTTTCGAATATAAAAAATTATATAAATTATGAACACCTGTACACCATTCATATTATCTCGTATTGTACCGCTGCTATATATCAACATAAATATAAAACACTACTCAATTTATCTTTTTATCATCACTTTTTCACGCGCATTACAAATTTTGTACGAACTCCTCCAACCATAATCCAATTACCAAACAATCAAAATAAATAAAGAAGAAAATAAATTTTCCTACCACTTAATCAAACCAACAATTGTTGATTACATAATACAAGAAAATACAAACAAAAAAAAAATAAAAAAAATAAAAAACAAACACAATATTAAATTAAGAAAATCCAAACATCAATGAAAATAGCACAGTGGAAAAGAAAAACCGGAAACAATTTTTTTTTTATTCGTTCGTTCGCCTTAACTTTAAATAATTTCACGCTTTTCCATTAAACAAAAAACACAAAATTCTCTCTATCCATTTTCATCTTTTCCATCCGCATTTTCATTTCCGAAACATGAAGATTTCCTTTTTGCTTTATTTATGAGCAAAAATTAACGATTTTTCTTACTTTTATACACTTAGCGCGATGTATATTTCTTCATTTTACTACACTAATTTTATTATTGTCTTATTTATTTATTTTTCGTGTTGTTCCTTGTTTAGTCCTTTTTGGTTTTTTTTTTTTTTACTCGGACTCAATGTTTTATTAATGGTATAGTATATAGCATAGAATGAGAGGAGACCAAGTGTACAACAAAGAATCATTCAAAGAATTAATGATTAAAAAACAATTTTTTGTTTCAATTTTTATGTTTGTCGAAAAGGATATAATTTTATTATGTATCCTTTTGAATTTAAAATTAATTTTTAAACTCACAAAAAAAAAAAAAAAAAAATTAAATTAAGAAATTAACATAATTCGAATAATAAAACAAAGACGTAAAGATAACCGAAAAGAATTTAATCATTAATTTTAATTAAGGTAATTTTTTAATCCAAGGATTGTAAATAATAGAGACACACACACACGCACACATACATAAGATCTTTAAATGATTGTAATCTAATCTAATCTAATCGGATGCCTAGGAAATTGTTATTTTATGTACCATAGTACTACACAATATTCTTTGTGTGCTTAAAGCTTTTTTTCTGCTTTGATGCGTGTCTGTGTGTGTATGTATGATATTATTATTATTATTATTTTAGGGGTGTTAGAGATTGAAAGAGTAAATGGAATGTTTAATTTAAAATTAAACGAAAAAATAAAATTCTTTGGTTTGGTCTTGTTGCCCTTTATTTAGGATCCGTAGCAAAGATTTTTTGCCTTATTTGGTTGGAAATATATTATAATGTACCTGGTTTTGATCTCAAAGCGCACTAGAAAAAGGTTAGGTGTTATTAAAGTTTGTTTTTTGTGGGGGAGATTTGGTATAAAGTAAATAGTTTTATGATACAAAAATAGAAATATTATAGAATTGTGTACCGTTTATCCCAATGGTAAATATTGTACAAAAAAATTGTGGTGCTTACATATTTATGTATATATAAACATTTTGGTTTCGACAGTAAATATTGATCTTATCAAAATTTTTTATAAACTAACTTTATTTTTTATTTTTTTTGTTTTGCTTCTAGGTAATAATTGAGACATCAAGTCAAACCATATTGTGTTTAAAAAGAGTAAGTTCAATTATTTTAAATAAATAAGACAATTCTTAGTTATATTTAACAATTTTTACATAACATGAAACAGATATTGTAAATAAAATTGTACCCTTGTGAAGTTAAAATTGCAACTGTGTAGTGCAATGATGAGCATAAGAGACCAAAAAAAGGTTCCTAAGTAGAAACTGAAATGCTGACTTCAGATATAGTAACACCAATTTTACGTTTATATGTTTTTATAGGTTACATGCGATTACCGTTCACTTATTGGGCAACTTAACTTTAAACATTTATGTATCAAACAATCTCGTATTAATAATGTTTACTTTCTATTAATGACTACAAATGTTTTTAAATCTCTTGATAATGATATAACTAGTCCTACCTCTTCTACTTGCGGTCACTGATTACTCAACTATTTGCTTGAGTTTAAAAAATTTAACCGCTTCAAATAAATAGTCAGTCAAAATAATCAGTCGAGATCATTCACAAAAGTAAATTAAGATAAACTACCTAATCTATTAAGATATGAATCATGGGACAAAGTTTACACATCAGCAATCTGATCTTAAAATTAGTCTTGTAAAATATCTTGTAATTTAAAGTCGCAACCGGTTAAACTTCAAAGTTTCATTCATAGTGGTCTTTGCAAAACGATATGAAATAAAAATAAACTTTATAAAATCATAAGCGCCATCCAGGCAATGTAAAATTGGAAAGCTCTTTCTAATACAAAATATATTGTTATTGCAAGAATTAAGCAGCCTAAAAAGTAGTATTTTGAAAAACTGTTAGAATAACATAAAAGTAACCCTACATCTCAAAGATGTATGATTAATAGTTTAATAATGAAGTCCCGAATACAATAGAAACTTAGGAAATTTTGGCATCTAACGGGAAAATTCATAGTAATGACTAAAAAATCTGTTTTTTACTGCTTTTTCAGCCTAATTGAAGCAGGATAATATTGAAATAACTCTTTAAGTGAATTTGAGAAAGAGTTACCGTAGAATGCCTATTATAATACCATGACAATTAGTGTATCACTGGTACTTTATTTGTCTTATAGTGCCAAATAATATACATACCATGGTACTTTATTTGGAATCCATATTTTTTAAATCTGCACGTGCATACATACATCTTTTTTTTAATTTTTTTATAACAGTTTCTATTTTTTGTGTTTACTGTATTCCGATTTCCAATCAGTTTAGGTTGTTTGAGTGTTGACCATTGGTATTTGGTACCACGCATTCCACGCAATGGAACATCTTTCAACTGAAGCGAATACATATTTTCTCGGGTAGATTGTGTGTTTCTACATTGTTTAAATTTTTTTCTTATAATTTAGGTTGGTTTTCGTAAATAAACTGGTCAGCTGGTGAGATTTTGTTTATTGTTTAAAATCAGTTTAATCGAGGTGAAAAGTATAATTGTGCAGTGAAGAATCAAATCAATATTTTGTAGTAAGAGAATATACTGACATACCTAGAACTGTACGATAAAGTACCTAGGTATATTTTCTGAATTATTGTTTTAACAGGATTTTGCAAGGGTTGAAAGTGTTTTACAAGCATTGATTATTAAATGAAATTCATTTTCTTGCGGTAAATAAAATTTGGTAAGTCAATAAATAAATAAATTAAATATAAATCATACTAAACTAAACCAATCTTCTCTTCTCGTTTTAGAACTTTTTTTCTAAATTGTTTAACCCTCAATACTATGCCACCAAAGCGAAAGTCGATACCTGTTTTACAAAAACTAAAGGTAGTAGAACGAGTGAAACAAGGAGAATCATTAAACCCTTTAGAAAAAACTACTGGATACCAAAGAGTTCAAATTAGAAATTGGGTGCCCAAGTAGCACCAAATATCTTTATAGTTAAATGACTCATTCCCGACGTCGAGACAACGCTACAAATTTCAAGAAATTCACATTTTTGATATTGAACTAAATATTTTAAGCTTTTCGTCGGCACGACCACAATGCGACGTTTTATATTACCAATGGGCAGGCCGTTATTTTAAATCTAGTTAACAACTTTTGTTTACTATTTTCAACTATTGACCGACTAATAAAACATTATTGTATTTTATATAACCGTGTACCGTCTAATTAATTGTGTGGTCGTAATATGTCGTTTTTAGAGACGCTAGATGACTTTTTCGTCGTATAAAAAATCAATATCCAACTTAAATGTTTTCTTAAAATTTTTGTCCATGCGCATTTCATCAAATTATTGACACGAAGACGAAGTCAAAACTTATATTGACGAAATAATAGCGAGCGAGCATTTAAAATTAGTGGTTCGGTTTGTTTTGTTATTCGTAAACATCACACAAAGAAAATGAAAAATCTACATAATTAAAACATAATTTTATGTACCAATTACAGTAAAAGCCCATTCATTCGCTTAATTAATCGGATTTTTTTTTCATTTTCATCTTCATATTATCTCGCATTTTATTTATTTGGGGACTCACGGAAAATCTATTTTGCTTTATAAATATTTTTCAATTTTACAGATTATTTAAATAGATTTCATTTTGCAGTATACACTCGTTTATGTGTAGTTTGTGTAATAATTATATGTAATTATGTAAATTAAATATTACATGAAATAATGCGAAATCGTAGCAAAAATTTCGTATTTTAACAAAACATTCAATGAACCGAAGTATTCGATTATCCGGCATTCCTTCATCCCCAGGCATGTCGGATAAACGGACTTTTACTATAGCTATGGAGTAATATTGGTTTATATATAACTTATTTGTTGTGTAAATATCTAACAGCCGAATTCTTTAAAAATTGGTAACAAAAATAATAAATCGTCGGGAGGATGACTAAACCGTCGGGGTAATAACTTTTTTTGGCAATAAAATAACAACTTTGTAATTTTTGAGCCGTATTGGAATTGGTTTTCAAACTAACTTTTTGGTGGTTTAAATATCTCTTCATCCATATTGTATTAAGAAAATCGCCATTTTTAATTACATATCTATACAAAAATTTGTATTTTTTGAAAATAAAATTATGATTTTCAAACTTTTCATGACTACACATTATTGTAATATCATTATTTTAATGGTGGGGATTATTTCAATACGGTTTAAATTGATTTTAGAAAATTTTAATCAAACTAAAATAAAAATATTTTTGAAAGAACAGAAATATATTTTTAAATAAAAGGAATTTATAAGGCGCATAAGTTTTTAGTTCAGTGATAAGTTCACATTCACGATAAAACTTGCTTTGTTTGTAAAAATATGTCGTATCTTGCCAGATTTTTGTGTTACCATTATTACAGGGAATGTGAATATTACATTTACAATTATTATAAAGTATATTTTCATAAAGTCCTAAATTATGAAATATAAGTTAAAAGAAACAGACATATAATTATTATATTTATAGGATAAAAGAAGACAACATGATTATTTAGGTATTTTATAAAAAATTGTTGTCCCATCTGCTAAAATTTAACCACAACCTGAGACAAAAAAACTTGTTTTACGAACAAAATAGTAGTCAATATATCTATCACCCGACTTGTATTCTATGGTTAATTGGCAAATCGGATAATAGTTATTACGACGTTTTTACAACCCAAGATTTATTCCCCAAAAGCGTTGTAACATAGTTTTGATACTGGTATCTCAACGTCGACCAGCCGACCAGTAGTCATTTAGTCAACCATGGTACAACGTTATCCCAACCCTCTCGTGCTACTTGGGTGAAACAAGAGAACAAACTCTTAGCAACTAAAAATGTACAAAAGCGTGTTCGAGGCGGAGGTCGCAAACCAATCTTTCCAGATATTGGAAAAAAAATCATTGAGTGGTCCAAGAGTCAACGAACAAAAAAGCTGATTGTAACATAAAATTTATTTCGTCGTGAAACAAAGATAATAGCAGATGCTTTACCAAATCAACCCAATATGTTTGCTGGAAGTAATAAATGGATACGAGGTGTTTGCAAGAGGAACCGAATAACTTCTAGAAAAATTACTCACCAAATGCAAGCAAGACAACTACACTCCCGAAATATTACAGAATAAGGTAAACGAGTACATTATTGCGATTCATCAAAAAATAGCAGGTTTGGCAAGCCGTCAAATTTATAATATGGACGAAACACCTTGTTATTTTGACATGTCACACAATCGTAGGTACATTACATTTTAAAGGAGAAAAAACTATTGACGGGTTGAATACCGGACACTCTAAAAATCGATTTACAGTAGTTCTGTGTATTTCTGCAGCTGGAATTGTAGTTCGAACGCTCATCATTTTAGAAAGTTTAAAAAAGGTGCTCAAGATAAATATTCCCAAAAATATTGATGTTGCAGTCAGTACATTTGGTTCTATGACAACTGAACTTATGGTTCGATGGATAAATACTTGTTTTTCAAAACGTGGTGGTTTTGCAAACGAAAAGTCGTTGCTGGTTACGGATTCGTATGGATCTCACTTGCGTAAAGAAGTACAGGACAAATTAAAGCAAACATGCAATACAGATATTTTGTACATATCACCAAAAACGACATCCTTTTTACAACCACTTGACGTCTCTGTGAACTATCCATTTAAAGTCGCGATGCGGCCAGCTTGGGATGATTGGTTGTGTAATGCACCAGAAGAGTTCACATCAAAAGGATATCGGAAAAAACCATCATATCAGGACGTAATAAAATTCGTCGCAAGTTCTATAAAGAAAATTTCATCTGATATCGTGAGACGATCATTCGAATGTTGCGCCATAGTGTCATGAACATGAACTTATAACTAATACTCACTTATACATAGTTACCGCTGTAAAACATAAACGCCAATAAAGCAGTATCATAGTTACCATTGAACCTATAACACGTATTTTTAATTTCGCATAGTCACCTGTGAGCGGCTTTTTTTTTGTTTTTTTGTTTTTTGTTTTTTGATTTTTTTTGATGCTCTTTCTCACAATTTTCACAAAAACCTAACTCCTTTCTTGCACTTTTTGTTCAAATTCACTTAAATCATCATCTGTTTGTTTGTTATTTTTACGTTTTATGTTTTTATATTATTATATTATTTTTTATAATTTTTATTAAACGGGTTTCGGCACCATGTAATGATAGTAAGTGAAAATACGTGTTATAGGTTCAATGGTAACTATGATACTCCTAAAAATACATAGTAAAAGGAGTAGAAATCTATAGAAAATAAACATAAATAAGTGAATTCGGAAATAATACATTATACATAACTATAATATACAGCAAAATGGGATCACTTAAGCCGCCAAAGCCATTATTAATAAATAGTGACATAGATATGGCACGTGAGTGGAGTGAATGGATAGACGAATACGAGTGCTATACCATAGCCGCGAAGGTGAACACCGAATCAGCCGATATAAGATTAGCAAATTTCAAAACGGTAATAGGACGTGAAGCAATAAGATTAATAAATAATTTGGGATTAACAGATGAGAAAAAACAAGATTTAGACGAAATAAAGAAAAAATTAAAAGAACATTTTGTACCAATGCGTAATAAAACATACGAACGATGCAAATTTCACAGGATCCGTCAACAGGAGAGTGAAGCATTTGACGATTTTTTACAAAAAATACGCGAACAGGTGCAGAAATGCGAATTCAATAATATCGACGAATTTATCACCGACCAAATCGCGTTAGGAATCCGTTGTGAAAATACACAGCAGAAGTTATGGATCGAAGACGAATTAACAATGGAAAAAGCAATTAAAATTTGTCGCGCGGCCGAACGAGCAAATAAGCAAATTAATGATATAAATGAAGCGGGCTCGTCGGCAAGAGTGAATAAAATCAACAAAGAATTCAAGTGCAGACGGTGCAATACGACGCACGGAACTAAAAGTTGCCCGGCATATAAAAAGAAATGCTTAAAGTGCGGTGGCACAGGACATTTTAGTATCGTGTGTAAATCACATAATAATAGAAATGAAAGTGATTCGAAAAGTGAGTCGAATTATAAAAAATCTCACGGAAAGAACAGAAGTCAAAAGAATAAAAAAGTTAACGTCATCGAAAGTGATAGTAGTGACAATGAAACAGAATCAACGGGTGACGAGACGGGCTTTAAATTCATTGGAATGATCACCACAGTAAATTCAATAAGTGAAGAAAAGTGGACAGAAAAAGTGCGTGTCGGTAAATACGATCTTAAAATAAGACTAGATACTGGTGCATTTTGCAATGTAATTTCAAATAAAACGGCAAGAGCAATCGGTGCGGTCATTAATGCAAGCGAAATAAAAAAAATTAAATCGTATGACGGCGGCCTAATAAAAGTAATCGGACAAACTAAATTAAAGTGCCGTACCTTACGAAAAGAAAAAAATATCGAGGGGATAGTAATATTTGCAGTAATAAAAGAAGACTTACAGACAATCCTAGGCGGCGAAGACTGCGAAAATTTGGGATTTGTGAAAAGAGTAAATCAGATTGGGTGCTGCAAAAATTTTGAGTACGATATGGATTTCATAGATAACCCAAAGTTCAAAATAATACCAGCAAGAAAAATACCTTACGCAATTGAAGAAAAGGTGAGACAAGAGATACAAAATATGATAAAACTTGGTGTCATCGAGAGCGTCAGCGAGCCAACACCGGCAGTAAGCCCTATGTTGGTCGTAAACAGAGGTAAAATTCGTATATGCATGGACCCAACGGAATTAAACAAAAATATTAATAGGCGTATATATCCAATGAAAACAGTCGAAGAAGTGGCAGCTAAAACACGGGGCAGCAAATTTTTCACAAAATTGGACTGTGAAAAGGGATTCTGGCAAATAAAAGTGACATAACACACTTCGAAATATCTAACATTTTCAACGCCGTGGGGCAGATTCAAATATCTACGCATGCCATTCGGTATATCATCAGCACCAGAAGTATTCGCTGAGGTTATGAACCGAACTCTAGAGGGTATAGATAGATGCGAAGTGGTAATGGATGACATTTTCATTCACGCGCCAACATTAAAGGAGTTACGTGAAACCACAAAAACGGTCACTGGACGATTAACAGAAGCGGGATTCACACTAAATAAAGAAAAGTGTGAGTACGAAAGATCGTCAGTAAAATTCCTAGGTCATATCTTCACAGAAAGGGGATATGAAGCGGATAAAGATAAAGTCAGGGCAATCAACCAATTAAAAATGCCGACATGTGTCAAAGAATTGCAGAGAATATTGGGCATGGTAAATTACCTTGGCAAATTTATCAGCAACCTGTCAGAATTAACAGAACCATTGCGAAAATTGCTACATAAAGAAGCAGCTTGGTGTTGGGAAACAGAGCACACCTTGGCGTTCGAGAAAATAAAAAAAGTACTGACAAACACACCGGTACTAGCGTATTACGACGTAAATGAGCCGGTAAAGCTATCTGTAGACGCGAGCAGTAAGTCTATGGGCGCTTGTTTAATGCAGGGGGGAAAACCCGTAGCATATGCCACAAGGGCATTTACAGCTTCACAGCAAAACCAACCACAAATAGTAAGAGAAGCGTTGGCTATTCGTTTCGGATGTCAAAAATTCCATGAGTACGTATATGGAAAAGAATTAAGCGTTGAAACGGATCACAAACCTTTGGAGACGATCTTCCAAAATCCCATACAAAATGCACCATTGAGATTGCAGCGTATAATATTCGACATATTACAATATTCGCCAAAAATAAAGTATATCAAAGGAACGGCGATACCAATAGCAGATGCATTAAGCCGGGACTGCGAGATCGACGAATACGAAAGTGACGAGGCATGCGCCATAAATTTAATTCACTCAATTGGTGAAGACCTACGTGACAGATTGACAAGGGAAACGGCAGCTGATGCTGAGCTACAGACATTAAAAATAGCAATCATGGGCAAATGGCCGGCTGAAGAGGACAAAATACCTAAGATGATCAGGGCGTATGCGCCATACATACAGGAAATCACATACGAAGAGGGATTACTGCTGAAGGGTAACAAAATAATTGTGCCAAAAGCAATGATTCAATTAATAATGACTGAGGCACATGCGGGCCATAGCGGCATTTCTACAACATTGCGCAGATTACGACAAACATTGTTTTGGAACGGACTAAGTGTTGATGCAAAAAACTTCGTAGAGCGATGTGCAATTTGTCAACAGACCCAAAGGGCGAATACAAAGGAGCCATTATTATTGCGAGAGATACCTGAATACCCATTCCAACTGGTATCTACGGACATATTCAAGTTCAAGGGGGACGATTACATACCCTTGGCGGACCACTACTCCGGATTTTCTGATTTCAGAAAATTGAAATCATCAACGTCGGCAGAGGTAATATTACTACTAAGCCAGTGGTTCTCAGTCCATGGAATACCCGAAATATTGGAATCGGACGGTGGACCACAATACACGAGCAATCTATTTAGGGCATTCGAGTCAAAATGGCAATTCAAACATCGAATATCGTCACCACATTATCCTCGCTCAAACGGATTTGCGGAAAGAAATGTTCAAACTGTAAAAGGAATATTAAGGCGCTGCTGGAAAGACGGAACCGATCCATACTTAGCAATGCTATTACTTCGCAATACTCCACGCAACGAAATATTGGGATCAGCGGTTCAGCGATTATTCAGCCGTCAAACGCGAACAATTTTGCCGACAAATATGATAGATTTAAAACCCAAAATTATTAACGGTGTCACTGAAGAAATTCGAGAATTGAGGACGAATCAAAAACGTTATGCGGATCGGGTAGTAACACCTCGATTATCATTTAAAAGGGGCGAAAATGTCAGAATGCAAACAAATCATCGCGAGTGGAAACCAGCGAAGGTAGTCGAAATCACTGAAAATCCAAGATCAGTGATAGTCGAAACGCCGGATGGTAGAAAATATCGAAGAAACAATATACACCTTCACACAACAAAAGCGAAGATACCATTACCTGTTTCACCATCGATAGAATTCGAAGCGACGAACAACCGAACGGCCGAAATACCACCGGTTGAAATACCATCAACGGAATCATCAACAACGGGAAATACTTCAACAAACACGGGTCAACCTGGTTGTGGGTGGTCAACGGGTCAGACACTGCCATCAGACAGGGAAGCGGCAGTCAAAGTCAGCCGCTACGGCAGAAAAATCAAACCAGTGGTCAAATATGACCTATCTCAATAATTAAATAATACAAGTATTATACCGCTTATCGGTTAAACATGGCAGCTTAACTGCAACAAGCATTTAACACCCATTTTGGAAAAAAGGGGGGATGTCATGAACATGAACTTATAACTAATACTCACTTATACATAGTTACCGCTGTAAAACATAAACGCCAATAAAGCAGTATCATAGTTACCATTGAACCTATAACACGTATTTTCACTTACTATCATTACACATAGACCAGTTTGGAAACGAAACTTCACATGATAAATTAAATAAAAAGCTTATTCGAATGTTAAATCCTGAGCCAACTAAAGTTGGCGGATTAATGATCCAGTTAGAAGAGGAGAATGAAGAAGAAAGTGATCACGAGGAAAACTATGAGTTTGTTGAAGTTGATGGGGTGGATCATTCACAAGATTCTAGTGACACCGACGGTAGCGAAAATACCATAAGTGATTGATAAAACGCGGTGTGAAATTTAACAACGTTTTAGCTTACAATACTTTGAATGTACGTAAAATACCAAAAATGTGCAATTTTTAGCCTATTTTGAGGTTATTTATTTTTTGTATGAAATTATTATTTTTTTTTATTTTCAATAAAACGGGCCGTTGCCAAAAAAATCAAAATTTCATGTATGGATTAGATATATAATTTCATAATTTGTTTTTTTTAATTGTACCTACGTTATAAATAATAATCCCAAAAAGTAAAAGTTACGTAAAATGTAAGTAACGTCCCTGTTCTTAAAAATATTGATGGTTTTAATTAATATATCATGTTGCATTATTTCCAAATAGTGTACCTAATATAATATGTACATATATGGATGTCAAATTTTCTCTGAAAAATGACATTTTCCAATTAGTATACCATGGTAGGCACTCATACTGATGTTTTCAAATCATTTTGAAACAAACAACTTTTACGCTTTTAAATTTCACATTAAAGCCCGGTATACGCTGCTGAAGTGAAATGTAATTTGTCATATAAAAATGACACAAGCGAAACCGAAAATGAACATTTCACCGCTGAATTTCACTTTGCGGTACGCAGTTTAGCTAGCGAAATTTTATCTCTACACATTTTTCACTTCATTTTTATCTTCCCGGACGATAAATGTGAAACTAAATTTTGACGTTTCATCATTTGAGTTTCCCGTTTTTCAATCGCCTACTATTGCATTCAATTTTAATTTTGTTTTTAATCCAAATTGAAGTTTCTGATATAAAATTTCACGAGAAGCGTCAAACTAAATTTTCGCATCAGATTTATCTTCCTATTTTTGGAGACCAGTGAAAATTTCATTTCACTTGAACAGCGTACTAGGCTTAAAGTGGCAATTGTCTTTTTGTGACAGATACGGGTTATAGGGAACAACCCAAGAATTATTAATCCCTTTTAATTGTAAATCAGGATCTTGTGTCAAATGTCGTCTTTGATATTTGGGGTATCCATTGACATTTGTATTAGTCTCGTCTTGAAATTCTGTAGGAAACTGCTTTTTGCATTTTCCATTTTCCATGCAAATAGAATTTTGATTTCTCACTCCACATGGACCGTGAATATATGCTTCACAACGACTTCGTAAAGCTCAGGGTAGTTTTCCTTGTCTGGGGTCTCCCTCCAAACAATTTTATCAATCTCTTCCATTGTTCGAGGTTTATTTTCGGCACCTAAGATGACTAACATTATGCACATGAGGTAAACCTCGCTTCTGAAATTCAATTACGTACACAATTGCATGTACTTTTCCAAAAACTTGACCTTGTCTGATATTTGCTAAAAATGCTTTCAATGTTAAATTGAAAACTTACCAATCAGATCTGGTTTATTTTCGAATTTACAACCATCCAGATTTTCAGCAATTTCAAAAGATCTGTTTTCCCAAATTTTATAATTACTTCCATAGCATCTTGGTAACGTTGTGGCATATTTCTTGGACTTCCTGTAAAGAAAGAAGGAAGAATAATTGGTGTTTCAACTTTTTGTTTTGAAAAATTGTCATCATTTAATCGTTCATTTAAGTGATCCCTTAATCCACTATATTTTTCAACTCTAAGTTTTCGTTGATTGTTCCGAATGAAATGCAATGTACTTGCCTCCGTTTTGACGTGGGCGCCAACAACAAATTGTTGTATTAACTTCCCAGTACCCTGATTCTTTAAAAATTCAGATAATGGGTAAACGTGAAAACTTGCAAACAGCGAGGCCTATACTTTAATGAATTGGCAATTTTTCGATTTGGTTACTATTCCAAATAAAATTGAAAAATTGCAAACTAATAAAAGAAATCTTTGCTTTTTATGAGTTTACACGTTTACCCATCTTAGTTTTTATAGAGAATCAGTATCCTGCCCTTAGAAATGGATTAAATTCCTTTCTAATTGCCAATATGTGTGGTGTAATAACCCATTTGGGACATAATATCCTTTACTATATTCGTCATCTCCATAAGGATAGAGAAGTGGATCACATTTTCGATGCAAAATATTTATTTGTGTTGTAGTGCCGTCACTATAATCTTTATTTTAAACATGAATGTCTCTTTCAAAAGGTGGTTCATATTTTCAAATACGACAGCAATTTCATTTGCTTCTGTTGGAGCATTGTATATTCTCTGATCCTTTTTTTTGGATCATTATGAAAAGATTAAACGATTTTTTTATTTGATTAAGTCTTTGATCGTGCCTTATATATTGTATTTCAATGTAATTTATTGTAATTGCGATGAGATTTCGTTTCATCTGCTCCGAGTAACTTTGAATAATTATGTTAGATACGTGTATAAGCTGCGGAAATATGATCATATATCGCATTATTTTTGGTAATGTATTTGGTACCTCATTGTCTAAGTTTTTTTTCTATCGTGCGGTAATTTTTATTTATAAGTTGAATAATTTTCGTGAGCCAAATTATTTGTATGCTAAACTTCCATTTTCCAAATCCCGAAGGACAAATATGTTGATGTTTCTAACTAATAGAAGAGTCATTCTCAATGATTCAGTTTTACTTAACTGCTTACTTTCATGGAATGAATTGCCAAGTACCATCAGAAGTTTATGCTCTTTCACCACATTTAAGCAAGAATCATTTAAATTTATTAGCAACATGGCTTGATCCGGCTCATATTTATTTTTATTTTTAAATTTAATTAATTTAATTTGATTTATTTGACTAATATTTATTTTAATCATTTTTATTATTATTTTTCATTTTATTTTATTGTTTATAATTTGATTTTGTTATTTGTTTTTATTGTTCTTTTACTATTGTAATTGTTTCTGACTTTAGTGTTGTATAAGCTAAGTGCTTACTACACCAATTATTAAATAAGTATAAGAGAGTGTTAAAGATGGTATTTCAATTCCCTTCTCAGTTAGGCCTTTCTCTATTTCTTGCGTCATCTTGTATGATTTTGCAAGCTCATTAATTACTGACATAAAGTCAAAAAACTTCTGCATTGTTTGTTTATCGCAACTTTTGTTACTCTTGTCTTCTATTCTTTCATTGTACGCGTCTACAGAATCAAGCATATATATTTGTGGGTATTTTGGTTTTTCTCCTTCTCTTGCGTGTACGCTTTCAGAGGTTGCATGATATATTTGACAAAAAACTTTAAAACAGAAGATCCCACCAGTGGGAACCACATCTTCTCCATTTTTATTTTGGTATGGGCAGCAAATGCCAATGCACTGTTAAAGGAGCGAATGTTCTCCATAAAATGTTTTCGTTGCGGGAATCGTGCGCCATTAATTTATTTAAATCATTTGGACACCTCTTAGGGCCCAATTTTATTTTGCCTTTATGGGAACAGTATTGGAATAATTTATTTTTGGGATCCTCCCCTTCAAAATTTAAAGATCTACAACCAATGCACTCAATAGACATTGGTCCCAATGTGTCTAGTATAACCGTACATGGTTCAGACTTTGTAATCCTGGCTGTATTTCGTTCTGACCGAATAGCACGGGATTTTGCCATACTTTTTGAATTGATCAGAGCCTTCTAGAGTATAGAGCCATAATCGTAATGACGTATTTTTTTTAAGCTTTTTTAGTGGTATAATTTTTCACTGATTTCCATAGGAATCCATAGTAAAAATGGTGTTTTTTAGCTTCAAGTTTTACAATGAAAAAAGCAAAAATGTTACAAAATGTTTATACAAAAGTGGTCTACATATCTTTAGCTGCAATATACAAGAAGGGTATATTGGTATTAAATAAATATAAATTGCAGAAATATTAAAATTAAACTATTTGTAAAATATATTTTTCGAACTTTCATTTTGAAAATACATCAAAGTTGGCTCTGACAAGTTAAAAAAATACTTGCTAAATTTATCTTTAGTTTAACTAGTGTACGCTAGATGTCTCTGATTTATACAGAAAAATATGAAAACAAATGTTTAATCACAAAATTATGACACGTTCTTAATATTTTGAGAATTTGTTTTGCTTTTCTTACAATTTTTGCACTTGAAATTTCTCCAGGTGGCAATTTTTGGTACGATTTTACAAAATTTTTTCTGCCATCACTGCCATCTATGTAATGTATATTGGCTTAATGCACACGATTTGTAGTAAGCTTTTCTTTTTAATTTGACCAGAATGCTGTTGTTATGAACTTTTTTTTATATTTTGGTTTAAATAAATCAATTATTACAAGAAAATGAAAACGATTTACTTAAACGAGATTTATATATGTTGAAACTCAAACATTTATGGAAATATTGCAGAAATCATAATTAAGAATTTGCAACGTTTTCATTTACAAATTTGTCTTAGGAAAAAAAGTGATTTCCCATATGTTTTATGTGTTTTACCATAGACATTCATACTAGATTTCTCATTTCATAGTAACTAAAGGAAAAAAACAAAAACTTCTGATAATTCCAATGTATCGTTGTGTTGTGTATTTTATAAGGCAATAATTTTAGAATGCGTTGCAAATATAATACGTATATGCAATACACCGATAATATTTGAATGGAAAATTTTTGTTTTTATTTTCTGTTTTTAGTCAAATGAGAGATCTATTATGATTGTCTATGGTTTTACTATGGAAATTTATATTTTTTCCTCGTTTCTAATTCCCTTATAAAAGCTTCGTTTTTTAGATTATGGCTTGTATCAGAGCCTACTGTATAAATAAGAGCCTCCAGTATCGACTGTATTTTTTACTAAGCTTAAAATAAGGTACATACATTTTTTTCTTTACTATGAACTTATATGGGAAAACGGTTATTTTCATTTACAGTTTTAGTTTATTAGAAATATGAGCTTTTGTTTTGTTTTTATATGAAAATGTTCATGAAACATGTAATATTATTTGATTGAAAAATCAAGTCTTTAAAATGTTTATTTCTTAGTGAAAATCGCCATGAAAAATAAGATACTTTTGAAATTTTAAATATTGTTGTTTTTGTAATATATACGTCATCAACATTTTATAATATATTGTCATAAACAATAATCATCTCTTTCATTGCCTCCATAATTTGAATTCAAATATGTTTCTATAGTTATTTTGAATTTGCAAAGCATGCTAGATTGTTTTGATGTTTTGTTTTTTTCGCACTCTTGTAATGATTTAATTTATTCTGTTTGGCTCTTTTTGATTTTTTTTAAATTTTGATTGTTGAGCGGAGACGTGTTGTCTTTTTCTTACCATTGGGTTTAGATGTGGAGATATGATGTCGTCATTAAACTGAATTTACTCTTTTTGATACACATTGTTGTTGTTGTAGAATGTTTTTTAATTTAATTTCCCTTATTTTATTTTGATTATTGCTGGAAAATGGGGAAATTTAAGAATCTGTGTTTTAAATGAGTAAGACATTGAGTTGTTTGTTAGCGATTTCTTCAAAAATTATTTAACTGGGTTTAACTTTTAATTCATATTTTATCGTCAATCGAAATCGCGTTTTTTCATATAAACACTATGAAAATAAATGAATTTTTAGTGTTTCTATATCCCTTATTTTAAGTTCATTTTTCACATGCCGGCTCTATTCACATCAAGATGGTTCTGCTTGTATAATCCAAGTTGCTTTGATTTGATTCTTGTTCGGTTTGCTTTTGTTGATCAGAGTTAGCGGTGCTTATTAAAGCCATTCCAATTGCTGCTTTTTTAAGTTCGCTCTGTTTTTGCTGTTCCGTTTGAGTGGCTCTTTTTCCGATTTACGTACTCTATCTTTAACACCTGGCTCTCTTCTTCAGTCATATATGGTCTTTTTTAGCGGACATAATGGTTTGTTTGCTCTAATGAGCTTATTTTCTATGAAAAAAATGTCTGTTTAGCTCTTGAAAGCTTTTGATTTTCGAAGATTGTTGGTTTTGCTTTTATGAGCTTTAAGTCTTTAAAAAGACTATTGTGGGTTGCTCTATGAGCTTCTAGTCTCTATAAATACTGTTGGTTGGTTCTATTGAGTTTTAGGTCTAGAAAGACTGTTGGTTTTGCTCGAAGTTTTTGGGAAATTAAGAAATCGTGATCGGACGGGCCCCTGCTGATCAATTGATACCAAAACAAACCCGAGGCAAATTTGACCATTTGCTGGACGGAAACTAAGCATGGCTGATAAATTTACTGTTTTTTAAATAAATAAACCATACGTTTTGGCACGCTGTGTTGTGAATGAGCTTTAACTCAAAATAGAGTTTGCTAAAACATTAGTATATTTCTATGTAAATAAATAAATAAATAGAATGAGCTTATAATATCACATAAACAAAGAGAAACAATATTAATTTAATTTTAATATAATTTAATATCAGATTATATACCATTCATTACATGAGGATGTGGAAATTTTTACAAACACAACAACAACATTATTTTTCTGCAAAATATTGACAATCACAATAGATGGAAATTAAAAACTGACGCAATGAATAATTAAATAAACGCGAGCCCAAATTTGCGGAGTAACTAACACACACTCGATTTTAGTATTTGAGGAAACATATGTGAAGCTCTGATCATAGACATTATCACGGCTTTCGATACTATAATCACTAAATTTTGCTTAGTAAGTTATGTTTATCATGCTGGATTTAGGGGCAAGGGGTTAGAATGGTTAAAATCGCACTTTGATGCTAGAATGCAACGGGTTAAAATCAAGGAGATCTATAGTGAATATTTGGAAGTTTTAAATGGTGTACAGAGGTCATTTATTCTGTTTAATATGAGAGACATTGAGTTAAATTTTAATAATGGTGTTGTTTGTGTCATTCTGTAAAAATTGACAGGGTTGTAAACATCAAATATCTAGGTGTTACTCTATTAGATGGTCGTTTGAAATTTTAAAACGCGTTAAAAGCTTAAAGCAACACATGTATGCGAGTATTAGAAAATGTTGCTTATTTAGGTCACTTTGCCCAAATATATTATGAAGTCTTTATATTATTCTTTGACTCAGTCAAAAAGCAATTACGTTATTGGTTGTTGGGGCGGGACGTATTTAAATAATTTAAAACCTTTAATAGTAGTCCAAAAATATATTCTCCGGATTATTTTCTACAAGATCAGATGCTTTCCGTTTTCTACTTTGTTTAAGTCTTAAGTCTTACTTTGTTACTTCTAAGATATTACTGTTACGCCATTTATATGTACATAGAGCCGTTACGCCATTTATATGTACATTTATATGTATATAGAGTTTTCAAAATATTTTAAACTAGAAGTGGATGATAAAATGAAAACTTACATAAAGTATAATTTAAGAAATACAGATATGTGCGTTGTTCCGTATCACACTTGTATAATAACTTACCCCAGTTTGTGCAGTCTGATAACCGAATAAATATTTTCTTAAGCGATCTTAAGGTGCGGCTATATGAAATGCTTGATGACATTGAAAGGTATTTTTAAATTTGTATTAAATTCAAAATAAAATAGAATAAATAAATATAAATTCTGAAGAAAATTATTAAATGATTCCGTCGATTGACATGAAAGTTCAGCTTGATGATATCGTTCCTTGAAATAATGTGAAAAATCCAGGACTCATCGTTTTTCGGTAAGGTATTTACTAGTATTGGGGTTGATTCAATGCAAATCTTCCATTTTTGTTTTGTTCTATTTTTCTATTATTTCAAGGAAAACTCGATATAATTTTTAAAAAAATCTACACAAATTTATGGATTTTTTGAAAATTGCAACTATTTAGTTCTCATAGAAACAGAAGCAAAATAGAAGAAAAGACAAATGGAAGTTTTACATTGAATCGAATCCATTGTTGCTTGTTTTACCCATGAATACTTAAAGTTGAATTTGTTTTTGATTTGATGTGCTTCGTAGTATGTATACATTTTGTTGAAATTTAGTCAGAAGTGCTGTTAGAAATACTGGTGCATCTTTGACATTTTCTTCGGTAAACCCCATTTTCCTTGCTGCCAATCGTTTATCTTTCGATTTGTTTTCAGTAATTAATATTTCGAAGTATTTGTTTTAGATTAATCAAACATTTTGACATCTGATTTTTCTTAAAGTTTAGGTTCCCCTTGAGGGATGATATTTAATCTTTTTTCTTCTAAATGTACAGCAGATTTCATCATAATATACTCATTACAGAAGACAGTACATATTTGATTTTAATTTCTCTTGAAATCATTGACTCGGTTTGGAATTGTTTTGTATCCCTTTTTATGCTACCACGGGTGTGAAGTACTTAACGTTAAACAAAAAAGTGGAAAAAATATCGTTAAATTTTTACTCGCTTAAAATACAGGACAGAAAAGAAGTAAATTTAAATAGACATTTGATAGTTTAAATTCAATTTGTAAAAAAACTACAGACAAGATTCGATTTGATGAAGCGCACTATGTCAATTAACATAATCTCAGAGATGTTCTCATATTGTGGCTATATATGATAAACAAGGGTTTCTTAATATATTTGTTGTAATCGGTAAGGTTAGGGGTAATACCTCACCCTTTACCGTTACATAGAAATTTACACAACATCTCACTCACCACGGCTATATACTCCTGCTAGCTCAGCAGGGTTGCGTGGGGTTTGGTGAGGGATGTTGTGGCCTTGCTTTAGCCGTCTCAACGCGAGAGAGGGGTGGTATAACCCTATTGGGTTATAAAATTCGGGACCGATGTGGAATGGTTAACAGACGCTAATTAGAATGAAAATTCACATGCAGAAAAATGTATCCCACTGAGTCAGCCATGTGACTCAGCAGTACCAAACCAAGTGGACCATCAAGTAAAAAGAGGAACGCCGAAGCTAACTTAGCTCAACATTTTCTTTTTCATTTTTTTTTTTAAATTAATTTAGTAACCACAAATTAGCAGACATGTTCGAGGAACGAATCACAGTTCAAGATAACAAAAAAACGAACGATGTTGACACCGTGGATAAGTAAAAACAACACAATAATAATAAAAGACACATACCTTTCTTGTTGTTTCCTTACCTAATTTGAAACTTTTTATCCGTTTTATTTTCTTCTCTTTCCTCTCCTTTTGTTTTCTTGACCAACTTATTGATATACTATCACTTGTAACGTTCACGCCAATATTATGATAAAAAATCAAAACTACTGTTTTTTTTTCAAAATTATAACTTATTTATTTATTTAACATATCAAGAACACAAAAAAACAAACAACACTCACTAATTATGCTATGACACCCCAAAAACTAGATAATCAAAAAACTACTTAGCTCACAATATAAAACTAAAAAACTTAACCTTTTTTTCCGTTTGTAAGATTAAAATTTATTATTCACTATCTTTATTCCTCTTTATTTTTTTTTTTTAATCTCAAACTTTATTCACCACACAAAAAAAAAACACAACACAGAAACAAAAAAAAAATATCTTGATATACCCGTCGACCGGAGCTAATTTTTATTCAATCTCTTTACTTTTCATGCGACGACTTAAAAAACCCGACTGTCAATTTTTTTCCAAGTTTTCGTCTCGAAAACCACCAACTAACTGCCCTTTCAATAAACATTTTTCTTTTTGGGTTTGTCGTCCCAAAAAAAAACTGTTTGGTTGACAATACCGAAAAAAAAACCTAATAATTTGGGACATTGAATAATGTGCCATCTTGAAAAAACAACTTAGGTTGGTGTTTTGTACAATTTCTACAAGTAGTAAACGTTTCTAAATTTTATTTGTAAGTATTGCGTATCAATCACGCCCACGTCATGTGTACGCTAAGTTTTGATTTTTAGTTTAGTTATGTTATGTCGCTTAATTATCCCAATCTAGTCCTGAAATCCATGTTAGTTGATAGGTCGTTATTGAATGTAGCCAGTTTAAACGTCCAGAGTCTAGTCCCAAATATTTACGATTCGTCACATTTTTAATGAGTTTCTCTGAGACCTTTCTAAATCCAAATATCCCTAATTCAGCTTTTGCCATAAAAGGTTTTAATATATTTAGGAAAGATAGGACGGTACCTCCCCTTAATTATGGTGGTTTATGTATGTTTGTATAGGTGATCACATCAAGGCTAGATTAGTTACCATAACTTCTTCTATTTCAGAATTGTTAGTATCGGATTTAGAGTTTTTATTTGTCAACGTTTTCATTAATGGTCGTAAAATCTTATTCAGTACCGTCTATAATCCTCCAAAAACTAGTAAGAGGTCGTATGCCCAATTTAAAAAATCCCTTGTAGAGTTAGAAAGTTTGTTTAGTTATTTCTCTTGTAGATTCGATGAAATGTATATATCAGGTGACTTCAATTTCGATATACTCCAAAATTCCGGCTTCCCTCGTGATTATTTGAATCTTTAAAATAGTCTTAATTTATCCGTACACAACACTGTGACGCCGACGTTTTGTTGTCCAACCGCTAGCGGTGCCTCTTATTCCCATTTTTGACCATATCATCTCTTTTACTAATAACTCTATTTGTTTATTCAATCAGTTGGCTCTCGGTATGTGATCCCATCAAGATCTTTTAGTTTTTTCTGTAAATTGTTACTGTCCACCTAAACCTAATAGTTTCAGCTTTCGAGATTTTGCTAGTATAGATAATTCCCGCCTTTACTTAGTTTGTAACTTGGTTCCTTGGGAGGATATTTTTTGCCTTAGTTCTGCAACTAGCCAAGTAGAATTTTTCAACTCGTATATTAGTTTGGTCTTTGATAGTTGTGTTCCGCTTAAAAAAGTTACTTTCAAAGCGAAATCTCCGCCTTGGTTGTCTCAGGAAGTTTCGAATGCCATAAGTATTAGAGTTAGTAAATATCGTTTATGGAAAAGGTATCCTAATAGTCAGTCTCAGTTAGATTATAAGCGGGCTCGTAATAGAGTTGTAGGGTTAATTCGGATTGCTAAACGTAATTATTTCAAGGACAAGTTAGTCTTCTCCCTTCCTCCCAAGGTTTTTTGGCGTAATGTTCGAAATTTAGGCCTAAGCAGATGCAAGAGTAGTTCTAGTGGGGTGTTTAAACCCAATAATACCAATAGTTATTTTTGCTCTAGTTTGAACTCGGGCAGTAGTACCGTCGATTTGTTCTCTAATGTGTCCCCTAATTCGTTTTCGTTTTAAAATATTTCTCTCGAGGATTTGCAGTCTGCCATTTGGAATGTTAAATCGGAATCTTTTGGTCTGGATAACGTCAATTTAAAATTTGTTAAAGGAGTTTTCCCTTTCGTCTCAAAATATTTGTTACATATTTTTAATTTTATTCTCACATCCTCTTCCTATCCAGATCAGTGGAAGCTAAGTAAAATAATCCCCATCCCAAAGATCAGTAATCCTTCAGAGCTATGCCATTTGCCGCCAATTAGCATTTTAAGTTCTCTCTCTAAAGCTTTCGAGATAGTTGTTAAAACTCAAATTCCAATCTGGGTTTAGAAAATTTAGTAGCACTTCTACGGTGTTATTAAATGTATGTGATGATATTAGGCGTAATATGAATAATAGGGAATTGACTTCTTTAACTTTGTTAGATTTTTCTAAGGCCTTTGATTCTATTAATCACAGAATTCTTTTTAACAAACTCATGCTTGTACTAGGTTTATTTTTGGTATTAGGAAATTCGATCATATTTCTGCCTACTCTAGCCTTGTTTTAGGATGTAGTTTATCTACCTTTTACAAATTTCGCGTTTGTCTTTTTATTTTTAAACTTCTCAAAGTTAAAAATCCTTGTTATAGGTAGTTACTGTTTAGTACGTTTCATTCCTCAAACTTTCGCTTGATTCCGGCCAAAAATTGTTGTAGGTCGCTAAACAAATCATTTTACGTTAGAAGAGTTTCTCTTTGGAATTCAATTCCATTGGGAATTAAGAGATTAGGATCGGCCAAATTACACTACCCTGCAAAATTTTTCCCCTGGACAATGAATAGTTGTTTCCGAAGTAATTTTTCAATTTTTCCGGATCCGAATCCGGGCTCAGAATTGCTCTATCACATCAGGTTTTTGAGATATTCTAACCTAAAAGTGCAAAAAACACTGTTTTTTGACATATTTGAGGTTATGTAGCAATGCAGTTTTTATTTTTTTTGTAAAAGCCATGTGTGGGACCTTATTGTACAAGTCTTTCTCTTTCAAATGCCGTTTAATTTGTTCAAATATCATTTTTTTCGCCGAGATATCGCATTTTCAAATTTGCATATTCGTGAATTTTTCTGTATAAAAACACTACCCTGCAAAATTATAAAAATTTGGGGCCACTTGACAATGAATAGTTGTTTCCGAAGTAATTTTTTACGCTGAATCCGAATCTGGGCTCAGAATTGCTCTATCACGTCAGGTTTATGAGTATTCTAACCTAAAACCGCATATATACCGTAGATATAAAAGGTAGTGTATTATACAGTATACCGACAAATTCACGAACATGCAATTTTGAAAATGCGATATTTCGGCAAAAAAAAACATATTTCAGCAAACTCAAAGGTATTTGAAAGAAGAAGACTTGTACTATAAGATCCCACACATGAACTTTTAAAGAAAAAAAAATCGCGGTGCTAGATAACCTCAAATACGTCAAAAAACAGTGTTTTTTGCACTTTTAGGTTAGAATATCTCATAAACCTGACGTTATAGAGCAATTCTGAGTCCATATTCGGATTCAGCGTGAAAAATTACTTCGGAAACAACTATTCATACTATTCATTGTCCAGGGGCACCAAAATTTTAAAATTTTGCAGTGTAGTATTATTAACATAAGTTGTAGCATCATTCTATTATCTGCCATAATCAATCAGCTTATGTAAGATACTACACTAACACTAATGTCTAGGAACTTTAACAATCCAAACTTACAGTCAAGCTAATTTTAAATTTTTTTGGTTCATGCGGTTAGGTTACTATTAGGTTCTTGGTAGTTAAAAAAATAGAAAGATGACTTGGATAATTTGACTTGAACCAAAGTTCCTTAAACAAATTAATAAAGACTTTAGATATTCTTCCCATACTAAAATTTTCCAGACCAAATTAATTAAATCTTACCGCCTTATTTCACAAAAATAAAAACGCGCTCTTCAAGTCTACCTAGCAGTGCTAACTAACTTAAACAAAATTAAAATAATTATTAATTCAAACAACAATAGCTAGAAACAAAAAAAAACAAAAATTGAAAAATAGAAGAAAACCTTCACGTAACAAATTTAATATTTACCCAGAAATAATATTCTGTAAATTTTTAATTAGTTTAGATAATTACAAAAACAAAATATTATTTATCGCACCAATAAAATGAACATCTTTCTTAGGAAGTTTTGTGTGACGCTCTTTTGAAATTATTTTTACATATTATACTATACGTTATATGAGTACATATACAGACATGTGATATATAATATTTATGTAACACTAACGACATCAACGAACAAACGAGTAAAAAATTATAATTTACATAATCTTGTCATAAATCGTAATTTTTTTTTTTAAATCATAAATAAAATATACATAATTTGAATTGTAAATTATTATTATCATATTTATGTGTATATTACTATGAAATTTTCGTTGTGCTTTACGTGTAAATAAATTTACATGTTGAATTTTCAATATTCGCGTGTACGTTATAGAAAATGTCAAAATACGAAAGTACAATAATTTCTTAACTAAATAAACGAATGGATATATTAAATTTGAGAATTTTAACAAAATGTACGATGTGTATAAAAATAAATTAATGATTAAAATAAATATTAATATTTTTTTTAGGCAATTATAATTTATTTTCTTGCGTCTATCTTTTTTTTCAACTCTCAAGATACAATCTAACTTAATAATATTGTTTGGGAGGGAAAATTAATTTTTATATGTAGCACTTCGTTGTACTAATGAGGAAACACTTGATTCTCTTCCTTTCACATATTTATTTATTTAATTTATTAGCAACATATAGAGTAATTTTCCGAAAATAGGGTTCCCTATCCTATAAGGCAAGTTAAAAATAATTTTAGCATCGCATAATTTTTGTTAGTACCGCGGCTTTTTAAAGCCACACCAAAAATTAACATTTATTTGATGAAATCTAGTGGTAAAGGTCAAACTATTTGCGCAACAAAGAGTGTTGTGCAGTAAATTTGTTGATCGTGTATGGCACGCCGATTGTGCTTTTTAATAATAAATCTCCATTTTCCAGAATATTTAAAAACTTATTTTAATTTTTTTAATTTACAATTAATTTTTTCATAGCATGTAGGTAGTACATCCGATTCAAATATTAAATTTATTCCCAATTTATTATTTTTGTTTCTACTGGTTGTCGCTGAAAATTTGTATTTCGATGATCAAAACTAATTATTTCCAATACTTCCAAGAAATTATAAATATTGCCTTGTTATTATATTTTATTCCAAAAAGAGATTTTATGAAGCCAAGATATTTTTGTTCGTTACTCATTGAATTGTGCTGTTTATTAAATTTTTGTATCTCAAATATTATAAATATTAATTGTTTTGGTGCCGGTTTATTGCCAGCCAAATCAAATTTCAAATTGGAAGAAAGTCATAAAAGAATTTTACAGGGAAGCAATTTCTCAAAATACAGATGTAGTAGTTTGCTGCTAGAAACAATAAAAAATATAGTACAGTTACAGGAAATTAATTCAGCAACATAACTTCGAAAAGCTATCTAAACACTTAGTCAAAATATTAAAAAGGCAAAAAATAAGTTGGCTAAATTTCCACACCAATATTAACTTTAATTCGAATATCTCAGAATTACGGAAAAACATAAACAAAATCAAAGACAAAAAAGCAACCTAGTTATAACGTTTTAAAAGATATCGATCAGGCTAACAAATTTATTCATTTAAATTTTTTATATTCTGATAATGGAAAGCACAAAAGAATTTAGTAAAAATGAAGTATGTTAATCACTAGATAATAAAAAAAATCGTTATAAAAAAGGAGGGAATAAGTCACCTGAAAAAGGCAGAGTTAGTTACAAAACAACTAAAAAAATATAAGTTTCATACATCTATTAATCAATCATTTTAACAAAATTTGGTTACAACAATCTTACTCTAAGGGATGGAAGATATCAAACCCTATCTAATAGTGTCAAAAATGGTAATGAACAGAAGAAAAATGTTTGCTCTAAATAAAAATATAAAAATAAAATAGATGTAACGATGCCTTATTTTGAAAAGGCTGAACTAAATTCAAGCTCAAAAATATCGTTAAATTTTTACTTGCATAAAATTGATGACAGAAAAGAAGTAAATTTAAATAGATATTTGATAGTTTAAATTTAATTTGTAAAAAAACTACTTAAGATATTATTGCACCGTTGTTTTTAATAACCTGATGGTACAAATTTCTGATTAAGGTTCACTACATAATGTAATGTTTACGTAATTTAATAGGAAAACACTAAACTTTTGGGTTTCATATAATATATAATTTTATTAATTTATTTTAATACAATTTTCTGACTCCATTTATATATTTAGAATTAAATGATTGTCTCTTGACAACGTTTGGAATTCTATTGCCCAAAATTATATTGTCATTACATAATTTTGACAACAGTACAAACACAAACACAAAATACACCATCGCATCTTCAACACCGAAAATATTCATTAATGCATTATTCGCATTAACCGCGTACATTGATTGCAAACCGTTTTGTTGTGTCCCGGAATCTTGGAGTGTAAAATGGGAATGAATTTTTTTGTTAGTAAGTAGGGAACACTGTGGAAGGAAATAAAGATATAAAAATATATAAATGTATTTATTGATAATAGTTGATGATAGTTTTATTGACTGCCACATAACTTCCTTCGCATTAATTGTCCCACACGAAAATGTTTAACAAAAAAAAAAATAATGTTTCGTTTAGTCGTGTTAATGTTCACCAAACATTAACAATTATGAAAGCGTACTTGTTTCTTTATTTTCTCGATTGGTGGCTTGATTTCGTCCGTAAGGTATGCAGGTTTTAGTCTGTCGATGGAGATCGAAGTAGTTTTTCCTTTCTGCTCGATAACGAAGTATTTCCGGAGCTTTTTGATCACTCTATAAGGGCCTTCATATGGCGGTGTCAAGCCAGTCTTGACTTTGGGCCTGTTTGATAATTCGCACGGTGCGATGCAGTGCATATTGTTTTCCTTGTCTCCTTTGATTTATTTTCTATTGACGAAACAAAGAAAAAAATGTACACTGCACCGCACCGTGCGAATTATCAAACAGACCCTTTATCCACACGGACGAAAACTTGGTCGCAGTCCGTCAAGTCTTTGGGAATAAAAACGTTGTTTTGAAGGCTGCTCCGGGTATCCTTGGGTACGATGTTACGCATCGACTGCTGTAGTCTACCGACCAGTGAAGAGTGGTCTGTCGATGTCGTATTTTCAGAGTGCAGTAAAAGTTCTCCAGGGACCTTGAGTGATTGTCCGTAGACAAGGTCGGCTGGAGTGCACCCGAGATCAGTTTTGATCGATGTTCTAATGCCAAGGAGGATGAATGGGAGTTCGTCACTCCAATTTAGGGTGTTCGATCGAGCATATAATGAGGCTTTTAAATGGCGGTGGAATCGTTCCACCATACCATTTGCCTGTGGATGATACGTCGTCGTCCGTATTCTGTGAGAACCTAAAAGTTTTGTTAGTTCCTGAAACAGATTGCTCTCGAATTGACTGCCTTGATCAGTCGTAATCTCAAGTGGAACCCCAAATCTTGAGACGTACTGGCTTACGAATGCACGTACTAGGGTAGTCGTCCTCATGTCAGTTAAAGGAATGGCTTCTGGCCAACGCGTGAATCGGTCAACTATCGTAAGAATATAGTTGTAACCATCGGATGGTGGTAGTGGTCCAACAAGATCCAAATGGATATGTTCAAACCTGCCAGAAGGAATCTCGAAATGGCCGTATTCCGAACGTGTATGACGCCCAACTTTCGATTTCTGGCAAGCAATACAAGTTTTGGACCAATATCCAATGTCAATATTCATGCTTGGCCAGAAGTATTTAGACGTTATAATCTTACGCGTTGCTCGAGTTCCCGGATGGGAAAGACCATGTAGCTTAGAAAAAATAGATTGTCGCAAATCGCTAGGAACATATGGTCGGTTGTTTCCCAAAGAAGTTTCACACCAAATCGATAGGCCGGTATTAGGATCTCGTATATGTTCGAGAGTTCGCTTTGAACTATTAGAATTCGATGTCGACTGGATGAGAGTTTTAAGCTCGTTATCCGACTGTTGTAAAGAAACTAGATTTTCTATATCAAGAGCTGTATGAGCTATAGCGGAGGCCTGATATTCATCAGATCGAGACAAAGCGTCTGCTACAACGTTGCTATCACCCTTGATGTAACGGATATCAGTGCTGAACTGCGTAATGTAGTCAAGCTGGCGGCTCTGACGGGGACTGCGTTCTGATTTCGACGAGATTGCGTTTGTCAATGGTTTGTGATCGGTTAGAACGTAAAAAATTCTGCCTTCGACGAAGTATCGAAATTGTTTAATACCACTGTAAATTGCAAGAAGTTCTCGGTCAAATGTGGAATACTTCTGCTCAGGAGTGGATAGTTTTCTGGAATAGAATCCGAGAGGATGCCAACGTCTATTAATAAGCTGCTCCAATACACCACCTATTGCTATACCCGATGCGTCAGTCGTAACTCTAATCGGAGCATTCTCGTCTGGATGAGCGAGGAGCGCAGCCTGAGCTAGGGCATCTTTTGTCTTAGCAAAAGCTGCCTTGCATTCAGGTGTTAACTTGATTTGCGATTTTTTACTGGCTTTATTTAAAGAACGAAGTTGTTCGTGTATTGGAGCTAAATGTTCGGCCAAATTAGGAATAAAGCGATGGTAATAATTAACCATGCCGACGAATCTCTGAATTTGCCTATTAGACGTTGGTTCGGGGAAATTTTGGATAGCCATAATTCGATCCTTAGATGGTCTAATGCCATCTTTGGTAATTTCGTGACTGAGGAAATTAAGGAATGGAACTCCAAATTCGCATTTTGATAATTTTATCGTTAAACCGTAATCTGTAAGGCGTTTAAAAAGTTGCTCAAGATGTTTCAAATGATCTGTTCTCAGACCGTAAGGCATTCTCATGAACTCAAAAAGACCGAAAGGAACTGTAATAGCATTTGGTGGTAAGCGCGAACTAGGTCGATCTTTGAGAACATCTGACACCCTTGAAGATACATGGAAAAGTTATGAATATGCGGAAGAGGATACCTATCGGCTATCGTTACCGCGTTTAATCTTCGGTAATCTCCGCAGGGCCGCCAACCACTGTCGCGTTTTGGTACTAAGTGTAAGGGCGAGGCAACGCTGGATGAACTCGGTCTACATAACTTAAGTTGCATCATATGGTCAACCTCATCTCGCGTTATTCTGTGCTTTTCAGGATTCAGGCGTCTCGGATGACAAAATGGTAATTGCCCTTGTGTTACTATTCGGTGAACGACAGAATGTTTCACTGGTAGGTCGTATCGAGGCTCTTGTGACAGACTTGGGTACTGGTGAAGAAGTTCGCCAAAGCGGCCTTCGATAACAAATATTCTGGGCGATACGATTTCTTCAATGGGAATGCCTACATCCATTGCGCTTACTCTAAGCGAAGAATTTGTATCCAAAAGGGACCTATTCTTTAAATCAACGACTAAACCGAATTTGACTAGGAAATCAGCTCCAATAATCGGTCTGGTAACTGATCCGACGACAAATGCATGGCGAAAGTCGCGATGTAACCCTAAATCTAAGCATAATAATCGTGTACCATAGGTGTTTATAGGTGTTCCGTTTGCGGCGACTAATAGATTATCTGTATCTCTAAGAGCATCAGGAAAATATTTAAAAGGAACGACTGATACTTCGGCTCCAGTATCTATTAGGAAACTCAACTTTGTGGCGGGGCACGTAATAACTAGGCGACGATTTTGCTGCATCCCACCTGCCGTCGCAAGCACGGTAGGATGCTTTAGTTTTCCGGCTTAGAAAGCGAAGGAGAATTAGATCGTTTAAACGAACACGGTTCTCGACATTTCCTAGCTCTAATGCCAAACTTCTTATGAAACCAGCAGTAAGAATTAGATCGGCTAGGTGATCTTTCTCTAGAATTAGGCCGATGCCGTGAGGAATTGCGAGAGCGGTTTCTACTATGAGATCGATTATTATTACGGCTTAATTGCGAGCGTAATTCGTTTATTGATCGTTGTAAACTCTCCAATGTTATCTCCTTAGATAACGTTGCGGGTTGAGCGGAATTACTACAAATTGCCGATGACGAGGGACGATTGATTTCCCAAATTTGATCGGCTAGAGCAATCAAATTGTCCATGGAATCCGTGTCACGTCGCAATACAATTATTGCTTTAACATTGTCGGGTAAGTACTTGAGCCATATAGATTTCAGCAAATCCTCACCCACAGCCTTCGACGTCCCAGCGGTTTGCTCGAGCCGTCGAAAAAACTTAGAGGGTGACTGGTTTCCCATACCAGTGGTTCCGAGCACTTGTGCGATACGTTGCGTTTCTGACAATGTTTTTGTTTTTATTACTTCGACCCGCAATTTATCGTATTTTTCATTTAAATCGCCAGTTGCTCTTATTACGTGAGCTATCGATCCTATTACATCCGGTGGTAGAGCAGATATCGCGTGATAGTATATGGTTGAGCTTGATTTAATTTGTTTGACTGTAAACCAGGCTTCTAATTGATCAAACCAAAGTTCTGGCATTTGTTCCCAAAAATTTGGAAATGGGACAGAAGCTGAATCGATTTCAGCTGTGGTTCCAGATTTTACATCGTCACCCGCCATTATTATCAACAAAATTTTAGAAAGAAAATACGCGTCTTTATAATTCGAAAACTTTTGTAAAAAAAAAATATTAACCGTAGAGTATGAACGTAACTGTACGAGTAGAATGATATGACCGTCTTAAAATAACTGTAAGGGAAACGGAACTTATATGGATGGATTCTATGTTTTCTTCGATTATTAAACAAAATTTGCAAAATGATAAATTTAAGAAAAATACATCTTACTCTTCCGATATCATTCACTGCAAGGAATCATTGATATCATTCGATGCTCGTTTCGATTATATTTTCGCCAGAAATATGCGGTGATGTTTACAATTCCATTTAAAATCTAAAAAAAAATAAGCAAAAATAATTAAATGCACTAAATAATACAATCTGGAACGATTAAGTCGACCTTATTTTCCTCTGTATAGAACTGTTATTTTCCACCAGGTGAACCGTTGTAAGTTTTTTGTTGGTATGGTTGATTTTGGTAAAGTTGTATAAATATTTTAATATTTTGACGTTATTCTGATGCAGCTAGTCAAATTGGGTTATACAGACTTCTTTAGTTGTGTTCTTTTATTTTTGAAATGTAGTAGCGTGTGTAGATGTGTAGTACTCCTAAATTTTATTTGTAACCGGTGTTCCAAAACGATTCGAAGAAACTGTTTATAATACCGTATAATATCGTTGTTTGTGAATTGCAAAGCTGCTTCTTATTGTAAAACGGATATTTTCACTGTTTCAGCGATCCGTATTTAATAATTTATCGCTTTGATATAATTGAAATATGTAATTTAGAAATACTGAGCCAAGGCGATGTTCGTTGCCTGCGCTTTCTACGTAAAGGTAAATCTTGTTCACTGTTTGTGTCACCACTTATTGCACCGTTGTTTTTAATAACCTGACGGTACAAATTTCTGATTAAGGTTCACTACATAATATAATGTTTACGTAATTTAATAGGAAAACACTAAACTTTTGGGTTTCATATAATATATAATTTTATTAATTTATTTTAATACAATTTTCTGACTCCATTTATGTATTTAGAATTAAATGATTGTCTCTTGACAACGTTTGGAATTCTATTGCCCAAAATTATATTGTCATTACATAATTTTGACAACAGTACAAACACAAACACAAAATACACCATCGCATCTTCAACACCGAAAATATTCATTAATGCATTATTCGCATTAACCGCGTACATTGATTGCAAACCGTTTTGTTGTGTGGAATCTTGGAGTGTAAAATGGGAATGAATTTTTTTGTTAGTAAGTAGGGAACACTGTGGAAGGAAATAAAGATATAAAAATATATAAATGTAGTTTTATTGACTGCCACAATATTTCGACCAAAAATCTTTACAGACAAGATTCGATTTGATGAAGCGCATACTATGCCAATTAACACGAACCTCAGAGATGTTCCCATATTGTGACTAAATAGGATAAATAGAGGATAAAAGGCTTTCGTAATATGTTTGTGTTATTTTAAAAAAAACAGGGTGATGACAAATTTTCGAACATTATTAATTTCCTAGAAAACGATTGATGGAGGTTCCACTTTACTAAGTCAATTAACACGCAATACTAGAGATGTTCCTATATTGTGACTATATAGGATAAACAAGGCTTTCTGAGTATGCTTGTGTTATTAAAAAAAACAAGGCTGGGCTCTGGCGACAAATTTTCAAAAATTATTTAATATTTAAATAACACAAACATATTAAGAAATCCTTTTATCCTCTATTTATCCTATATAGCCACAATATGGGAACATCTCTGAGATTCGTGTTTATTGGCATAGTGAAGCACCGCTTTCATTCATCATTTCATTTAAAGCTGAAAATTTGTCGCCAGAGCCCAACCCTGTTTTTTTTAATAACACAATGTAACGGGCAGCATTGTTTCTTTATTTTCATGTACCCGTTCCTACAGACCCGTTTCCTTTACAATAAAATGTACAGCAAGAGGTGAAATAATATTAAAAATAAATTTAAAAAAACCTACGTATTGCCCATCAATCACGCCACTCCAAAAATGTTGACTTAAAATTAAGAATTCGTTGAGAATTCGGAATTCTTTTGAATTGTCTAATAAGTTTTGTGATTATAAATATTAGGGGATACCATCATATTCCCAAACGAAAAAATACAGAGTAAACTGCCCCATAGAAAAGGAAAACACCATTAAGTTTTTGTTAACTACAGTATGAAAAGAAACGGAATCTACATAATTTCATGACATTCTTGCGCGGAAAGGACCAATGCTAAGCGGCTTTGGGGAGTTTTTTATTTTAGTATGTGAAATTCAAACTTAAATATTTTTGAAATTTTTCTGATGTTTTCCTGTCATCCTTGCACAAGACAAAGGGTCCAATGCTAAACATCTTCGGAATCGCAACTATCAACTATAATCACAGAAATAGCTAAAAATAATCTTGGTTTTAATGCAAAAAGGCTAGATCAAATTAGATGCAAAATTAGGACCATATTTTTAAATCGTTACTCTGAAAAATGGATAAAATCACACAAAACCAAAAAAATATTCCTCAAGCACAATTTTGATTGGCTGACACATAATTTGGAGGTATTTCTACATACAGATACAGCAAAAATATCTATAGCAGCAAGGTCTGTACGAGCAAGTTCTACAGCAACAACGTCTACAACCGCTAAACGTCAGGAGACTGAATTTGTAAAGTGTTCTGAGAAAAAGGAGGAGTGAGAAATTTCTTAAGACATACGTGGTGAAACAAATTGAAAACAAATAAAAAAAACGCAAATGTACCTCATCTGAAATATCTAACATCAAGCTTCAAGGAACTGATTTAGAAGTAAAAGCAACTTTATTCATTTGGTTTTATTCATCGACTTGAATTTAACAGTGGAAAAGTACGGACTATTAAGAAAATATGTAAAGAAGTTTGATGATAAATTGGTCAATAAGCTATTTCCAACAAATAACAAATTGCAACGAGAAAAGGAAAGATGTTATCCTCAAAATTTGACAATTTCTGAAAAAGGCACTAGTGTTAAGCTCTAGTCTCTTTTGGATCATATACGGTAACTAAAATTATGTCTACTAAATCATTTGATGAGCTTCATCGGTCCGAAGGGCACCAGCTAGTTTTACACAGCAAATGGGGAATGGATGGAACAGGAACAGAACTTTACTGATAATGGTACAGATGCTAGTTTGTTTATAGTATCTCTGGTTCCAATCAATATTATTTCAGATAAATTTATATTTTGGAAAAATCCAACGCCAGCTTCAACACAATACTGCAGGCCAATAAAATTTGAAATCAAACCTGAAACATGCGAAGAACTGTAATAAAATCAGAGAATATTACGAGCCGGATAGAGGCTTTAGAGGTAACTTTGGTGTCAATTGGCAGTTTATTCCTCAATATTTAACACAAACTACAATTGACCATGATTGATGGGAAAGTTTGCAATGCTTCAACCGGAAATAAATCTGCTGCTATTTGCAATATCTGTAAAGCAACACAGAAGACGATGAATAATTTAACTACTCTTGATTTTAAAGAATTTGACGAAGATGCATATCAATTTAGATTATCAACTCTGCATTGTTGGATTAGGTTTATGGAGTGTATTCCTCATATTGGATTTAACTTTCCCATAAAAAAAGCCGTGTAACCAAAGAATATAAAGAAATAAAACAGAAACAAAAGCAGAAAATTCAAGATAACCTAAAAAGAGAATTTCAACTAATAGTAGATGTTGTAAGACAATTTCCAGACATAACTAGTTTAGCAACAGGTGTTGATGAATCTTTGATTAGAAGATTTTCAAATATCCTTCAGGTGATGCAAGTGGACGTGAAATCAACTGTGATCGATTTGAAGAGTACACTAAGGAAACTGCTAAACTATATGTTGAGCTTTATAATTGGTACTACATGCCAGCAAGCGTACATAAAGTTTTATTACATGGAGCAATTGTTATTCGTGCTGCTATGGTTCCAATTGGACAGCTTTCCGAGGAAGTTCTAAGTAGGCAATAAACACTTTAAAAAAATTAGATAGGTCAACACAAGGAAAACATCGCGAATTGAAAATTGCACAGAAATATGCATCATTTAATTATGTCTTCAGATCCTGAAATAACTGAATTAAGAATATTGCGACCTAAAAAGGATTCATAGCTATACCAGAGGGTATGATATTATTGGAACACTAGGATTCGGAGTCTGAAGAAGGAAATTTGTTTTAGTTTAAGATAAGATCTTTTTTGTGCGTCTGCGTTATATTTTTCAAATTAGTTAAATTTATTTCGATAAGACTCGATTACTGAAAACATCTATTAAAAAACTCGATGTTTTCTATTAATATTATATTTTGTCTGTTTATTGAATATAAATTTCTTTGGTTTTTCAGTGTTTCTCTTTTGTAATTCTATTAGGCATTTAACAAGGTACCTTCCATAATTTTTTACAATTTTTTACTATAAAATTGAAGGCTTGGCAACCGTTTGTCCACAATATACCTGTTTTGCCACAATGTGCGACGTCCAACCAGACTCGACCAAGTAATACTTTAAATTGACGCTATGTATAAAATATATTATTTACTAAGAATATCGTTATTTAATTTTTTCATTAGGCACCCAGAGAAAACTTTGATTGAAATTCAATTATTGTTTTAATTGTTTCAACAAAAGCTAATAATATTCAATTTTTAATTGATTCATTGATATGTTTGATTGATAATAGAATTGTTTTGTTAAAAAAAAACAAAAATTATTGAAAACCCATATCTTTGATTTTTTTAATAAATATTTGATTGAATTTAATGCAAAATTTGTAATTTTATTATTAAGAAAACATATACAAATCATTTGTTAATGATTTGTAATTATAATAATTTTTTTGTCAATTTACATACATACATAATATGTATGCATAAATATGTATTGCTAAGTAGATTTTGAGAAATTTAATTACATACATAAAAAGAAGCTCATTAACATATTTTGGTACTTAAACAAATTTTAGGCGGAGTCAGGCTCAATATCAATATTTAATGTACATATTTAGCAAATGTTAATTTCTGCATTTATCAATTTTACTCATGAAACTTACATATTGAATGAAATTGTTTGTTGCCGAAACTTTATTGAAATATAAAAATTCTCAAGTTAAAACACCCTCACTCACGAGTGTAAAAATAGAACCATGTAGAAAAATATATGATTCACATATTAGAATGGCGCATAAGTTCCTTTAATTAAAAAAAGCGGGTATTCCTATCATCCGTAAAACCATATATCAAATAATATTGCGGTGGGTGTAAAATAATCAGTCTAGAAGGGTATTACTTCAACCAAAATGTTCCCAATAATTTAAATTACAAAAAATGTAAATGTTCCTATTATTCTTTTTAACATTCACTGAAAATTGGCGAACATACATAATTAGTATATTGGAAATTAGTAATTGTAAGCCACTCGCCTTCTGCTGTTATTAACAGTAATTTTTGATATATGGGCAAATTTACAGATTTTGGGCATTTGCCCTTTTTTACCTAATTATATGATTGTACAACATTATTAGCGTTTAAATCAAAGATATTAAAAGCACTTGAGCCTAATTAAATTCTTGTTTTTTGGTTAAAATTACCGACATACTTATTTGCAAACATATATATATTTGTAATATTTTACAGATAAAATAAAAAACCAGTATTGTCAGTTTGGCATTAAAAATTGCATAATTAAATGGTCTTACATTAATTCTTAATGTCGATTTGATTTCAAATCATATCTAAGATAAATTCTTTAAAACCAAGCAAAAATTAAAATACCTCAGATTTTTGTGACGATGATGCACAAATCATAAATTATTCTTACAAAACACTGGTCAAACTTCGATCAATATTTTATAAAATCAATCATTGTTTTATTGTTCCAAAAATGTATTCGTTAAAATTAACAAAAGTTTCGTTGTTTTAGATAGCCTAGTTCTATCGATTTTGGTACGTAATGATTTACTCGTTGATAATCACTCATTTTCCGATTGTTATTCAAGAAAGTTTGTCGCTGAAATAAACCTCGAGGGTTGTCACTAAAAATTTATTTTGCTTAAATTTTATTCGTTTATACAATAATTATTTGTTATTAGTGAATTAGACGTGAAATTTAATTAAATTACTACTTATTAAAGTGAGTGAAAAGTGTACACATATACATAATTATTATATTTAAATAAAAATATTTCTCGGGATAATATTACAAACATGAAATCAATGGCCGACATATTCTATGAATTTGTGAACGATGACGTCGATCTTCTATACGCCGACGCATTATACGACTGATGTGTCGACAAAAAATACCATACGAGCATTTGAATATTTCAAATGTAAAGAGGCTTAACTACAATATATGTGAATGTGGCATGAGGATTTTCAATCATTTTTGTGGAGTTTAGTGGTATGTATGTAATTAGATTTATTTCTGTTTTATATTAAATTTTATATGTCACCCTTTAACGAAGAAACTTGTATTGTAGAAAATTAGTGGAGTAACGTTGTATCTCAATATGTGATGGGTGCAAACGGTACTAAGCTATTAAGACAATTTCCTATATTTGATTCGTTTATTTAAATTTTAATATTAAAAGTGGCTAAGAACAAGTTTTAAAATGGCATAAATTTGATAATAAGTTTGTGTCTTTCATGGCTATTTATTACACTAAATATAATTATCAATATAATTATACCATATTATTTTCAATGAAAAAACAAACTACATTAATTTTGGCGATCACAAATTTTTGAATTTTCGTCATATTTTTACCACCATCCCCCTCCACCGTCCCCTTCAAAATATTTAATTTTTATTTTAATTACAACAACATAATTATTCAAAAAATCGTGATCGGCAACTAGCAAAAGTTTCTCGATACCTAATCAATTATCAAATTTATTCAATTTTGCATGCTGTTTTTTGGCATTTTAGTATTGAAAATAAACCAAATCAATTAAATATAGAAATCCACAATTTACATTATTTATTGGTAGTATTTTATATTTATTTTATACCTATTTTAATTAATTGAAAATAAAGTAATTTAGACAATATCTCCGTATAACTGCTTGTTACGAAAGTTTATACTAATTTCAAAATTATAAACCCTCCAATAGAGGCGCATTTTACATTTTCCCACTCGTCAGCTGGCCAATAAATACTTTAAGAAACTAGCTAAATAAATTGCGGGAATAGCAGTATGCAATAAATATATGAAACGATTAATAAAATATGAATTGTCGTCCAATTTAAATTTCAGTCTTAATATTACGTGGAACGTACGAAAGATATAGCAACGAATGTTAAATTTTAGAACAGATGGAATAACGTCACGCGACTACTATGAAAAGAAGGTTTTTGGGTTTCAAAATACATCAAGGTACACTCTAAGTAATTTTGAAAATTTCAATCGACCAGAAACATTAGCTGAATTTGAAGATGGTAAATACTCTCTGTTAAAATTAATTAAATCGAATTCAAAAATTATATTTATTGTTATCAAATTGCATCAGATTTTGACAAGCAAAAACTGTGGCTAAATTCGTATATGGCACTTTAGTCCCAAATCAAAGCACTTTGGTCTCTAACAGAGGAATTCTGGAAGGATAGATCAATTGGACGGTGACGGAAAATTTTAAAATTTCTGGTTAGGTCACCTTTAAAATAATGCCCACTACACAATCATAGCCTGGGTATTCGCCCAGTAAGTTGAATTTTAATATGAAAGAAATGTGAATTTTTAAGTTTAATTGGTTTACACATTTGCAGATATAGACATAGATTTTCAAGAAGTTTGTGTTTTAGGATTAAAACTGTTTGAAATATGTCCAGTTCTTTTTAAACAAATTTTCTGCAGTTTGATTGAAACAGAATCGGTTTGGCGTTGTACGATAGATGAATGTCAACAGATTTATCCGAAGGTAGTGACTGGTTATTAAAATTAATTTTTGGATGTTTCTAATCAAATTATATTATTATTTAGATAACCGGTGTTACATGCCATTTATGTTATTTCATTCAACTTTACCACCAACAGCTCGCATCAACATCAAAATGAATAAAAATCTTTGGAAACCGTCGATCAAAAACTCAACAATACTGATTGTATCGACGGAAAATGGTGCTCCGGCTTTAGAAAATTTATACTCGAAATATTTATTTTTGAGCCTGAAACGTCAGCATCACATGAAACATGTATCGGCGACTCTGAACATTTAGAACACGTTTTTGTTTCTATAGTCGAGTTGAGATGTTCTATAAAAGTGACTCTTTTTAACAACTATTGATGCTTTTTTCAAAATGCTTTATGTCTTTAACATAAAATATTTACTTGAGAGTCAAGTGATCTTGGGTAGCAGAGCATCGGCTCCGGAATTACATTTAAAAATATTTCTGCCAAAAAACGAAAGTCGTTTCAGTCATAAAATGTCTTATACAAATATTGTGACTAAAACTCCTTTTAAAAACGAGTTTCGGTTAAAAAAGGCGTTTCAGTCAAAAACTAAAAAAGCATAATACTCGTAGTCAAAACTATTTTGACTGGAATTCTTCTTTACTGGAATGTAACTGAAATTCGCTTTGAATTAAGTTAAAAAATGAGAGGAGTTTTAGTTTTAAAATTTCTCATACAAATATACAAATAAATATTTTTGACTGGAATTCCCGAAGCCTGGCAATTCATACAAACATATTATTTCTATAACATTAAACTAGACAGAAATATAGTTTCAGTTATATGCCTTTGCAAATAGATGAGTGCATACAATTCAAAGAAAGTATTAACAAACAAGCTGTTTTTTTAGCTTGTGATGTGTTATTTCAGAATCAATATTCCAATTTCTTTAGGTATTAAATGCCAGATGAAATTCGCAATGCAAATATTAATTATTTAACACCAAAAGTTACAGAAATTAAGGGCTCCTTAATTGATTTAAGGGAAACAAATTAATTGACTTCATTTAAAAATATTCAATCTATTTTAATAAATTTTAAGAAAATATTTGATTCTAATAGAAAAAATTATAGAGGCACAATATAATATAAAATCAAATATTATTTATATTCATTCGAAATAAATATTTCATTGTATAAATTTATTATTTTCGAAAGAGAAATTAAAATATTTCTAATTGTATTCCTACATAATTTTGACGAGCACTTCGACTATAAGGTTAGGTTAGGTTAGGTTAGGTTGAAGTGGCTGCTATCGCACACTTAGGCCAGCAATGGCCCGTTGTGATACCACAGGATCCCATCTCCCCATTACTCCCGTTGAAACCAACCAGAGCTATTTATATAGCGTAATAAATCTCGCACTCCACAGTCCGCGAGTTCCGAAAGGCTGTCCATACCGTACACACCCAAATACTTATGCCTTCTGTATGATAGCGCCGGACATGAGCATAGGAAGTGTTCCAAAGTCTCCTCCTCCTCTTCGTCCATGCAACTTCTACAAAAGTCATTCGTCTGTATCCCCAGCCTTCTCGCATGCTCCCCAAAAAGGCAGTGACCTGTCATTATCCCTACGACCAATCCTATTTCTTGTCTTCCCAGGGATATTAGTACCTTGGAGCGCCGCAAGTCCAGTTTTGGCCAAACTTGCTTTGCTACCCTGCACGTGAGAGTGTTGATCCACCTCTCATTTGTCAAGGCGATTGCCTTTTTACTGAGCGCCCATTTTAGCACTGCCATAGGCCTCCCCAGACCTACCATTTCCGGCTGCATCTGGAGAGTCGTACCGTACCTAGCTAGTTCGTCCGCCCTGCAGTTCCCCGTGACGTCCGAGTGACCCGGGACCCAGATTATCTGGATGCTGAAATACTCGCTCATCTCGTTAAGAGATGATCGGCAATCCAGCGCCACCCGCGACTTCAGACAAACTGCCCCAAGTGACTTGATCGCTGCCTGACTGTCCACATAAATTGCGATATCCCTCCCGGATACCACATTATGCTTCAACCATGTCATGACTTGCCCGATCGCCACCACTTCAGCCTGGTACACGCTGCAGTAGTCAGGGAGACGAACAGAAATATTAACATTAAGTTTATCACAGAAGACTCCGGCTCCTACCTGATCGTCTAGCCTCGAGCCGTCCGTGAAAAATTGCACTGCCTCGTTTTCCAAGATTGATCCGTTTCTCCAGGATTCCCTTGAGGGAAATATGGTACGGAAACCCTTATCGAAGCACAACGTTGGTGTAATATAATCCAGATTCGCCAGTTCTTCGCCAGCGAATCTACCTATCGTCGAGTGTCCCACCTGAAGACACTTCCATTGAGAGACAGCCAAGAGCCTCGTAGCCACGTTGGCTGCCATCTGTTTACCATAAAGGTCGATTGGAATAAGGTGGAACATAACCTCTAAAGCGCGTGTAGGTGTTGTCCTAAGCGCCCCGCTTATAAGCATACAGGCCGTTCTTTGCACCTTCTCCATCATACCTCTATAAGTTACCTTATCTAGAGCTGGCCACCAAACGCCAACCCCGTACATTAGCACAGGTCTTATCACGGCGGTATAGAGCCAGTATACCAGCTCCGGTTTCAAGCCCCATCTCTTACCTATAGCGTTTACTTCGACTATAAACATTCAAAAAATTGCAAACAGAAATTTGTATCTCTGTAAAACTAGTTTTTAGAATTATTTATTTGATCATTTATTTAATGTATAATTTGTTTGTAAAGAAATATACATAAGTATCATGTAATTATAATAATTTAAAAATATATTAAAAATAATATTGTGTAAATATGTAATTATATTTTAATTTTGAAATAAAATGTAAATAAATTTTATAAAAAATCTTTTTTTAATTTGATGAAACTTTTGTATTTGAACTATAATTGTTTAAATATTCAATATAAATGTTAAAACGAATAAATATTATTGTTGAAATTAACAAATAATTTGTAATTTTAATTAAAGTTTTATGTACATTTTTTGAACAAATATTAATAAAATTCAATCAAAGTTTTTTTAAATTTAATAAATCTTCTGATAACAACTTTTGTAAAATCAACAAAAGTTTACAATTTATTTAATTGATTTGATAAATGTTTTACAGGCTGAAAATCAATGCCATCTTTTATTGATTTTATTACGATCTTTTGTTGAACTAATTAAAAATTTCTCTGGGTGGCGGGAGACCAACTATGAAATGATCCTTTGTTTAGAGCATCTTCCAAGGCCTTTTGTTTATCGGTAGCATTATTCAAATATTCTCCAAAATAACAGGTTTCTTCTTAACCACAAAATTTTGTAATCGTTCTCCAGTTTCTTGCACGATTTTTAGAAATTTGAACCGTTCTGTTCGCTTGTTCACTTTTGGTGAATAATGAGATGTTAACTGCTCCATACAGAACTGCAGTTATTATACTGTTTTTAGTAGATAAACGGAAAGAACTACGAGAAAATAGTCTTACTGTGGGTTCACAAGCCAAATCCCCTTCCAGACGTTCGACCAAAATTTTGTTTTTATTATGCAAATCACTACTAATAAAAGTAATCAAGTACAGAGCTTGGACTTTATTGACGAAAAATAGAAATGTATTCTAAAACTGAAAATAAATAAACTGATTTGTATGTGTTAGTATGATAAATACTTACGAGCGGGAATTTCCCTCTGTCTCACAATAAGTCGATGTTTAGTCAACGCTCAGGCTTGAGGCAAGAAATTGTATGGCATAAGGAAGTGGTTGTTCAAATTGGTTGACGTTATTTTTTGGGTGGGTTTTAGCGTCTTCTGCTTCATGCAAAAGAGAATTTAGGTCTGGAATATTTTGTGATTATCAGAGATTGGTGTTATTGAAATAATTAGATTTTAAGAACGATTCCAGTCAATGATTTGGCTTCTGGCTCTAAATTTGTGACGCCTCGGTTCAGCATGAAGAGCACTGCTGTTTCTACTGGGTTGATGTAGTATAATAATACTATACAAATTAACGAGTTTATTGTTCGATTTGCAAAATAATTTTATGGAGCATATTTATCTTACAGAAGTTGTTAATATTCTTCAGCAGTGCACCTTGAAAAGCTAATAATTAAAAAAAAATCACAAAATGTTAGATATTTTGTTTTATGTATTTAAACACTATAAATAAATGATTTTATATTTAATGGGTTTTAATTAATTTTATAATTGTTAAGCTCAATAGGCCAGTTATTAAATTTCTTCCTGCTATTATAAAATTAACACTTTTTACATTGAAAGTTTTTAGGTTAAAATTATACATCTTCATTATGTAGCACAAACTGTGAGCTTTCCAACTTGCTAATTAACATAAAATTTTTTTCGGAAATTACAAAATCCAAATTGAAGAGGGAATTGGGGTTTGGTTTAAAAATCGTGCCTTTGGGAAGAAACGAATTTGAGTTGGAGCCAAAATCTCAAATGTACGGTAGTTTCCTCATTGTTTTTTTTTTTATTTGAACAAATTAATGTGTGTATACCAAAAATCTTAAAAGGTTTCCTTGAATTAAATTAAAAAGTTGTTTTTTTATTTTTATTTCAACATCATGACCATCTCAGTTTTCTAGCACATTGAAAATGTCGGTCATGGATTAAAATTAATTTTTATGCATTTTATCCAAACGACATAAACTTCTTTATTGTATACCGGATGTACCAGAAATTGTGATCTTAATTGATAATTTTGCTGTTTTGTATTCTCAAATATCTTAATGTTTAAGAAAAATAGAAAATCTATTAAAACCATTAAACAAAAATATAAAACACCCCAATTTTATGACTTTTAATTTTTACCCCAAAAAACATATTACCCCTTACATGTATCAAGTACATATTATAATAAAGTTATTAAATTTTGTAAAAAGCATAAAAATAATAAAAAATAAATAAAACCACGCACAACATTTACTTACCATCTCCAACAATTTTCACCCCGCTAAACGAATACCGTTTATGCGTTACTTATATCACACATACACACACAAGCACACATAAACAAAATTATCTAATTTACACATTCTGTCATACATAAATACATTTTTATAGAATTTCCGTCTCTTAATTTGGATTTCCCTACCAATGACAATAAAAATATCCAAAAAAAAAGCGGATTCACATTATCCCAATACAAAATTATTTTTAGGGGAAGCTTTTAAATTAAAATGCTCTGTTCACAAAAAAAAAAAAAGACAAAATCCAGTTAGGGTTAAAATAATATACAAATAAACGACGATGGCACAACAACAACACCAGCACAAATATGAAAATTCCAGAATTATATAATAAAGTTATAATTTTCTTTTTGTGAGTCGCTTTTTTCGAGACAATCGAATAAAACTTTCATTCTCGTAAATAAAATATCATGCGGTTTAATATTTTTATTTTGTTTAGTTCGAGAGAGGATAGGAATGGATTATTTCATTCGGTTGCCTTCATTTTTGGTGTTGTGTATTTGTGTTTGAAAATGGTTAGATTTTCCATTTTTTTTTTGTTCCCAGCATTACTGTTATTATTATTATTATTATAACAATGACTATTAATTTCATTTTTTTGTTGTTGCCTTGGTATACACATAGTAACACACACACACACACACACAGTTATTATTAATATTATTTTTCGCGATTTTGTGGTGTTTGGTTAGATTTTTGATTTATATTTTTAATATTTGTGATTACCAACCCCCAGTACACCACCAACCAACAACAAAATTAAAATTACTGTGTAATAATAATAATTGTAAAATAATCATAATAATGGGAAAATGGTTTTAGAATATATATCTGTGTATACACAATATACGATTTAAACATTGAATGTAAATTTATCAAGATGTAGAAGCGACTATTTACGATCTGCGACACACAGTATTTACTGGAGAGGATTTAATTTAATGCGGGTAATAATTTTACTGTTCCTTGTTTTTCAGGAGGGTGTGATTTGAATTCGAGGACATAAATTTGTGTTTCTAGTTAAGATTGGTTTGTAATTTATTTAATTGAGTTAATTATTAAGATAATGAGAGCACTTGGTTTGTCACCAGCCGGTGGGCAGGTACATTTTATTGCAAGTAAGCAAGTAATACAATAATAGTCGTGTTTTCTAGGAGAACTGCACTTAAACTCGATAAACTATAAATTCATTTTATTCTATGTAAATAGACAAAATATAGATGCATAAAGCGCTAATGTACTTAACATAAATACATATTGCTGTATAGCAACTGGTAATAAATAATTACAATTATAGCTTATTTTTTAGTTCACTTGATAAACCCATGAAATTTCGAGAAAATTATTCTTACATAGTTTACTTAGAATAAAAGTAATTTAAAGTTAATCGAGTTTCAGTGCAGTTCTCATGGAAAACACGGCTAACAAGAAGCATTAGAATATAACGGAGGGGTTAATATTTAAACAAAAGGGCTTAGTTTCCCATAATAAAAGGGATACATACCAAACTGCAGTGAGTCCTTTCATTATATTTGCTCGTATATTTTATCTCGATGTTAACAATAGGTGTCAATGCTGGTAAATTAATTTAGACCTATCGATTTAGACGTTTGCTTCACGACTTCAACACATTTTGGGATTTGATTAATTGATTGGAGTGTTTGATTAAGCTATAAGCAAGACCACCTGGAGATAGCCGAGTCTCAACCCACAATCTGTTACACACTACATACATAAAGAGGATTTCAATAGGTTTAATTGGTAACATAGAAATTAAGCCGCTTACCGACACCTAAGTATAGCTAATAGTTAGTAACATAATGAAAATACAATTCAAACCTAATTTTATGGTTTATTAAAATTTAAAACTGCATTCTGAAATAACATTTATTGGTTTGCTGAATCAGATTTCTGATTACTACCACAAAACGTCAAAAGTATTTATGTATAATTTTAATAAATTGCTTCTATTGAAACTACCTAGCATTTCGAGTTGTAAAACGGTTCTAACATGGCTTCTCGCCATCGCTCGTGGCGCAAACTTTATCTTCAAGAGTAATAACTAAACTTATACGCTCGTTGAATAATATATTGATTATTTAATCTGGCTGATATTTATGCATATTTCAACTTCTTTATTTATTTATTCATCAAACAATCTGTGGATGGTTAAAATCCAGTGTTGATTGCTGCTATACATTATAATTTAAAAAAAGTTATATTAAACCTAAGAATAAAAGTTTTCATTTTTATATACTAAGTTATTCAATACAATAAATAAATATAAATTTAAACTTGCAATTACCTACACTTGAAACTGCACCAAACCGCTCACACTATCATATTCGAATAAAAATGTTTTTAAACCGGATTTAAAAGATTTCAAATTCCGACAAATTTTTAATTCATCAAAATTTCCTAATAAATACCGTAATCTATCTTACGAAGGACGTAAGTTAGTTCTAGCAAGGGATCATCCCGAACCCGAAAATTCAAAAAAACTATGAAACTTTGGGAACATGTACATCTCATATACATATGTAGGTATGTAATACGCAATTTTTTTTTTCTGCGGAATAACACTCTGACTGGGTGAAATGGATTTTTGAAAATTGGAAATTTTCCATTCTGCCTCTGCGCATAACTCGTTAACTCATTAACGGTAAGAGGTAGAGAAAAAGTGTATGCGACAGCAGGACGGTGTGCATGAAAGTAAATAAGGTTTTATAAATGTCAGTTTTTTATCTTCATTAATGAAAAACACAAAAAAATGTTTGTTTGGATGAGTTTTATTAATAGTCCAGTCATTGACGGGTTTTCGCTGAGAATTCTTACGGCCGAGACCGATTGACGTGAAATCGTGAAACTGACATTTCTAAAAGCTTATTTACTTCCATGCTCACCGTCCTGCTGCCTTAAGCAAGCACACACTTCTTCTCTACCTCTTACCGTTAATGAGTTAAACGAGTTATGGGCAGAGGCAGAATGGAAAATTTCCAATTTTCAAAAATCCATTTCACCCAGTCAGAGTGTTTTTCTGCAGAAAAAAAAAATTGCGTAGTACATACCTATATGAGATGTACATTGTACATGTTCCCAAAGTTTCATAATTTTTTGAATTTTCGGGTTCGGGATCATCCCTTGTAAGTACTTAAATGATTCAATGAATTAAATTTTAACACAATCATCGGTACAAGCAATTTGGTCGCAGTTACGAGCGTGATAAAGAACATTAGGGTCTACAAAAAAGCATCGCTAATCTTAAAGAACATATCCTCAGATTTGGTACTTAAGAACATTTTATGCGCGGAGCACCCGTTCTTCAGGAGGATTAGACCCGATTGCATATGTTGAGTAATAATTTCTCGTTCAGGTTGATTGTACATTTGTACATGAACACCAGGTCATCCGCGAAAGTGATCAATTATGAATTAAAGTCAGTACACAAAATAGAATTCAAATAAATCAAAAGCAGCAATAGACCTAATACTGAACCTTGTGGAACGGCAGTTTAAGATTTTAGGCTAACCCATAATACCTTTAATATTAGCAACCTGGGATCTGTCGGGTAAGTACCTATGAGCAAAACCAAAGCAAAGTGACCCCACGAAACCCAGCATAAAAAAATTTTCTCAATTGAACTTTGTGATTAACCAAGGCCTTCGTAAGATCAATAAACATAGAGGCAACTGCATTTCTCTGACCAAGTCCTTCGTATAAAAAGTTAGTGAATTTTAAAAGAGCCTCTGGATTTTCTGAAGTTAAACTGGCTGTCATGTAAACATTAGTGCTATCCAAAAACTAATAACCTTTATCGCACATATGGTTGGATGTATATGTGCGATAAAAGTTATTAGTTTTTCGATCGTGTATATATGTATATGGTTGGATGGTGACGCTCGACTGAAAAAGTGATTGTTTGTATGTAGTGTAATTGTTATAGAAATCCACACGCGTTGGCCGATTTGAACCAAACTGCACACAGTTATTGTGCAAGACCTTAAGACCGAACGTCACTGTCACTGTCAATATCTCACGTCTCAACCCCCTTATTGTAGTGGTGATAATCAGGTCCAAATTTACCATAAAGAAATTTCTAAAAAGTCACCGATTGAGCTGATTTTTAGATATTTAGTGCAAAATCAAAAATAAATCGTCACGTGTATCATTATTTTTTTAACGGAGGTCGTGGAGGTGATGAGGGTGGTGCTGAAAATGTTGATGATGATGATGATGGCAACTAAAATGGCGACAGGGTTGGTAATGGTGATGGGGATGGTGATTGTGATAATGATGGTGATGATGTACGATGGTATGATGGTAAGATGGTGTGAAGTTATGATGCATCATACCATGAAGATGTTATGATTGAATGTTGGTTCGATTGCATGATAATATGATGGTATATATGATCCATGGTACATTCATTCATTTATATAGTGTATCCGATCACCAATACTTTCATGTATAAGAGAAAAATAAATTTATAATATTGGTGGTAGTCAGGCTTGTAATTGTTGTTGGTTTTGTGAGATGGTATGATTGTATATATTGTGCGATGGTATGATGGAATGATTGTGTGATGGTTCTGATGGTTTGATGGTATGGTAGAATGATTATATGAAGGTATTTGATGGTGGTATGACTTTATGATGGTATGAAGGTATGACGGTAACATGGTATAATATTGTGGTGGTTTGATGATATAACTGTATTATGCTATGGTGGTATAATAATCTGATGGTGTTATGATATATTGGTATCATTTGAAAAACCCGCCTTTGGAAACATGCCAAACAAATTTCAATAACAACACAGGAGCTTATCAGCCAATCTAGGATTCATCGAGAGAGTTTTACTCCAACTTGTTCTTGTTCCACAATGTAAAGCAAAAACACAAGTCTTACAAGCTCACATTCAATACTTGTTTCTGGGGAACCCAACCCCTTACAAATCAATTAGCAATTAACCCGATCCTTTTATGAATCTGGCTAGGTAAAAGAGAACGCACGTTCATTACAAGGATTTCAGATATTCCCACTAATATTCGTTTCTATCAAGTTCCGCTTCCTAGCCGGACTGATTCAGAACTTGGTCATTTCTGTAGCCGTTTCCTATAAGCTGCTTGTAAATATAAAGTAATATAATTAAATATAAATGTATTTAATAATAATGACGACTACTGATGAAGCAATAATTGGATAACCGTTATTATTTGTAGAGAATAATTTATTTTTAATTATAAATTCACAGTGCGTGATGATTATACAAAATTGTGTTTTATTCTAACCAAACTTTTCTCTAATCCAATATTATATGTGTGTACACAGAAAAAAATGTACACTCTCGAAATCTAAATTCGAGGTTTTTTTGTTATATTAGCACAGATGGCGTGTCGAGTATCAGTTTCGAGAGTGTATTACAAAATTAATATACACTAGAATTCACCTACATTTGACATTTGGAATGTCAAGGTTAAATTTGTTTACAAACAAGCTAAGTATTTTTTATTATATGTTACATGGTTTCTTAATTAATCATTATATAATTCAATTTTAGATTTGATTATAAACAATACAGTCAATACGGATTAATTATTGTACTGCAAATTTGGATTCGATTATAAAGTTAAGTATACAATTCTACTCTACTTATTACAAAAGTGACATTTTTAATATGAACCTTTCTTTATATTTCCGATTGCGTTGACTGGAATCTAAAACTAAGTAAGTAAATTATTTGAATTAAAATAACATGATGGAATTAATGTTGAAGTTTAATGTTGAATTTCAGGTAAACTGCTGACTGCCAGACTCTATGTTTTAAGTTTTTATTTCAGGGAGAGACATAACCACAAAATGTATTTAATTAATTACAATGATCGAAATGATCTCCAACAACTACAATCACATTTTTCTAATACTGCTTATTTATCCAAATTCGAAAACCAATTTTAATTTAAATTGATATCCCTGTAACCAATTCAAATTAATATCTCTTACTTGGATTCAATAGTTAGTATTCGTACTTCTTGACCACTACAATTTCACGGCCGCTACCGAAATTTGGGGTAACTCAAACAACTGTAACCGCTGCTTCCCACTCTAAACTACTTATCAAGTCTTGATTTAGACAAATAAATTAATTATAATACAATACGCAAAAGTAATTAGATATTTACTGCAGATAAAAGTCATGTAAGGTAACATAAGCATAATTCCGAAGAATTATTAATTAAAGGTTACAGTACCTTATTGAAACCACAAAACAAATAAACGAAAAATTAAAATTTAAAAAATAAATCAAATTTTTCAAATATTTTGGTTTTATTTAAAAATATTAACGTTTTCGATCACTCTTTGTGGACATAATAAAGTGTACATTTGTATTTTGAATACAAACTATGGATTTTGGTAAACTAATATTTTCAATTTTTTGTTCACTAATAATTAATATGCCCACCTTTATTTCTTATAACCGCCGAAAGTCGTTTGGGCATACTTCGTACAAAGAGCTTTAATGTTTGCTGAGGTATAAGTTCCCATAAGCCTTTCGCAAGTCTTCAAAAAATTCATTTTTATTTTTTCGAGAATCTACGGGTATTTTTTCGTCCAATATTGCCCATAGATTCTCTCTCGGATTTAAATCCGGCGATTGGGGAGGCCAATCTAACACCTCAACATCGCTGCTTGCCAAATATTGCTTGGTTACTTTAGCAGTATGCTTTGGGTCATTGTCGTGCATTAAAATGAATTGATCAATTCCAACTTTATCAAGAGATGACGCTAAATTGTCTTTAAAGATATTCACGTATCCTGCTCCTGTAAGGTTCTCGTTGATTCTAACCAGGTTTATTACTCCAATAGAAGTGAATCCACCCGCCATGCTTCACGGTTGATTGAATACATTTAATATTTAGACGTTGTCGTTGTCTACACCACACCCGTTCTATTCTTTTATTGTTAAACAATTCAAATTTGGACTCATCCGTCCAAAATACTCGATCCCAAAATGAATCTGGCATACTAACATATTTTTTTGCAAAATTCAGCCTTTTCTTTATATTTTGTTTTCGCAAAAAGGGTTTTTTTTAGCAATAAACCTATGAATGCCCATTGCATTGAGCCTTCGGCGAATTGTCCGTGCAGAAATGTCCAAATCCAAACTTTCTTTTATCTGCCTAGCAGATGTTTTTGGGGTTTTCTGCGCTTCTCTGCAAATTAGTCGATTCGTATGCAATGATGTAAGCTGTGGTCTTCCGGATTTCGGCAAATTCTTCACACTCTGCGTTTGATTAAACTTATTTATAATTTTTTTAACACTCATATGGCTCATATGGAAAGTTGTAGCAATTTATCTAAGAGATTTTCCAGATTCTCGAGCCTCAATAATTAACAATTTCGTGTCGTCCGAGAATGGTTTAATTTTTGAAATTTAATAAGTTTAAATGTTCAATCGATTCAATAATAGAGCAAATTAATTCAAACAATTATTACTTGAGTGATACCAATATTGCTAAATGGTTAAACGATCGTGTAAACTTTATTTTGTCTCATAAAAAAGTAACTAAATATTTTTAAATTATTGTTACACTTACAAGGTTGACGAAAAACTAAAAATATACTAATGCTGTGTGCCTCAGAAGAATTTTCAAACTAAACTTTTGTATGACCCAGTAATTCATGCAATATTTAAATAGATGTCACTAGGTTAAAAGTATTCAATTGTGCCTTATACCAGAACCATCTTGATATGAATAGAGCCGGCATGTGAAAAATGAACTTAAAATAAGGGATATTGAAACACTAAAAATTCATTTATTTTCATAGTGTTTATATGAAAAAACGCGATTCCGATTGACGATAAAATTTGAATTAAAAGTTAAACCCAGTTAAATAATTTTTTAAGAAATCGCTAACAAACAACTCAATGTCTTACTCATTTAAATCACAGATTCTCAAATTTCCTTATTTTCCAGTAATAATCAAAAGAAAATAAGGGAAATTAAATTAAAAAACATTCTACAACAACAACAATGTGTATTAAAAAGAGAAAATTCAGTTTAATGACGACATCATATCTCCACATCTAAAACCAATGGTACGAAAAAAGACAACACGTCTCCGCTCAACAATCAAAATTTAAAATAAATCAAAAAGAGCCAAACAGATTAAATTAAATCAATACAATGAGTGCGAAAAAAACAAAACATCAAAACAATCTAGCGTGCTTTGCAAATTCAAAATAACTATAGGAACATATTTGAATTCAAATTGGAATGGAGGCAATGAAAGAGATGATTGTTTTGTTTATAAATTTCTAGTTATGTTGGTGACGTATAGTATTATAAAAACAACAATATTTTAATTTCAAAAGTACCTTATTTTTCATGACGATTTTCACTTAGAAATAAACATTTTCAAGACTCGATTTTTCAATCAAATAATATTACATGTTTTATGAACATTTTCATATAAAAACAAAACAAAAGCTCACATTTCTAATAAACTAAATCTGTAAATGAAAATAACCGTTTTTCCATATAGTTTCATAGTAAAGAAAAATTTGTTTGTACCTTATTTTAAGCTTAGTAAAAAATACAGTCGATACTGGAGGCTCTTATTTATACAGTAGGCTCTGGCTCTGCTTATACCCGACTAAACTTTTTAAATGTCATTCAAATTTCATAAACAACTAGATCCAAAATATTGTAGATATAAAATAATCTGTGAAGGTTTGTTACAGTAATTTTTTATTTTATTTGTAGGTAATACGAAACAACAAAACTGAAATTTACAAGCATACATATATTTGCTAATGATAATAGTTATACCCGCGAACACTTAAGAGTGTCTGCCTTAATAAAATATGCGGTCTATTCGCCCAACATCAAACTTTTAAAGGTTTCAAATTTTCAATAAAATTCCGTGTTTCTGTGTTTCTTTATTGGTTGGCGAGTGGGGCAAGCTATAGGGTCACTGGTATAAGTTTCAATATATCAAGATATACTATGAGAACAATTGTTCACAAAATTCTTGATATGTTTGTGAAGCTTGCACCAAAAGTAATAAAATTGCCAAGTTTAGATTCATATAGTCTTATTGGCGAACAATTTAATCGACGATCATCCACTTCATTATTTTCGAAATCGTTAAGTGCTGTCGATGGATGCAGGATGACACATAAAAATTGTTGTTCATCGATGAATGCCACATAAAAATAAGTTTCCTTTGTTTTTCAATTACATTTACAATACATATTAGGCATACTACATGGTTTAAACAGCACGTCCTACAAATTGAAAATTCGTCAAAAAGTAACCTCGTAAATTGACTATTCATCTAGCATCTGTGAGGAAATAGCGAAAGCTTCAAAATTTGAAAAGTTTAGTTTGAAAAGTCTTCTGAGGCACACAGCTTAAAAATAAAAACGTAGATTACTGTTTATATAGAAATATAACGGGTAATTCCTTTGTTTTATTTTTTGTTTCGAAATAACTATTCGATTATGAAATGTTGGTTGGTGTAAACTATATTATGTCGATCACTGTATATCTTGCAACTAAAATATTTTATTGAAAATTTAAGTTACATTGACATAATTAATAGTATTCTGTACATAAGCAAGTACATATACTAGAGTGCTAGATTCTAAATGTCAACGAAATGTAAACAAATAAAATATCTAAAATTTAACTAATGACACACCATGTATATAAAAAAAAAAAAAAAAAAATGTTTAACAGAAATTAATTAGTTCAAAATCGCATTGGCTACATTGAAAAGATTCGAACAAATTGGACTCATCTCATTATTCATCAGCTTATCCTTGCGTTTTTCCATCCAAAGTGATTCGTGTGCATCCAATTTCCAAATTTCGTTGATTGGTTTTATAATTTTCGAATTCAATACATACATCTATTTGGTGGCCTTGATTATTTATCATATGTTCAGCTACACTTGATCGGAGTTCATCGCGGTTTCTCACTGCTAATGCGTGCTCCAGTAATCTTTTGTTGAAAGCTCTTGAAGTCTGTCCAATATACATCATATCGCAATTCGTACAGCTGACTTTATAAATTCCCGATTTTGAAGCTGGAGGTGGAACATCCTTATAGTTGCATATCATTGATCCTAAATTGGTACTTTTAGTGACCAAATGTATGTCGAAATGTTTCAGCAAATTTCCTATTTTATTTGTTATTGCCGGATAAAAAGGTACACAGATTCGTTTTTTCTCTGGTTCCTGTGCCGATGTTAAACTCGTGAGCGCTAGTATTTCATGTTTGCGTTTGTGTTTATTTAGAATAGATTTTATGAACCTCTCGCCATATCCATTGATTTCAGCCGATTCTAAAATATATTTTTCCTCTGCCTTGAATTCCGCTTCTTTCATAGGAATGTTAAACAATCTGTGCCCGGCATGAAATGGTGCTTCGTTGTGCGCCCCATTATGGTGTGAGTCCGAAGTGATAAAACGCATCGTGTTTGTGGGTTTTCGGTAAATGCCAAATTCCAATTTATTGTCGTTCTAATGTCCAAAAAAGGAAGGATACCGTCTATTTCTACTTCGGAGGTAAACTTTATTGTTGGATATTGACTGTTCAAACACTCCAATGTATTGTTTAAATCTGCTTTCTGCAATACGGCGAAAATATCATCCACATATCGTGCACCTAAGAGAAAATCAAAAACATTACATAATTTTAAAAAATTCAAAACTTTTTAAAAACAAAGAAATATGAAAACTTTAAAAACTGTATACACCCAGCGATTTACGAAATCTCATTTTACGAATTTTCGGAAATAAATTTTTAGGAAATAAATTCGGTTAACGAAATTTTGACTTACACCCATCCCTCGCTTAACGAATTAATTCGAAAAATGGTTAGCCCAACGTTTCGTAAATTTCCTGAAAATTCGTTAAAAGAGATTTTGTAAATCGAGGGACAGTTGTAATACTCTGTTTACATACCTAATTTTACATAGTAAAAACCTACGTTCTTCTCATTACTTTTAAAATTATTATCAAAAACAAGTTATGTTTGAAATCCTTGGTAACTGGGTCCACCTCAATCAATATTTAGCCATCCTATCCACTCCTTTCATGTTTATAAAAAATGGGCGTTCGGTGGGTCCAGCGTCAAAATTCAATAATTACGAGTAACTGCTGCTTAATTCTTAGTCGAAATAAAATTTAAAATATTTAAAACGAACTTTTTAAAGCAAAATTTACCATAAGTGAGTAACTGAACTTTTTAATTTAAAAACGGTTCAAATTTGATCAGATACTTTTTAAAGTGTCGAAACTTTAAATGTGTGTACTTTTCATTACACATTTTAAAATGTTGAACCTGAATTACTATCGGTGACCCTTTTAATTTTAATTATAAATTTGTATTAATTATTTTTAATATTACCGTTACAAATATCAATTTACATATACCATATATGAAAAGCAATGTTGGATGCTGCATAGTAATAAATAAAATAACTTGTAAAACGTGTTTCACAAATTTATGTAATATTAAGTATTTAATTTGGGATTATCCAATATCATCCAAACAACATATTCAAATAAAATTTAGTTACTTGTAAGTACAGTAAAGTAGTTTTCGTCGTATTTAATATCGAATTAAAGAATTGTTTAGAGTGATTACCATTATTAATTCGGTACAAATTCATCAGAAAACTTGGGAATTGAGATATTTTCTTAATTTTGATACTAACAAAGTTCTTCCCGATTTCATAAGACTGAAAATTTTTGTGGACCTTTTTAATTTCGATCAAAAATCATAAGATATATGTATATAGCGTTATGCTCATATTTAATTTTAATTTGGATCTTTAAGAAATCGTAAATAATTTTTCGCTTTATAATTAGTACCTTTACAGAATTTTGTTGTGCTCTTTCAATAAATCCATAACCTTACCTCCATTTTGGTGCTATATAATTTACGATTTTACTTTCATTTGACTGGTTTGCTTATCGATACGAGTAAACTCCATTCGAATATAAAAATGCAAATTAGTCTAAACTTCTCGTACCGTAGCGCCTATAAATGCAAATGTTGTGAAAATTATATATCGTTTGGGGTGAAATAAACCATCTAACCGTCTAATAGTCTAACTAAAATTATTTATAGGGGACGAGAAGAAGCTCTACAAGTCGTTTGAATTTTAGTTATACATTAACGAAGCATGAAATTGGATGTATTAAATATAAAATGATAAATTAAAAAACCATGGTTTGAAGCTCGATTAAATAATTTCTATTGCTGATTATAATATTCTTGTGATTTTCGTATAAGAAATGCAGCTAACTACGAGTAAATACGGATTTACCATATAAAGTGACAGATATATTAAATCATCGAATCTGAAATCTGGTATTCACTCTTTCATAAATTAACCAATTTTATTTAACCTGTTTACATTTTCATATACGTACAGTGTGTAAAAAAATTATTTATATGTTCACATTATTTTTAATACACAAATAATTTTCATTTTTTAGGTAAATTTAGTCTGTAACAAAAAAAAACATCGAATTTGAATATTAAAAAAATTGTTAATTCAGGCAATAAGACCTTGGTTTTATTTTTATTTTCTTTGTTTTCATAAATCACAATAAAAATCATCTATTTTTATTGTATTTAATAGTTCGAATTTGGCAGCGTATAATTACCTTTTTGGCGTATTTTCGTTACGTTTCAAAAAGCCATACATTTTCAGAAACTAATTTCTCTCAATAGCTAGTTGACTTAAGTTAACCGATCAAAACTATATTCGGAGACACGTTTCAGTTACAACCAATTTTTTTTTCGGAAATGCGCGACATAACTTCAATCGTAGAAATGTTTCTTTTTGTTACACTGTATAATAGTAAACTCAAATGAAACAAATGTACATACTTTTAAAATATGTATTTATAAAATATTTCACTTATCTACGAATTCAAATAGCACACAATTCTCTCTAAGACAATAACTTAACAATGTTTGAAGTAAAGCATTAACCATAATCGTTTATAATAATTTCTGTTGTTGTATGAGGTATGTATGTATGTACGTACATGCAAAAAAAACTGTACTGACTCCCAGTCGGTACCACATTTATGGAATGGGGGAATACCACGTATATAAAATATTTTTACAATTGAATGAACTTCCTCTTTTTTTCATCAGTCAACTCTGTTTTATATTTTAAACTTTAACGTAGGCTTACATAATAAAGGGAAAATACGAATAGAAAACTTATTTCCATTTTCCACATAAATGAAATAAAAGAAGATATATGAACTTTTTCACTGTAGCACAAATTTGTTTTACCTTTTCATTTGTAGTTGTTATTGGGCTGTTCATACAATATACGAACTAAAGGTACTTTTGTTATTATAATCTTGTGTGATACATACCAAATATGGTATTATTTCACGTGAAGTGTTAAACAAACTTAGAGGTGTCATTTAATACCATATTTTGATTGTATGGATCTTAATCATAAAAAGTTGGATGTGACGCAAATACCGTGTGCTCCAAAATTGTGATTTTTTGTTATTATGTATTGAATAGGGGGCAGCTAAAATAAAGTATAAAAGCAAAATAAATAAATAAAATTATTATGCTCCGTCAACTGGAAATTTTATATTTTTTTTTTTTTCTAATTTTACGCTATTAAGTGTAATTTTTTTTTCTTTTCCTTCCGATTATTTTAATGTGTGTGTGAAAAATTTGGTAATAACGAGATATTTTTTTTTAAAAAAATAAAATATTCCGGAAAATTATTTATTTTAGTTAATATTCGAGGATACCACTTTGTTAAACTTAAGCAAAAAAATACTCAAAATTGTAAAATTAAAGTAGAAAAGTTTCTTACGTAACTTATCTTATTAAATTGTTATAATAATAGTTTTATGAGGTCTCAAGTTAAAGCCCTTTTGCCATAATAATGTAGTAGATTGCTTGTTACTTTTTTTTTGTTTTATTATTAGTTCATTTCTGTTGGTGATCGTAATATACAAAACTCCAAGAAAAAAACTAATGAAATTTATAAAACAATTAATGGAAGTGTATAAAGTGCCGCTAGCAGCATAATAGCCGCGCCATCTATTCTGCCGTCAAGTGAATGCACGTTATATACGACAAAACAACACGACTGTTTAAAGTACCGTAAAGTAGTAAAAACAATATTTCGTACAGTTTGGAAGCAAACTTGAAACAATGAATATTTTTGGACAGTGCAAGCAGTTTTTCCGGGAAAATTGTTCGATTTTTCAAGGAAAATTTTGTTATTTTTAAAATGATTTTATTTATATTTATTTTAAAATTATATATTTTCCAGAATTTATTATTTTTTGATACATGTTTTCATTTTAAAATTAAATTCTCCATTATCCAGAATTTACTAATTTATTATTTTTCATATTTTCATTTTAAAATTTAATGCTGTATTTTCCAGAATTCATAGTTTTTTTAAAATTATCATAAATTCCTCATTTCCCACAATTTGTTATATTTTAAAATTGAATTCTCCATTTTCCAGAATTTAAAAGTTTTTGTTATTTTCATTTTAAAATTAAATTCTCCATTTTTCAGAATTTATTATTTTATGCTATTTGCATTTTAAAATTAATTCTCCATTTTCCAGAATTAATAACTATTTTTAAAATTAAATTTCCCATTTTCCAGAATTTATTATTTATAGGTATTTCCATTTTAAAATTAAATTCTCCATTTTCCAGAATTTATAAATCTTTTTAATATTAAATTCTCGGTTTCGCAGTTTTTATTATTTTTTTATATTTTCATTTTAATAAATTCTGCATTTTCCAGAATTTATTATTTTAATATATTTTCATTATAAAATTAAATTCTCCATTTTCCAGAATTTAAAATTTTTTGTTATTTTCATTTGTAAATTAAATTCTTCATTTTCCAGAATTTAAAATTTTTTGTTATTTGCATTTCAAAATTAAATTCTCCATTTTCCAGAATTTATTATTTTTTGCTATTTGCATTTTAAAATTAATTCTCCATTTTCCGGAATTAATAACTATTTTTAAAATTAATTTCCCCATTTTTCAGAATTTATTATTTTTGAATATTTTCATTTTAAAATTAAATTCTCCATTTTCCAGAATTTATAAATCTTTTTAAAATTAAATTCTCCATTTTCCAGAATTTAAAATTTTTGTTATTTTCATTTTAATTCTCATTTTTAATTCTCCATTTTTCAGAATTTAATATTTTATGCTATTTGCATTTTAAAATTAATTCTCCATTTTCCAGAATTAATAACTATTTTTAAAATTAAATTTCCCATTTTCCAGAATTTATTATTTATAGGTATTTTCATTATCAAATTAAATTCTCCATTTTCCAGAATTTAAAATTTTTGTTATTTTCATTTTAATTCTCATTTTTAATTCTCCATTTTTCAGAATTTAATATTTTATGCTATTTGCATTTTAAAATTAATTCTTCATTTTCCAGAATTAATAACTATTTTTAAAATTAATTTCCCTATTTTCCAGAATTTATTATTTTTGAATATTTTCATTTTAAAATTAAATTCTCCATTTTCCAGAATTTATAAATCTTTTTAAAATTAAATTTTCCAGAATTTAAAAGTTTTTGTTATTTTCATTTTTAAATTAAATTCCCCATTTTCCAGAATTTATCATTTATAGGTATTTTCATTTTAAAATTAAATTCTCCATTTCCCAGGATTTATAAATCTTTTTAAAATTATATTCCTCATTTTCCAGAATTTATAAATCATTTTAAAATTAAAATATAAAGGGCTGAAACCTCACGAGGGGATCAGAACTTCGGTCTTTGGCATCTTCAATAATGTCATAAAGTTGGTGTGACAGTTTTGACATTATTGATTTCTATTTTAACCAACATATATTTACTTATACAACAACAGCCAAACAGGTCAAAAGCGTCAGTAACATGCATCCAAACAGGCATCCAATTTAAAACTAAAAATCGTATTCTAGAACTTTATACCGAAAGTAGTATAACAAATTATACTGATACTTCTATCCGTTTAACTGACCATATTCCAGAAATTTATCCAAAAACTCATTTTAGAATCTTCCAACACACATATCCAATTTCATTATAATCGGTTAAGAAATAGCCAAGTTCCATCATAATTGGCCATATTCCTGAATTTCGTCCAAAAATCATTTTAGAATTCCATTTCCAATACACATATCGTATTTCATAATAATCGGTTGAGAAATGAGCAAGTTCCATCATACTTGGCCATATTCTAGAACCTTATACAAAACTCATTTTAGAATCCCATTTCGATTACACATGTCGAATTTCAACATAATCGGTTGAGAAATAGCCAAGTTCCATCATACTTGGCCATATTCCAAAACTTCATCCAAAACTCATTTTAGAATCGTCATTTCTAGCACACATGTCAAATTTCATAATAATCCTTTGAGAAATAGGCGAGTTCCATCATACTTGGCCATATTCCAGAACTTCATCCAAAACTCATTTTAGAATCCCATTTCTAAAACACAAATCAAATTTCGTAATAATCGGCTGAGAAATAGACAAGTTCCATCATACTTGGCCATATTTCAGAACTTCAACCAGAAATCGTTTTAAAATCCCAGAACTTCATCCAAAAAACATTTTAGAATCCCTTTTCCAATACAAATGTTGAATCTCATCGTAATCGGTTGAGAAATGGGCAAGTTTCATCATACTTGGCCATATTCCAGAATCTCATCCAAAACTCATTTTAGATTCCCATTTCTAACACACAAATCAAATTTCATAATAATCGGTTTAGAAATAGACAAGTTCCACCATACTTGGCCATATTCCAGAACTTAATCCAGAAATCGTTTCAAAATCCCAGAACTTCATCCAAAAAACATTTTAGAATCCCATTTCCAATACAAATGTCGAATTTCAACGTAATCTTTTGAGAAATGGGCAAGTTCCATCCTACTTGACCATATTCCAGAACTTCATCCAAAACTCATTTTAGAATCCCATTTCTATCACACATACTAAATTTCATAATAATCGGTTGAGAAATAGACAAGTTCCATCATACTTGGCCATATTCCAGAACTTCATCCAGAAATCGTTTTAAAATCCCAGAACTTCATCCAAAAAACATTTTAGAATCCCATTTCCAATACAAATGGCGAATTTCATCGTAATCGGTTGAGAAATGGGCAAGTTTTATCATACTTCACCATATTCCAGAACCTCATCCAAAACTCATTTTAGATTCCCATTTCCAACACACAAATTAAATTTCATAATAATCGGTTGAGAAATAGAGAAGTTCCATCATACTTGGCCATATTCCAGAACTTCATCCAGAAATCGTTTCAAAATCCCAGAACTTCATCCAAAAAGCATTTTAGAATCCCATTTCAAATACCAATGTCGAATTTCAACGTAATCGGTTGTGAAATGGGCAAGTTCCATCCTACATGGCCATATTCCAGAACTTCATCCAAAACTCATTTTAGAATCCCATTTCTAACGCACATACTAAATTTCATAATAATCGGTTGAGAAATTGACAAGTTCCATCATACTTGGCCATATTCCAGAACTTCATCGAGAGATCATTTTAAAATCCCAGAACTTCATCCAAAAAACATTTTAGAATCCCATTTCCAATACAAATGTCGAATTTCATCGTAATCGGTTGAGAAATGGGAAAGTTCCATCCTGCTTGGCCATATTCCAGAACTTCATCCAAAACTCATTATAGAATCCGATTTCTAACACACATATCAAATTTCATAATAATCGGTTGAGAAATAGACAAGTTCCATCATACTTGGCCATATTGCAGAACTTCATCCAAAACAGTTTTAGAATCCCATTTTCAACGCACATGTGATGAGAAATAGTCGAGTTCCATCATTCTTGGCCATATTCTAGAACTTCATCCAAGACTCATTTTAGAATCCCATTTTCAACACACATGTCGAATTTCATAATAATCGGGTTGATAAATACGGAAGTTCCATCATATAAAAAATGTGTCAATTATTCACTACACCCAAATCCAACTCCAACTCAACTCCAACTCAACTTCAACTCAACGCGCAAATTGACCCCTAATTTAACCTTCAAATCAATTCCCAATTCAATGCCCAATCCAATAATCAAATAAGCATATATAAAAAATAAATAAAAGCAGGTATTTTGGGTCAATTCGTATGGCAGGTACCCCACCCCCTTGACGTACAGTCTCCAAAAGCTTTTCAAATCTCCGCCTTGACCATAGACACAGATTGGCGGAAAAAAAATCCAAATCGGACAAGCCGTTCTCGAGATACCATGGGTCCAGACATCCAGACAGACGGACGGACATTTTTTTTTTTTTTTGCATTTTCAGACTCAGGGACTTTCAAAACGTCGAGAAAAGTGGTTTTGGACCAACCAAATTTTTCGTCATTTTTGACAGGATTTCAATACTTTGGTCTTTTTAGACCGAATTAATTCTCCATTTTGCAGAAATTATTATATTTTGATACATGTGTTTATTTTAAAATAAAATTCTCCATTTTCCAGAATTTATAATTTTTTAAAATTAAATTGTCCATTTTAAATAACAACAATAAAGTAACCATACGTAAAGCTAACATTGAATATTATTTCGGCGCACCTAAGATGACAATAAAACGACTATGGAATTCGCTGAATGATATTGGAATTGGAAGTAAGAATAGCGATGTAAATTGTATATTTTCTGTTGACGACATAAATCTCCAATTTACAACTATTCCTAAGAATTCGGTATCTTTAATAGTGAACATTTATTGCAATTTAACGTAGTTGATGACGATGATATGATTAAAGCCATTTATAAAATTAGTTCTAATGCAAAGGGGGACGATCAATTGCGCCCTGCTTTCATTAAACTTCTTTTACCATTGGTAATAACTCCAATAAAAATAATAATAAATGACTGCATTGCTAAATCGGTTTTTTCTAGGTTGGCACGCCTGAATGTGAGTGTATGAATGTTGTGTGGGTGTGCGCGCCAATATACATTGTGGTGATGAATGAGTGATAAATGATTGAGTTGTATGATTGAATAATTGAATTGAAAGAGTGGGTCGCTACACAATTTTAAAATACCAAATACAGTCATCAATCAGGATTTCGTAAACATAACAGTACTGCGACTGCTTTGGTAATGTAATTGATGATCTTGACCAGGCCTTAGATAAAAAAACCGATTTGTTCTGGTGCTTCCTGACTTCAGTAAGGCTTTTGGCTGCCTGGACCATGTTTTACTTATTCAAAAACTTATGTTATGATATCAATTTTCACCAACTGAGTTGGTGAAAATTGATATCATGACATACATCATTTTTATCAGGAAGAAAACAACGAGTAAAACTTAATGGCTCATTGTCTGATAATAGGGCTGTGGTTCCTGGTGTTCCTCACTGTAGTATTTTGGGACCTATCCTGTTTAGTCTATGTCACAATGAACTGGCGAATTATATAAAATTTTATGTTCAAACTTTAAATTATTTTGGTATATTCCAAATTGATAAATATTTATAAGAAGAGGAGAAATTGTTAAGAGTTTTGCAATTCAGTTTCGATCTGCAAGCTGAAGGTATATGAGATGTACTGAAAGATGATTTATTTTTCACATGCTCGCAGATCGAAACTGAATTGCAAAACTCTTAACAATTTCTCCTCTTCTTATAAAATTTTATAAATTACAATTTATAACTTTTTTCAAAAATTAAATTCCCAGAATTTATTATTTGTAGATATTTTCATTTTAAAATTAAATTCTCCATTTACCGGAATTTATAATTTTTTTAAAACTAAATTCACCATTTTCCCGAAATTATATATTTTTTAAACTTAGATTCCCTATATTCCAGAATTTATTATTAGTTTTTAAATTTTCATTTTAAAATTAAATTCGCCATTTCCAAAATTTATAATTTTTTAAAAATTTAATTCGTCATTTCCAGGTTTACTATTTTTAGATATATTCATTTTAAAATTAAATTTTCCATTTTCAAGAATTTTTAATTTTTTTTTTTAAATTAAATCCCCATTTTACCAAAATTTATTATTTTTTGATATTTTCACTTTGAAATTAAATTCTCCATTTTCCAGTATTTATAATTTTTTTCGAAATTTAATTTCCCCTTTTCCAGAACTGATTATTTACTGGTATTTTCAGTTTAAAACTAATTTTCCAGAATCTATAATTTTTTGATATTTTCATTTAAACTTAAATTCTATATTTTCCAGAGTTTATTATTAATTTTTAATTGAATTTCCTATTTTCCAGAATATATTACTTTTAATATTTTAATTTTAAAATTAATGTTTCATTTTCCAGAAGTTATAATTTTTTTTAAATTTAATTCCCCATTTTCGAGAATATTTAATTTTTAGATATTTTCATTTTGAAATTAAATTCTCCATTTACCAGGATTTATAATTTTTTGATATTTTCACTTTGAAATTAAATTCCCCATTTGCCAGATCTTATTATTTTTTTGGAAATTTAATTTCCCGTTTTCCAGAACTGATTATTTATTGATATTTTCATTTTAACACTAATTTCTCCATTTTCCAAAATTTATAATTATTTTTTAAAACTAATACCCCATTTTCCAGAATTTTTATTTTCAGATGTTTACATTCTAAAATTAAATGCTCTATTTTCCAGAGTTTATAATTTTTTTTATATTAAATTCTCTATTTTTCAGAATTTAAAATTTTTTTATATTCATTTTAAAATTAAATTCTCCATTTCCAGAATTTATAATTTGTTTTTAAATTAAATTCTGTATTTTCCAGAATTTTTTTTTTCTTAATTAAATTCTCCATTTGCCAAAATTTACATTTGTTTTTTTAAATTAAATTCTCCATTTTCCAGAATTTATTACTTTTTGATATTTTCATTTTAAAATTAAATTCTCAATTTTCCAGAATATAAAATTATTTGATATTTTCATTTTAAACTTAAATTCTCCATTTTCCGGAATTTAAAATTATTTTATATTTTCATTTTAAAATTAAAATCTCCATTTTCCGGAATTTATAATTATTTTAAAATTAATTTCCCCATTTTCCAGACTTTATTACTTTTCGATATTTCCATTTTAAAATTAAATTCTCTATTTTCCAGAATTTCTAATTTTTTTTTCTAAATTAAATTCCCCATTTTCCAAAATTTATTATTTTTTGATATTTTCATTTTAAAATTAAATTCTCCATATTTCAGAATTTATAATTTGTTTTTAAATTAAATTCTGTATTTTCCAGATTTTTTTTTTCTTAATTAAATTCTCCATTTGCCAAAATTTATAATTTTTTTTAAATTAAATTCTCCATTTTCCAGAATTTATTATTTTTTGATATTTTCATTTTAAAACTAAATTCTCAATTTTCCAGATTATAAAATTATTTGATATTTTCATTTTAAACTTAAATTCTCCATTTTCCAGAATTTATAATTTGTTTTTAAATTAAATTCTGTATTTTCCAGAATTTTTTTTTCTTAATTAAATTCTCCATTTGCCAAAATTTATAATTTTTTTTTTAAATTAAATTCTCCATTTTCCAGAATTTATTATTTTTTGATATTTTCATTTTAAAATTAAATTCTCAATTTTCCTGAATATAACATTATTTGATATTTTCATTTTAAACTTAAATTCTCCATTTTCCGGAATTTATAATTATTTTAAAATTAATTTCCCCATTTTCCAGACTTTATTACTTTTCGATATTTCCATTTTAAAATTAAATTCTCTATTTTCCAGAATTTATAATTTTTTTTCTAAATTAAATTCTCCATTTTCCAAAATTTATAATTGTCTAATATTTTCATTTTAAAATTAAATTCTCCATTTTCCAGAATTTATAATTTGTTTTTAAATTAAATTGTGTATTTTCCAGAATTTTTTTTTTCTTAATTAAATTCTCCATTTGCCAAAATTTATAATTTTTTTTAAAATTAAATTCTCCATTTTCCAGAATTTATTATTTTTTGATATTTTCATTTTAAAATTAAATTCTCAATTTTCCAGAATATAAAATTATTTGATATTTTCATTTTAAACTTAAATTCTCCATTTTCCAGAATTTATAATTTGTTTTTAAATTAAATTCTGTATTTTCCAGAATTTTTTTTTTCTTAATTAAATTCTCCATTTGCTAAAATTTATAATTTTTTTTCTAAATTAAATTCCCCATTTTCCAAAATTTATAATTTTTTGATATTTTCATTTTAAAATTAAATTCTCCATTTTTCAGAATTTATAATTTGTTTTTAAATTAAATTCTGTATTTTCCAGATTTTTTTTTTCCTAATTAAATTCTCCATTTGCCAAAATTTATAATTTTTTTTAAAATTAAATTCTCCATTTTCCAGAATTTATTATTTTTTGATATTTTCATTTTAAAATTAAATTCTCAATTTTCCAGAATATAAAATTATTTGATATTTTCATTTTAAACTTAAATTCTTCATTTTCCAGAATTTATAATTTTTTTTTAAATTAAATTCTGTATTTTCCAGATTTTTTTTTTTCTTAATTAAATTCTCCATTTGCCAAAATTTATAATTTTTTTTAAATTAAATTCTCCAATTTCCAGAATTTATTATTTTTTGATATTTTCATTTTAAAATTAAATTCTCAGTCTTCCAGAATATAAAATTATTTGATATTTTCATTTTATTTTCTCCATTTTCCGGAATTTAAAATTATTTTATATTTTCATTTTAAAATTAAAATCTCCATTTTCCGGAATTTATAAATTTTTTAAAATTAATTTCCCCATTTTCCAGAATTTATTATTTTTCGATATTTTCATTTTAAAATTAAATTCTCTATTTTCCAGAATTTATAATTTTTTTTTCTAAATTAAATTCTCCATTTTACAAAATTTATAATTGTTTAATATTTTCATTTTAAAATTAAATTCTCCATTTTCCAGAATTTATAATTTGTTTTTAAATTAAATTCTGTATTTTCCAGAATTTTTTTTTTCTTAATTAAACTTTCCATTTGCCAAAATTTATAATTTGTTTTTAAATTAAATTCTCCATTTTCCAGAATTTATTATTTTTCGATATTTTCATTTTAAAATTAAATTCTCAATTTTCCAGAATATAAAATTATTTGATATTTTCATTTTAAACTTAAATTCTCCATTTTCCAGAATTTATAATTTGTTTTTAAATTAAATTCTGTATTTTCCAGAATTTTTTTTTTCTTAATTAAATTCTCCATTTGCCAACATTTATAATTTTTTTTTAAATTAAATTCCCCATTTTCCAAAATTTATTATTTTTTGATATTTTCATTTTAAAATTAAATTCTCAATTTTCCAGATTATAAAATTATTTGATATTTTCATTTTAAACTTAAATTCTCCATTTTCCGGAATTTAAAATTATTTTATATTTTTATTTTAAAATTAAAATCTCCACTTCCGGAATTTATAATTTTTTTAAAATTAATTTCCCCATTTTCCAGAATTTATTATTTTTCGATATTTTCATTTTAAAATTAAATTCTCAATTTTCCAGAATATAAAATTATTTGATATTTTCATTTTAAACTTAAATTCTCCATTTTCCAGAATTTATAATTTGTTTTTAAATTAAATTCTGTATTTTCCAGAATTTTTTTTTTCTTAATTAAATTCTCCATTTGCCAAAATTTATAATTTTTTTTTAAATTAAATTCTCTATTTTCCAGAATTTATTATTTTTTGATATTTTCATTTTAAAATTAAATTCTCAATTTTTCAGAATTTATAATTTGTTTTAAAATTAAATTGTGTATTTTCCAGAATTTTTTTTTTTCTTAATTAAACTTTCCATTTGCCAAAATTTATAATTTTTTTTTAAATTAAATTCTCCATTTTCCAGAATTTATTATTTTTTGATATTTTCATTTTAAAATAAAATTCTCAATTTTCCAGAATATAAAATTATTTGATATTTTCATTTTAAACTTAAATTCTCCATTTTCCAGAATTTATAATTTGTTTTTAAATTAAATTCTGTATTTTCCAGAATTTTTTTTTTCTTAATTAAATTCTCCATTTGCCAAAATTTATCATTTTTTTTTAAATTAAATTCCCCATTTTCCAAAATTTATAATTGTTTAATATTTTCATTTTAAAATTAAATTCTCCATTTTCCAGAATTTATAATTTGTTTTTAAATTAAATTGTGTATTTTCCAGAATTTTTTTTTTCTTAATTAAATTCTCCATTTGCCAAAATTTATAATTTTTTTTTAAATTAAATTCTCCATTTTCCAGAATTTATTATTTTTTGATATTTTCATTTTAAAATTAAATTCTCAATTTTCCAGATTATAAAATTATTTGATATTTTCATTTTAAACTTAAATTCTCCATTTTCCGGAATTTAAAATTATTTTATATTTTTATTTTAAAATTAAAATCTCCACTTCCGGAATTTATAATTTTTTTAAAATTAAATTCTCCATTTTCCAGAATTTATTATTTTTCGATATTTTCATTTTAAAATTAAATTCTCAATTTTCCAGAATATAAAATTATTTGATATTTTCATTTTAAACTTAAATTCTCCATTTTCCAGAATTTATAATTTGTTTTTAAATTAAAATCTGTATTTTCCAGAATTTTTTTTTTCTTAATTAAATTCTCCATTTGCCAAAATTTATAATTTTTTTTTAAATTAAATTCTCTATTTTCCAGAATTTATTATTTTTTGATATTTTCATTTTAAAATTAAATTCTCAATTTTTCAGAATTTATAATTTGTTTTAAAATTAAATTCTGTATTTTCCAGAATTTTTTTTTTTCTTAATTAAACTTTCCATTTGCCAAAATTTATAATTTTTTTTTAAATTAAATTCTCCATTTTCCAGAATTTATTATTTTTTGATATTTTCATTTTAAAATAAAATTCTCAATTTTCCAGAATATAAAATTATTTGATATTTTCATTTTAAACTTAAATTCTCCATTTTCCAGAATTTATAATTTGTTTTTAAATTAAATTCTGTATTTTCCAGAATTTTTTTTTTCTTAATTAAATTCTCCATTTGCCAAAATTTATAATTTTTTTTAAAATTAAATTCCCCATTTTCCAAAATTTATAATTGTTTAATATTTTCATTTTAAAATTAAATTCTCCATTTTCCAGAATTTATAATTTGTTTTTAAATTAAATTGTGTATTTTCCAGAATTTTTTTTTTCTTAATTAAATTCTCCATTTGCCAAAATTTATAATTTTTTTTTAAATTAAATTCTCCATTTTCCAGAATTTATTATTTTTTGATATTTTCATTTTAAAATTAAATTCTCAATTTTCCAGATTATAAAATTATTTGATATTTTCATTTTAAACTTAAATTCTCCATTTTCCGGAATTTAAAATTATTTTATATTTTTATTTTAAAATTAAAATCTCCACTTCCGGAATTTATAATTTTTTTAAAATTAAATTCTCCATTTTCCAGAATTTATTATTTTTCGATATTTTCATTTTAAAATTAAATTCTCAATTTTCCAGAATATAAAATTATTTGATATTTTCATTTTAAACTTAAATTCTCCATTTTCCAGAATTTATAATTTGTTTTTAAATTAAATTCTGTATTTTCCAGAATTTTTTTTTTCTTAATTAAATTCTCCATTTGCCAAAATTTATAATTTTTTTTTAAATTAAATTCTCTATTTTCCAGAATTTATTATTTTTTGATATTTTCATTTTAAAATTAAATTCTCAATTTTTCAGAATTTATAATTTGTTTTAAAATTAAATTCTGTATTTTCCAGAATTTTTTTTTTTCTTAATTAAACTTTCCATTTGCCAAAATTTATAATTTTTTTTTAAATTAAATTCTCCATTTTCCAGAATTTATTATTTTTTGATATTTTCATTTTAAAATAAAATTCTCAATTTTCCAGAATATAAAATTATTTGATATTTTCATTTTAAACTTAAATTCTCCATTTTCCAGAATTTATAATTTGTTTTTAAATTAAATTCTGTATTTTCCAGAATTTTTTTTTTCTTAATTAAATTCTCCATTTGCCAACATTTATAATTTTTTTTTAAATTAAATTCCCCATTTTCCAAAATTTATAATTGTTTAATATTTTCATTTTAAAATTAAATTCTCCATTTTCCAGAATTTATAATTTGTTTTTAAATTAAATTGTGTATTTTCCAGATTTTTTTTTTTTCCTAATTAAATTCTCCATTTGCCAAAATTTATAATTTTTTTTTAAATTAAATTCTCCATTTTCCAGAATTTATTATTTTTTGATATTTTCATTTTAAAATTAAATTCTCAATTTTCCAGATTATAAAATTATTTGATATTTTCATTTTAAACTTAAATTCTCCATTTTCCGGAATTTAAAATTATTTTATATTTTTATTTTAAAATTAAAATCTCCACTTCCGGAATTTATAATTTTTTTAAAATTAATTTTCCCATTTTCCAGAATTTATTATTTTTCGATATTTTCATTTTAAAATTAAATTCTCAATTTTCCAGAATATAAAATTATTTGATATTTTCATTTTAAACTTAAATTCTCCATTTTCCAGAATTTATAATTTGTTTTTAAATTAAATTCTGTATTTTCCAGAATTTTTTTTTTCTTAATTAAATTCTCCATTTGTCAAAATTTATAATTTTTTTTTAAATTAAATTCTCCATTTTCCAGAATTTATTATTTTTTGATATTTTCATTTTAAAATTAAATTCTCAATTTTTCAGAATTTATAATTTGTTTTAAAATTAAATTCTGTATTTTCCAGAATTTTTTTTTTCTTAATTAAACTTTCCATTTGCCAAAATTTATAATTTTTTTTTAAATTAAATTCTCCATTTTCCAGAATTTATTATTTTTTGATATTTTCATTTTAAAATAAAATTCTCAATTTTCCAGAATATAAAATTATTTGATATTTTCATTTTAAACTTAAATTCTCCATTTTCCAGAATTTATAATTTGTTTTTAAATTAAATTCTGTATTTTCCAGAATTTTTTTTTTCTTAATTAAATTCTCCATTTGCCAAAATTTATAATTTTTTTTTAAATTAAATTCCCCATTTTCCAAAATTTATAATTGTTTAATATTTTCATTTTAAAATTAAATTCTCCATTTTCCAGAATTTATAATTTGTTTTTAAATTAAATTGTGTATTTTCCAGAATTTTTTTTTTTCTTAATTAAATTCTCCATTTGCCAAAATTTATAATTTTTTTTTAAATTAAATTCTCCATTTTCCAGAATTTATTATTTTTTGATATTTTCATTTTAAAATTAAATTCTCAATTTTCCAGATTATAAAATTATTTGATATTTTCATTTTAAACTTAAATTCTCCATTTTCCGGAATTTAAAATTATTTTATATTTTTATTTTAAAATTAAAATCTCCACTTCCGGAATTTATAATTTTTTTAAAATTAATTTCCCCATTTTCCAGAATTTATTATTTTTCGATATTTTCATTTTAAAATTAAATTCTCAATTTTCCAGAATATAAAATTATTTGATATTTTCATTTTAAACTTAAATTCTCCATTTTCCAGAATTTATAATTTGTTTTTAAATTAAATTCTGTATTTTTCAGAATTTTTTTTTTCTTAATTAAATTCACCATTTGCCAAAATTTATAATTTTTTTTTAAATTAAATTCTCCATTTTCCAGAATTTATTATTTTTTGATACTTTCATTTTAAAATTAAATTCTCCATTTTCCAGAATTTAATATTTTTCGATATTTTCATTTTAAAATTAAATTCTCCATTTTGCAGTATTTATTATTTTTTAATATGATATTATTATTTAACTCCGCATTTTCCAGAATTTAATATTTTTCGATATTTTCCTTATAAAATTAAGTTCTCCATTTTTCAGAATTTAAATTTTTTTGTTATTTTCATTTCCTTTTTTCCAGAATTTATTTTTTTTTTTTTACATTAAATTCCCCATTTTCCAAAATTTATAATTTTTTGAAATTTTCATTTTAAAATTAAATTCTCCATTTTCCAGAAAAATTAAAGTTATTTGATATTTTCATTTTAAATTTAAATTCTCAATTTTCTAGAATTCGCAATTTTTTTAAAATTGAACTCCTCATTTTCAGAATTTATAATTTTTTGTTATTTTCGTTTCAAAATTAAAATCTCTCCCCATTTTCCAGAATATTTCAAATGATGTTCTAGTATGTCGCGACTTTACGGCACTATAACTTAGTCCGAGTTCGCGACAATATTCTGCGGATAATTTTCGGCAGGATTGCATGCGATTTAAAAATATTTTATTCGGAAGGGAAAATTTGTTTACGAAATAGACTACTTTGATTGACTGCTTGCTGAAAAATTTTCCGCAGAATATTGTCGTGAACTCGCCGTGATCGTACTAGGTTACCACTTTCGGCACTCACAATCTATGATAACTTAGTCCGTGTGCGAAACCTGTGACAAATATTAGTAAGTATTATTTTTTGACATTTATTTGAAAAAACCGAACACACCCAAATTAGTACAGTAAATTCATATGAAATTATCATTGACAGATACAAAATAATTTCACTGTGGTTTATGTAGTCGCCTTTTCGTTTTATTTCAAAGTAATAGTTTCCTCATTGGACGTGTACATTTAGAATATTTTTCTTTAACCTCCAGTTAAGTGATAATGATCAAACAATCGACGGGACATTATCGTCTCAGCTAACAGAATCAATGATTACGATGATTACAAATTTGGGAAATGGGGCTATGTTTTGTTTATGAGTATCGTGAAGAGAATTTGATTATCCGTAAATACATTCATTAATCGGGAATTACCATCATATAGCTTGGCATGAAATAGTACAATATCCGATTTATATTTATTTTGTGTGTAGATCACTTGTGTTTTGTACAACATCCCAATTTTCACAAAATATTGCAACGTTTACTCCAACGAGCAATGTTGATACTTATTAAAATGTTTTAGCATCATGTCTAACAAGTTTCCGACGAAATTCTGAAAAATCATTAATCAACAGCATGTTTCGCAATGTATGTGGTTTTCTACTAACAGTCATGATAGAAAAAAAAAAAAAAAAGTTTACTCCTGGGTACCATTCATCACAATTTCTGTCCAAAATCCACCAATTTCTCGGAAATTATTGCAATAAAATGAAAGAACCAACATGATAGGTGGGGCGATTACCAAAAAAATTACCCATTACTATATTCGGACAGCCTAATAAAAAATTGTGAATGTAGGGGAATATTTTTCAAATAAATGTCAAAAATTTGTACTGAAAAATAGTTATCACAGTTATTTCGAACACAGTATAAATAAAACAAAATTATACTTCTAGTATTCTTCATTTCTGCGTTTTTATTGTGTGAACAATTTTGTTGGAGTCTTTTTGGTACGTTTTGGAGATGATCAAATCAACGGAACAGAAAAAGTCCCATTCTACATACTATTATTGTATAAGAACACCATTTATTCGGTTATTCTTCTTGCTAAATTCACGATTAATTCGTAATTTATTGAGAACTGCAACTTTATTAGGCTCGAAAAATTGTTTTGTTGAATTGTAACAATTCGTGTTATTTATGTTTAATATTAAAATGAAACAATAGTCTTTGTTTATGTTCTCAAACTGTTTTTGCAGAATTTCAATCATTATATTTTTAAACTACTTTGCCTTTTGCTTTTTCAAACATTTTACTAACGACGAGCATAACAATATAAGACACAGAAGATAACTTGGAAAATAAATAATATTTAATAACAACAAGATGGAAGAAAATTTGTTATTTTATATTTTATATCGTCGCTGTTATTATTATTATTTTCCACTTATAATTTTCTTAATGAAGAGAACAAAAGACGGAACAAAATAATAACGACAATGAAAGTAGTCTGTAAGCAACAAAAAATACTTTGTATACGGTTAAATATAAAAATACATTTTGAACGTGAATGGGGATTTATTCCATTCATAATACAACCGTAAATTTAGTGCAGTAGAACTAAATGCAAGAAAACTAAATTACTAAATTGACCAAGAACATTTTATTTAACACATTTCAAATTTCCCATTGGTGGGCGTGTTTGCTGCTTGGTTGTTAAGGTGGTTATTGGTAGTAGCTGCATCTTTGAATCTGCGTGGATCGTGTTCGGTTTTTTTTGATTGACTACTGCTAGGGTAAAGTCAAATTTTGTAGGGCTGGTATCATTATTTTACATAGCCAGCATATACTTTTTGAATACCTAATTAAAAGTCTGGAAATAAATTTGTATTTCCTTAGTGCCGTCATTTCGAGAAATGGTGATATCAAATAGTGTCTACCATATCAATATATGTAACTATTCAACGAAACTTGCAATTTAATTACTCCTCTATGAATACAGCCAAAACAGATTGTATAAATCTAAGCAATTTGCTGTGGTAAATTTATTCAAGAAAATGAAACACTTGAATATAACTTTTAATGTATTTTCACCAATTTTATTTGTGGAAAAATGGAAAAAATATAAGTTTCGATTTATTTAATTTTAATGTTTTATGGAAAAAAAAGGTATTTTTAAAGTCAAGTTCTAACAGTTATACAAAATAATTTTAGTACATACAAATTTTTAGTTATAAAGTTCAACTTTAGATGTCATCAATACAGCTGATGAAAAAATATTGATTGCTAAAAAATCTAATTGAAAGTGATATGTTGAATTGTTTTATTAATTCGATTATGTGACGACATCGGCAGTAAGCATCGTGATTATGGTGATCGGCAGTATGAATGGTGATTAGGTTTCCCGACATGTCGCTCCCGTTGACGAGTTACACGAGTCAAGAGATGGAAGTCGACAAATTTTTGTGATGAGCCGTTTGCAAAGCTCCGTTATTCGTTTTAATTGTGACTACGCGAACGGTTTGATCACAACCAGGGTGAACATCAGTGACGCGTCCTAATGCCCATTGTCCTGGTGGTATATTATCATCCTTTAAAATGACTAAATCGCCTTCTTTGATGTTAGTGGTTTTATATCGCCACTTTGACAGACTGTTTAAAGTGGTTAAGTATTCTGTTTGCCATCTTTTGGCAAAGTGTTGGAACATCAGCTGTGCCATTTGCCATCGCGATAATCGGTTGACTTTCAGGTTTGAAAGATTTACCTCAGGAATCATAGTCATTGGCTGCCCGATGATAAAATGCGCCGGAGTTAGTGCTGTAATGTGGTCTTCTAGTGATTCGCATAAGGGTTGGAATTAAGTAAGGCTTCAATTTGAGTTAACAATGTGTATAACTCCTCGTACCTCAGAATTGTTTGGCCAAGTACGCGTCGCAAATGGTACTTGGTTAAATTCACTGCTGATTCACAAAGTTCGTTGAAATGAGGTGTCGCTGGTGGCACAAAATGCCATTTCGTATTGTTTGTTGTTGTTCAGTTGACGATTTGTTTCATTTCCTTTGATACTAGTTGTTGGAAATATTCTAGCTCCTTGGCGGCTCCTACGAGATTTGTACCGTTGTCGCTGTAGATATCTGTACAAACCCCACGGCGATTCTGAAATCGTTTAAACGCTGCGAGGAATGTATCCGAAGTCAAATCAGAGGCTAATTCAAGGTGTACGGCCTGGGTTGCCATACATGCAAATACAACGAAGTATCCCTTGTAAATTATAGCTTTTCAAGCTCTGTTGGTCTTAAGGCTATATGGACCGGCGTGATCTACGCTAATCTGTAGAAATGGTTATATTAGGTTGCCCCGTGATAGTGGTAGTTGACCTATTAATTGTTGCTGCGTATTTTCTTTTGCTGGAAACATTTGATACAACTGTATATGACGCGTCGAATTAAATCCTTACATCTTAATATCGTATATCGTTGCTTTATTATTGTCATCAATAAAGTGGGTCCCGCATGTAGATGCTCTTCGTGTGCTTCTTGCACAAATTTAAGTGCCAGAGGATAACGGTTTGATAAGATTACCGGGTGTTTCAGGTCGAATTGGGTTTTTGTGTTTTCCAGGCGGTCACCTACTTGCAAAATGCCCACATCATCTAAGAAAGGATTGAGAGAGGAAATATCAAATTTCTTTAAAAGCAGTTTACCATGTAAACACTGAATTTTCGCCGAAAAACTTGTAAGTTGAGCCTCTTTCACTATTATCTTGTATGCTTCATGCAAATCTGCTACGGTACGCGGACCGACAACCTTTATCTTTATTTTATCGGCGCGACCTTGGGTTTTGCACAAATTAGGTTGGTCAGTACATATATAACAGCGGCGTATGCAGAGTTTGATGCGACGGCGAACCCACACAGATGCAGTGTTGTGGTTGTATAGTATTTAGCCATCTTGGTATTTTGACCCGTTTAATTGATTCTAATTTGCCCCGTGTATCTATCCATTGCTTTGCAACATCTGCTGGAAGTTGGTCATCCCAATCGAGTTTTAATAACCAAAGGCGGTGAAATAGTATCTTTATCCCAACCATCACCGGCGACATCCATCCCATTGGGTCGAAAATGCTTGAGGCTTAGGTAGCGAAACTTTAAAGGAACAACTATCAGCTTGTGGGTCGAATTTAAAACCTAGTATCGAGATCAATTTGTTTCCTTCGCTTATTTCACGGATAGAAATCTCTTTGTCGTCTTCGGGTATGTTTTCCAGTAGCTTCACGTCTTGCTGGTCAATTTGCGTAGATGGTACCCACCCATTCTCAAAAGGGAATACTGCTCGGCTAGTATTGATATAGCTTCTTTGATGGTACTCGCTCCGGACATTAGGTCGTCCATGTAAAATTCCTTCATTAGCACCCTTGCTGCGTGCGGATGACTCTCAATATGGAGGTGAGCTAGTTTTGTAAGCGATTGAGTTGCTAAAATGACGCAGAAGCTGTGCGGTAGCTATTTGTAAGAAGACGATAAGGTTTTATAGGTGTTGCCAGAGAGTTTCGCCAAAGGATACGTAGGAATTCGGTGTCTGACTTCTCGATCCAGACCTGACGGAACATTTTCTCAATGTCCGCCGTGAACATATAACAGTGTTTACGGAATCTAATTAGTATCTCTGCTAGCAACTGTTGTACAGTCGGCCTTCTGAGTGCTCGATTAAGTGAATCACCTAACATAGGTCTGTTTGGTTTGAATGGTAATGAGACGATAAATTTACCCGACTCGTCTTGCTTTAAATGTTCGTCACTGAACTGTGCAACAGCTGGTATTTCCTCCGTTTCCCACAATATTCTCAGAGACAGATCAATATTAATTTCATGGTCGACAGAAAGGCACGTTATGATTTCGTTGGGTTGCTCATATATTTATGGTTTTATCCTCCGACCATCCATCCTAACTTCGTATTTAGCGCGATAGGCTTTTCTACTGCATCGACTATCTGGCCATCGGATATAAGCATTAAAAATCTATCGCATCCAATCAAAAGATCTATGGCGCCGGGTATATGAAAAACCGGGTAGGCTAACAACAGTTGGTTAAGATACGCAAATTTTTCACGGTCTATAACTTGCGACGGCAGGTTTGATGTAATTTTCGATATTATATACTCGTTGATGTCGATGATAAATTGGGTGCTGGTTCTTGATCTTACTACAGCTGAGCATACACCTCTTACTCTACCGGCATTTCCACCATTTAGAGTGTTAATTTGGAACTTTGCATTTGATCTTAACAGATTAAGTCGGCTTGCGCAATTTTAGGTGATGTATAAGACCTAGTTGAGGCGGAGTCCAATAAAGCTCGACACGGCTACCATATCCAGAATTTGTCACAAATTTCAACAATTGCAATCGGCAACAATGCATCAGCACTCTTGTTGGAATGTGATGAATGCAAATTAGTAGCTCCAGTCGAATTAGTGTGTTTGGGATTATCTTCGGATAATGTAACTGCGGTAATTGCAATTATGCTTGTTGATGGTATAAATTTGGATGATACAGTAGTGGTATTTTGCTCAACGAGGACCAGTGAATGGTGCCTTCTTCTACACTGACGACATCGCCCCTTGGACCTGCAGTTGTATACGCTATGCCCTTCAGCTAAGCAGTTGTAACACCTGGAATTCTTATTTACGCATTGCCTACGATGATCTAAGCTCATTTGTAAAAACTTAGGGCAATTGCAAAGACGGTGCTGTTGACCGGTACACAATTCTTAATTTGGTAGTGGCCTGAGGTCCGTTAGAAAGGTTTTCACTGGTGTGCTGTATTTGTTGTGAAGCTTGTTGGTTTGCTGTTTGAAACCTTCGAGAGAGTTCATCCTCTTGGTTAGAAACTCCAAAAACTCTTCAATTTTAGGGAAATCTTGTTCTGAAGATTTTTGTCGCCATAACTGCAGCGTAACATCATCTAATTTTTTCTCCGCTAAATAGACCAACCAACAATCCCTTGCTTCTGCGCTTGACCCAAGGGTTTTCAGGTCGCGAATAACCTCGTCACAAATATCGTGCAATTGACCTACTGTTTCAGTTGATGGCTTGGTAATTTGAGGTTGGTGGATGTACGTCTCAATGAACTCGTTGACTGTTTGGCAATGGTAAATAAAACTCATCACTTTTTTTATTTACACTTATTTGCTGCTATTCCCATCACTGGATGTAGAGCCACACAACTAAAAAATAAACAACACCAATTTGTGATTATCAAATTATTCATACTTACAAAAGCTGTGAATTAATTCCATTAGTAAATTTGATCTGATTTATCCTAAAAATTAGAATTATATTAATATGTATTCTGTTTAGTATTTTAAAATTATATAATTAAATACTTAACTTTGTAAATTACTGTACATTCTGTACTCCAAATTACGTAAACAATATTATTTCTGTAAACTCAAAACCAAAACAAAACAAAAAATGTCAATCGCAATTTTTTAATTGTAATCGGTTGGTAGTAAGAAGAGTGTGATTGATGCAAATTTAGTATCAATACCATAATTGCGCAAAATTTGAATGTTGCCATACAAATTTCCTAACTAAATTTAGCAATAATTTAAAACTAGCTTAGTTTGTAAAAAGCAAAAATCACTCTCTTCTTATTTTGGCGATTGGACAAGACACATCAAAACAACAAAATTAGTCGGAAAATTATAAACACAATAAAATTCAATTTTGTATAAATTATTAAACAAATAGAAACTTTTATTTTTGGAATTGGTGTGAGATACGACAAGTGGCATACAATTACTACCGAGATATCGAGTTATAAATATAAAATTAAAAGATCGCTGGCATTGCTCATCATACGAGACTAAAAGAATCCATCTTCACTCATCTTTACATACATTGACTATGTTGCGCTTCCGATCATATCGCTTGACTAATCTCTGAAAGGCTTCGATGTAACTAGAATCATCTATTCGAAAATGCTTTACTAGTGCTTCTGCTGGACCACGTATGTAGTTGACTTATGAAGTAGTGGAATTTTTGGGCTGGCGTGAGGTTTGTATTTTCATGAATAGTGCTCTTGAACAAGTCATAGAGCGACTGCCAGTCTCACAGCTTTCCGCCGAATGTAGATAATGTTAGACGTGGTAGTTTGGAGTCCCCCGAAGGGCCAGCTGTGGATGAATTCAAAATGGTTTCGTTCAAACCGCTAACTGGAGTTTGAATTTTTTATCTCATTAGTCTTTGCAGAGTAGCCACACAGAGACAATAATTGTCGTCAACAACATCGCTATCGGATTGTGCTTCGGGATCGACAGCGAAAATTTCATCTTCTATACTCACAAAGGTTTTGTAATGATCCTTTAATTTCTCTAAACGCGTTTGCATCTCGTCGAATGGCGTATTATCTGTACCTACATGCATAGATGGTCAATTTGGTTATTTAAACTTTTACGACTGCTCTACTCTTTACTAATGGCTGCATGCTGTTTAATCCCGGTGAATTCGTATGCTTTAATCTCTAATCCACGCTTAGCTATGTCCTGATAAATTTATTTGGTACCTTGGATGTTTGGTTATCAAATTACTATCGCCTCAAATATTTCACTCACTGTCACTATTTTCATTAAATGTTTCGTATTTGGTACACTGACGATTGGTACAAAATATGACCAAACCGAATGTTCGAGAACTTTTTTACTATACAACTTCACCAACAAACAAACCGTGGTTAACGGTTATATCTCGTCTTTACTTTATATCACATGTATAAAATTAATAAATAATTATACTCAAGTAACGGTATTGAAATACGGTAAATTTCTCCAACAAAAGGCAGTCCACGTAGCAATGATTGTGGTAATCCTCCGCGCGGTCCAATTATCAGCAATAAATTTCTCCTGATCCGGCTCAAAGGACCAATGAATACAGCCAAAACAGATTGTATAAATCTAAGCAATTTGCTGTGGTAAATTTATTCAACAAAATGAAACACTTGAATATAACTAATTTTAACCAATTTTATTTGTGGAAAATATATAAGTTTCGATTTATTTAATTTTAAAGTTTTACGAAAATTTTTAAAGTAAAGTTCCAACAGCTATCAGCCTCAGACTCTTGTTTGAAAGAATGACCCATTTTTATGTGAAGTTATGTAAATTAAGCGATTCATCCGAATTTATTCGGTTATAAAAGATTTTTTCCGTGCAACTGGATTGTAGTTGAAACTTAGCTTTAGACGTATTGCTTGTAGTGGAATTAAAACAAAATTTTGCAGTTTCATTAACGTTTAAATTATCTATTTTATGACACTTGTGAAGTCCGCTAAATTAAAGTTAAGCAGAAAATTTTTTTGATATTTCCAACCCAATCAATATTAATGTAAATTGGACTACCTAAATCATTCTTAATTTATTATTTATTATTCCGTTTTGTAATATACTTACATACATAATTTTAAAACTTACAAAATCATTATTATATTTTAATAAATTCAAAAGAATTCGGGTTATACTAGAAATTGATTATTTTCCAAGGTCAATGGTCAAGAAAATATATAAATAAAAATGAGATCTTAATTTTACCTTTATCTTAAAAAAAAATCCCCATCAACTTAAAGAAACTTTTCTAATAAATATTTGTCATGCAGACGTAAATAACAAAAACAAACGTACGAGTATACTCCTCAAAAGTTTGAAGAAAAGATTTTCTCATCCGTGCAAAAACAATTAACTGGAAAGCTTTTTTTTTCCTTTTTAAAGCATGTTTCATTTTTCTATATAATCTTTTAGCGCTTTGACGATGTCAACACTTTTATATTATAGATTTGATTTTATGGTTTTAATGTTGTCTTCTTCAAGTAAGCTGCTAGCATTTGTGAATTTGTTTGACCAATACAAATATAAATCCTTACGAAAGAAAAACTTATATATTTTCTTATTTTTTTTTTTTTTTGCCATCATCTTCACATATGCGACAAGTACATTATTGCAAAATTAGAAGTGTCAACCGAGCATATACGATAAACTGTTCATACTGTTTTTATATTGTTAATACACTAGTAAAGTGATATTTTGTTTGGTAATTCTTGTAACAATTGAAATATTACCCGTGTGATGATATAGAAACACAATGCAATTGTTGTACCTCAGCTTCTGATTACCTATTGTATACTTTCTTACATAAAAACGAGTTTGTAACAACAAAAAGCTGGCGTTTGTCATCATGAATTTATTTTATATGTGATAACCGTACGTGAAATACATTTATCTTATTCGGTGGTAATACGACTGTACTAGTGGAGCAAAAAAACAAACAACAACAAAATATAAAATGTATACGAAGCTAGCAACCAAAAAATAAAAATTGGTGCTTATTAAAGAAATGTGTTGGTGTGTTTTGGAAGGGTTTGGTTTCATTTACCATATGTATCTATGTTTGATTTTTTTTTTGTCAACTTTTTACAAGAAATTATGTCTTATAAAGCATATTTGTCAACATATGGTTTATATTTTATTCTATTTTTTTACGGTTCTAGATTTGTTATGTTATTCGTGACTTTGATGGTTTTATGTTTTGTTATTTTCCTTAGTATACCATCCTAAGGAAGACGTAAAAATACTTGTGCTTAAAGTTCAACAAACATTTTTAAGGATTTTGCGTTAAAGATAGTCTTGATGGGCTAAGGTGGAACATTTTTTTAATTAAATCTCACAAACCAATATTTCTTTCAATATAGCCTTTCAATATATCCTGATTATTTTCTATTGGAGAATTAAGAAAAAATTGTACACTGTACGCACGATGTGAATAACAAAAGTAGACCCAAAACCTGTAAAATAAATCAATTAGTTCTAATAAAGCCTAGTGATTAATTGATTGGAGTGTTCGACCAAGCTTTAAGCTATTAGTAATGGTCGGAACTCACCGAGCACCCTATTACATACAACATAAATAGGACTTGGATAGGTTTAGTTACAAACACCTAAGTACAGCCAATAGTTAGTAACACAATGACAACACCTTTAAAATCTAATTTTATAGTTTATTAAAATTAAAACAGCATTCTGAAATAAAATTATTAGTTTGCTGGGTCAGGTGTCTGGGAATTTCTGAAAATCGGAACCATAATTAATTTAAATTTCACTTAAAACGTATAAAACAGAAGCTCAGAGACGGCCTAACATAATAAATATAATTAGTATCAGCTAGGCATTTAAATGATTTCCGCCATACTGGTCACTGTCGCAACTACAAAACCACAGTTTAGCTCAAACTACTATTATAAATGAAACATTTCCCTAAACCTGCCATCATAATTAATAGGATTTAACTTATGAAAATCAAAACCGCGGCCTCCGTTTACAAATTAGATTACAACTTTTACTTAAATTTTAGTAAATATTTTTGTTACTAAGATACGGTAAATTAGTTAACACAAAACAACACAATTTCTAAACTACGCGTCGTTGGATGATTGATGGTTCCAAAAATCCAGTCAGTTTTTCTCAGATGTTTCTAAACTAAAACACGTTAATCAAATTAAAGCATATAGCTCTTATAAAAGCATTGATAATTTATGTATAAGTATATGTACATCGAATCGGATTTTTAAAATGTAAAATAACAACAGTTTTTTTAGATAGTTTTAGGTAGGGTTGCAATAAAAGTTTATGTAGTCCAGAAATAAATAATTACCTATCTGAAATTTATTTAAGTATGTAATTAGTTTACGTTGATCTGCTGTTTGTAGAAGAAAATACTAATTTTAGCATTTTCTGAAAAATAGATGCTTTACCGAAAATTACTGATTTCAGTAGTCACCAATTACCAAAGGGGTTTTGAAGAAAATGCTTCGATATTGGTTCCTAAGGACATTAATTTTGTTGAAAGTGAGATTTGTTTATTTTATTACTTTTACTCGCTTCTTCTATAATCAGATGTTAGCCAACACAAGAAATACTTGAAGTATTGGTTTTGTAAAAAATTGTATTGTTGATGAAATGCCAGTTTGTTCCATGGTTTGTCGCTTCCTGAGCTGCATTGTTGTTTGCTTGCTGTGTAGCCAGCTGCAACTCTTTGCTTAGCCCGTTCCGAGCTCTAACAAAATTGGTACCGTTGCCACTGTATATGTTTAATGTATATGTCTTGAGGTGAATCGTTTAAATGACAGGAAGGCTGCTGTTTCTACCTCACTCACCAGTTCCAAATGAATTGCTTTAGTAGAGAAATAAATGAATAATGTGATGTACCCCTTTGTAGGACTTGTTTCCTCTTCATTTGGATAAACAGATTGCAAATTGACCCGCGTAATCGATGCTCACATTGGAGAAAGGGGCAAATGGAGTCACTCCAGCTTCTGGTAACATACCCATACTTGCTCTGATATTGCTTTCCTGAATCGAAAGGATCTTACACAATTGTGGATTGTTGTGCGTACTAGACGTTTACCATTCAGAGTCCAGTATTTTGTTCGTACCTGTGCTAGGGTTGCTTGTATGCCTTCATGTAATACGAGATGGTGTGCTTCATGAGTAATGAGTTTTGACTAAATATGATCTTTAGGTAAAATCAGTTGATGCTTTATTTGATCATACTTAAGCTGAGATTTTTATAATCTACTGACAACCCCTCAACAAGCCATTTTCGTCAATGAACGGATTTAGTGATGATATTTTGCTGTTGTTTGGAACTGGAGTTTACATAATGCCACTGACTTGATTAAGTGACTGAATTTCAGCTATTCGGTTTCCCACAAAAGTTTTGTATTTGCAGGGATTGCCTTTATCCATCCAAGCGTTATCATCGAATCCGCCCACGCATAAGTAGAAGCTTACTCAAAATTCATGGCATCTTGAATCTTTTTTAAAAATTTTGCCAATAGTACGGCACCGCATAATTCTAACCTTGGCAATGATATTCTCTTTTTTATATGAGCGACTTTTGTTTTTGCTGCTATTAAATATACTACTCGTGTGCCTTCGGAGTTTGTTGTTTTGCAGTATTCCACTGCTGCAAATGCCTTGTCTGATGCATCGCTGAATCCATGGAGTTCATGTTTTTCCTTGTTGTCCTGTGTTCTATCCATCTACATATAGTAATATTTTCGATATCATTCAAACCTTCTTTGAATTGAATACATTGTTGTGTAAGTTCAACACTTAGTGTTTCATCCCATTCAACACCACCCATCCATAGATTCTGGATTAATAACTTTGCTTGGATGATTAGCGGATCGAATAGTTTGGCAATTTCTGCCAATATACTCCTTTTTGTCGGCTCTCGCATATTTTCGGACGATGAAATCATAAACTCAAAAGTGTCTAAAACAGGTTCCAGGTAATTTCGAGCGTCTTTATTGTATCATCGATTTTAATGGAGCACAGCCCATCCTCGCGAGCGTTTGCAGGTAGATGTGTTGTCAATTTTATATTGTTACTTGCCCATTATCTTAAATTAAAACCTTCTGCTTTCAGCAGTTGTATGAGCTGTGATTGGGTTTCTGGTGTTTCTTCTTGTTTCAGCCGTGTGTGCGTTTTATGAAAAAATTCCTCACACTCCATCTCTAGTTGTTCAACTATCTCAGTTGGTGAGACGTGCGAGTTATATTTGATCTTTTTCGTCTTGCTAGGTGTTGATATTCTTCCTAAAATGGCCCATCCAAATTCTATGAGATGCGCTGCTAGTTCGTTTTTATTTCCTTTTATGAACTAATAGTCTGCACTCAGTATTATGTCAATCGGTACTCGAATATTGTATTTCGGATCGGTTAATAGCAGCTCATTCAAATGGTTGCAGCCTTTAAGATTAGATGGCGTTTCTGGTAGATTTTTGCTTATCTTAATTAGTACTAAAGCCTCAATTTCAATTGAATATGCTGACGGATTGTAGATTGATATTGACGATAATGTTAACCTTGCCAGCAATTTGTCTGCTTACACCATGGACCTCCGTACTGATTCTATGACCTACTAGATTTAAACGTTGTTTGGCTTCTGTTGTTACGAATGACGTTTGTGAGCAATCTTAAAAACTCTTCTCTGCCATCGAACCGTGTGGTTTTGTCAAAAGAGGTTGCTAAAAGTGTTATCTCATGAGTTTTCATCGCACTGTTTGTTGAAATGTTTCTTGAAGTGATGCTTGCCATTGCATTCTTTACATTTTGCTTGATTGGAACTTTGTTGCAAACTATGTCCAGTAGTTAAGCATCTTCTGCAAAGATCATGCAAGCTGACAAGTTGCATCCGCTGTATGTGACTTATTTTGTTGAACTTGTGGCAGCATTCCAAATTATGATTGTCCGAACAAGATACATGATTGAATTTTTATTGCCATTGCGCTGAAGCGTGCTGTTTATAGTCGTTGTGGCGATGGATTTTATTTACTGGTATTATTTTTGGCAATCGTAAGGTTTCAATTGAAATCTTTGTTCCAGAAATTCGAGAAATCTGTTGGTGGTTTGAAGCTCCTTTGGATTTTCGACATCTCATATGATTTGAGAGTTTCGTTATCTAATTTCTTTTGATAAATATGGTACTAACCAAGCACCCCAACTCGTAATGTCGACTCCTAAATTCTTTATTGCATGTAGGTTTTCGATGATGTCATGCGTTATAATTGTAGATGTCGTTTCTACTTGTTGTTTATTGTGTAGGGCGAGAATTGCGTTGATATCATTGTTTACTTGTAACCTTTTATTTTGGTTTCTGGTAGTTAGTATTTTTATCGCGCTTTCATATTTGTCTCCTGTTGGATGCAAATGTTGGATGACTTTACTCGCGATTCCCGCCAAATGAATTTTCAGGTACATCATTTAGTACGATCGTTTAGTAGTAGTACAATCTTCAATAAGGCTGCTAATCTCAAAATAGTAGTTTTTTTTAAAATATTCCTGATTTTCTAGATCCTCCTGTGTTGTTTCTAGGAGGATCTCTTTGTGCAGCTCACCAATTTTCTCTATCGCTCTATTTAGCTGATTGAATTTTTGTTTAAGAAATTCGGGTTCTTTTCTGTCTTTAATTAAGCCGTTTGCTTGCGAGATGAGGCTCTGCAAGTGGCTTATTTTTATTAACTGCTTTCTAAGCAGCTTTTTGTTGTGATCATTGTTGTCATCTTGTACTATCGGGAGTGTTATTTTGGCTTTATTCTTTTTTGATGCCATTGTTGTGCTCGCTGAATCATTATCTAAATTACCCAGCTTTGATAGCTTGGTTGTTGCCGCCGATAGACGCTTTTTGTGTTGTAAAGTCGTCTTTTGCTGTTGGAGTTGTTGCAGATTTAATTTTAAAATAATGAAAATATGAAAAATTGTTGGGATTAATCCGTCTTTTTTTTCTTGGAAGTTATTTCACTGAGACTATACATACATGGTCGCTTTCTATATATACGAAGTAATCAGGATATAATTATGACTTCAGTCAATATAGCCTGAAGAGATGATTGAAAATAATTTTTTTATAATTCAAGCGATTGTCGTGCTGGAGGTTGGCCATGACTTTCAAGTCAACCGGATGTGTTTTTCTCGATTTTATTTTCCTCGGGAATTTATTTTATTTTATTAAAAAAAATAAATATTTACAAATTAAGAAGTGAAATTGCGTGGTGTGTGAGGTGCCCAAAGTGGATACAAGTTCCATTGCTTGGATTGCGAACCGCAACAGAGGACGGATCCAAAAGAGGAAATTCGTTAATCTTGGGATTGAAAACTGGAGGGCGTATAATTGGAGTTGTCCGGGACTCGGTTCAATTCTTCATTTAGAGCGTGGTGGACGTAGCCTAGAGGTGCACCGGAGTGCAAACACTTGCATTAGTTTCGGATCGGGCCCAAAGGCGGGTGAGTGTACGTAGTGTCGTTACTTTAATATTTAAATAAAATTCACATGATGCTAATGTATGGAATATGATCGGAAATTGAAGCAAAGTTGTCCAATTTTTGGGTGATATTTAACTGAAGTGTGTCGCGAAGGGTGTTCCTTTGTAGGCATGTGAGTTGCTCCTTCGACTGGCGAGCTTCGAGAGCTTGAGGTGCGGTAACGAATTTCTTTCGATTTTGTCGAGTGGGCAGCAGAGAAGAGTCGTAGTTGCGAAAGCTCGTAATGTCTTTCGCATGGTCGCGTTGTCACGGATTCTTATAGCTCGAGGCTCGTGGTGCTTGTATGGTCGCACTCATGATGAGTGATACGTGTTTAGTTGAGTGGTATGAGAGGGTATTGGAAGTGTTCGGCTTGTCCTAGTGGAAGGTTGCTGCAATGCCGTTGTCAACTGGTCAGTCTAGGGAGGAATATGGTTGCTCATGCGGGGTTTTATTCATTTAGCTTTGGTTATGTACAGTTTGCTTGCGTTGTTTCGATCAATTTCAGTACATTGCTGGCAGGTGGAAATAGTGTTTTGTGTTAAGTGAATGTGTACATTAATTTCGCATTACAAATAGAATAAATAAGTAGCTTACGAAAGGGAAACGATTCAATGGCCCAGGTACGTGGTGTCTATTTTACAAAACGTTAAACCTATAATTAATCAAATAATAAGCAATGTAAAAATAAATACGTAAGTACATTATAATGTATTCTCGGCGAATGATTCGCCCTTCATCCATTCACATAGTTGTGCATGTATATGTTTGCAAGTCATTTCGTTTTAAGAGACTGACACGGTTATTTAATGCAATGTAGCAATAGGTTGAGCATTTATTACAATTTGATAGGACAAGTATGAGCAGTGGTATTGGGTAAGAGGTTTTTGTCTAAACGGTATTAAATTATTAAAATAATTTAGATAATACCAATGCTAAATTTACTAGTATTAATGTACTAAATATTGAAAGCTAAGTTAATATTTAGTATTAATAACTAAGTATTAATTTATTTATTTAGTTTAGTATTAATAATTAATTAGCTAAGTTAGTATTTTAAAGCTAAGTTTAAGGCGTACCAATTATATTATTTATACTAGAACATTTTAAATTTGCACTTCTCCATTAGAGTTCCAGCAAGCAAAAGATTGCAAACTTCAAACAGGAATCACGAAGAATGTAAACACTGCAATTTCTCATGTTTCTTGAGCCAACCTATCTTACTAATATCTTTCTATCTCAAAAAAATATGTTTCAGAGTTTAAATTTAAAAATAAAAAAATAAATTTCAGTTGGGGTTATTAACATTACTAAGAATAACTGAATTTAAATGTAATGCAATCTAATTTACAGATACCTGAGTAACCGGGCAAGGCTTCCAGAGAAACAAGAATCCAATCAACATGTAGATTAAAATTGTGTTAATAAGCTGTAGTTTAGAAATTGTGTTGTCCTTTGCTAACTACTTTACTATTACTAACAATTTATTAACTTATCGATCGCTTGGGTGTCTGTGTGGCCGCTTTCCATTGGTTGCTGCTCTCAGCCAGCCGTGGGAGCGCATCTCCGGTCTGCTCCCGTGCTTTGATTGGATTAAGATTGAACTGCATACTACTTTCTAAAATTCGAAACGCATTGATTTGGTTAACTGGTCTCATCCTCTTAATTAATTGATTTTTGAGTTTGAGTTTGGTATAATTTCCATAAATTCAATCCAGTTTCTCGTGATCTCTGAAACAAAATCAGTGTTAATCTATTATTAGTAAATGGTTACTACTTGTTTTGGTGTCGACTCGGTTACAAGCCCCTTGACGGTCAATTGTTAGTATTTGCATTTTTCTAGTGGTTATACTTTGCTACATTTTTTCTACAGACTGCTTTCTATCCTTGGCATCCTAAAGTCAACATTGGTTGGTTGTTAATTGCCCCCTATATTTCTCACCCGTTTATATTTAAAACGGGCGGGAAATATAGGGGGCAATTAATGACTGGTTATTGTTGATTTTAGGATGCCAAGGATGGAGGGCGGTTTGTAGAAGGAGTGTAGTGGGGTATAATTGTTGGAGGGATGTAAATGCTAACAGTTGACCGTCAGGGGGTTTGTAGCCGGGTCGATGTTAAAACGGGTAGTAATTGTTTACTAGTAGTGGATTGGTGTTGATTTTGTTTCGGAAATCACGAGAAGTTGGATTCAATTTATGGAAATTGTATTGGGCTTGGACTTAAGAATTGGTTGGTTAGGAGGATGAGATTGGTTGATTAAATTGGTGCGTTTTGAATTTTAGAGGGTAGTATGCGGTTTGGTCTTAATTTGATTGAGGCACGGGAGTGGATTGGAGATGTGTTCTCGTGGTTGGTTGGGAGTGGCGATCAATGGAAGGCGGTCGGAGGCAGTGGAGTGTGGTAGGTATTTAAGAAGTAATGGATAACTAATTAATATTGACTTTAGGATGCCAAGGATGGAAAGTAGTTTGTAGACAAATGTAGTAAAGTAATTATTAGAAAAATTTAAATACTAACAATTGACCGTCAAGGTGTTTGTAACCGGGTCGATCTCAATCCTATACTAACAATCCTATCCTATCCTTCCAAATAAATGTAAAAAAGGTGTACGGTGGGCCCGGCGTCAACCGGGAGATCTTGCTAAATGCTTGGTCGTACATCCAAAATCAATCAATCAATCAATCAATTCAAGCGATTGTCGTGCTAGAATTCTTGTATAATGTTATTATTCAACAAAAGTCGAGTTTGCTGAATCAAGAATGATCTTACTTAAGGGCAAAATTGAAATTGGCCTTTAGTTACTGGGATTGCGTTTGTCGCTAATTTTAAAGACAACTATCATTTTTGTTGGACAGTCCGACAACACACTTGAGAATTTATGTGATTATTTCAGCAAGAGTTTAACTAAAAAACAATCAATGCAATTTGCAGAATTTGCCTTGAACAAAATTTTGATATTTCATCGCGCCAAACCGATATTAAGTTGAGGCACTCGACACGACACATAAAACTGGCAATCACGTGTGAAGGCGTGAAAATTAAATTTGCGGTTAGAATGAAAAGAGGAAGAGTACTTGTATATAGACGGTTGTGGAATACTGGCCTGGTGTAAATGTAGGTGGGAATAGATTGTGGAGGCAAAGTTTCTTAATGTTCACTTTAATTGTGTGGCTTTTTTGGGACACTTCGCTTCTGCATAGGTTGTTCATTTCATGATACAAATTTGCGTATGTTCGTATCATTTTGTTTGTAACTACCCTTTTCAGTTATTACTGGGATTTTAAATTAAACGTTGAATAAAATCGACAGAATAAAACTAATGAACAGAAAATCTAGGCCAAAATATAATTCAAAAGCTATACCAGTAATGTGTAAATAATACCCGTTCGCAGCATTTCAATGTATATTGAAAATCAAAATACAATTCAATAATATATTTATTTTAAAATAACGAATATATATTGAACATTTGTGACAGCTTTGACAACCATTTATTATACCAAATGAAATAATAGAAAAATGAAAATTTAAATAAATCTGGCTAAAATTATTTTTTTTTTCGTTCTAAAATTAGTTTAATGGAAATTTTAGAATTTCAAAAATTCATACCCTATACACATTTATATGTTTGATGATGTACAAAATTATGCGTATTTTTCCCCATTTTCATTATATTTCAATTGAATTTTTTTTCCTTTATATGTGTACATGTATGTAAGTTTATTTCTGTATAAATACATTATTATATATCCATATGTATTTTGTAACAATAGAACAAAATATATCCATTTTCCGTCTTCCAAAAATGAAAAAATTAAATAAAAGAAATCATGCTGAAATTTAAGAAATAAGAAATAAAATAAAAGTTGAAATCCCTAAATGGTTTCGTATATGTTGTACATACTTATGTATATACACATTTTTTTATGTGTATGAGCTTTTTTGTGTGATGTTGGCAGTAGAACTTGGATTGTAAAGTAAAAAAAAGAAAATACTGCGCCAAAGTAAATCGATATTTTCACACCAAACTAGAGGAAAATGGATTTTCAATATTTTTGTTTTTATTATTATTATAACACTTATACTCGGTTTATATTTAGGGAAATATTTATTTATACGGTAAATTTGTAGCGCGTTCGAACGATGTATACGATAAATGAAAAATTTATCCTGAGGGGCTAAAATAATAAAAGGTGTTCGGCATTTAGATAATATTTCCCACATTTTAACAAAGCCCAATTTGAACTATGGAATATGTTCTTGTATACACATATGTCGTTTTTATGGTGAGTAGCTTTGGCAATTTTATGGTAACGAATTTTGTTTCGAATACCTTATAAATTAGCTTATTATTAGATAAGTTCGAACACCTATTACTTGTGTTAATCATATTTTTCAAGGCAATTGCAATTTAAGCGGGCAATTTAAGCAATAAAATTGGAACACTTTGGCGTTGTATGGAGTTTTAAACCTCTGTTGTAAACCCCTGAAATAAGCAATTAATCATTATCAAAAATTGATGATTTCAAACTAGTTGGATAATTAACTTATCTCCTCGTTTTTTAGTTGAAAAATTGTGCCTTGGAATGATTCAAAAAAATTAATAACATATAGTATTTCGAATGAAGAATTGTAAATATAAATAAATTAAAATGAAAAAATAGCTTATTCAATTTATTAAAACTAAATCTTAAATTAAAAATTATAAATTTTGCATAAAAAATATTAATAAATATTTATTTATTTTTATTCAATCTGTGAATTCAATGATCCAGAGGCGATTGAAAAAATGTTTACATGTATATTTACATTAATAATAACATAACAAATTTACAATATTTACAATCAATACTAACCAAAAAGCCTTTAAGTTACTTACTACACTTGGAAATGCAACAAATCATCCACAGCTGAGGCTTCAAATAAAAATATTTTTAAGCCTGACTAAAATGAATTTAATTTAAGTGACTTTTTTAATTTATCCGGTAGGCTATTGAATATTTTAGGTGCCAATTTTAGAAACGAATTTTGAAAATTTGTTGTTGTAAATTTTTCAAGCTAAATATACAGTGAGGGAAAACTGAATAAAATAATATTTTATTTTTTCTTATAGTGACAATTTAATAATAAATATACAGCATCATTGATAGCCATTAATTTTTGTCTTTGATTATTAATACCTAGAATAACAGACTATTTCACCTTTAGGTAAACTATAGGGCTCTTATTCTCGGGTATGTGGGTATTTTTCGAAATTTTTAACTACCCGAATACCCGGGTAGTTGCTTCGGGTATCGCGAAAAAAATCATAAGCACCCAGCCAACTCTCCGTAATTATCTTCAATATACATATCAGAGCCCTCTAAATCAGCCGTTAGCAAAAGTATGTTTTCAAAGCACATAGAAGCGTGCAAAAATGTACAACTTATTCAAGATTGCCAGACATGGAGAAAGTGGAACACACTTATTTCGACAACCAATCAATTTCTAAAATTTAAATATTGTATCTCTAACGCACTAGGTGAATTAGGCGCCGAAAAAATTATCGAAAAGTATCTAGAAATATTAAAGGAAACTTCATTCTTGAACCGCTTATGCTAGCGCTACAAGAACTGAGCAAAGAAAGGCGACACTAATAACAGGTGAAGACACTGTTTATTTCAACATTGAAAAAGCAAAAGGACTGTTTGTAAATTTGGAAAGCAAAGTTGATGGATGGAGTTAAAGGAAGTAGTTTCATTATTACTAAGTTTGCATCACGGCAGTTATAGAATATTTATATTTCGCATCAAAACTTTCAACAAAATAGTTGGCTAGTCAGCTTTTATGATGCTTAGTCTTGAGACAAAACAACATTAGAATAGCCGAGCAAGGAGATAAGCGGATCTAAATTTTGGATAATTTACACGAATCACTACTTACTATAAACGCTACCTACATCAACGACTTGTGAGCGGGTGTTTTCAGTAGCGGGAAATATACCTACAAAAATTCGAAGTTACTTAGCCATTTCAACACTTTTTGCACTTAATAGCTTATTTTTTTAAATGTTTTATTAATAGAAAATAATAGTGAATTATAATACTTGAACTAACCTGCCTTTATTGAACATAAATATATTTACATAAGTTAAATTGTTTGAATTTTACCTGTTTTCAATAAAGAGGTGTTAAAACAAGTTTGCCTATTTTTTATTTTTTTTTGTTCGCGTAACCCGAGTACCCACCCGGTTATTTGGCTAAATAACTACCTGTAACCCGCGTACTTAATTTTCGGGTATTTTACGAGCCCTAGAAAACTGCCACACACATTTCTGGTTGAACTGACTCAGTGTGAAGTGGTTCCGGATAGTGATATAAAGCCTGGGTACGATCAAAAGAAAGTTTACAAAAGATTTCTTAACAAAGTTAGGGGTCGTACAAAAGGGAAATCTATAAAATAATTCATGTAAACGGTCACAGTGTCATAACAGTAAAATCATATACATATCTGACGCTAAACAAAATTCTATGAATATCAGTTACAAAAATAAAAATCATCGTCTCAATACGTAAACCATATGAAAAAATAATCTAGAAGAATATTCTGGAGAACTATTTGAACAATCCGGATTTTCGAAAATAATTGCAAATATTTTATTGCGGTAACTTCACAATGTCATCAAGAAGCACATTTTGCAATTAAAATATTTTCATCATTGTTAATGCAACAATACATCAAATACATATTATATACAAATACCTGGAACAACGAAACAAATAACCATGAGGCTTATTGGAATTTTCATCTACATATCACATTCATTTTGGGAATATTTCTTAAATTTTACACCAGACACCAACTCATCACGTCATTATTTCATCACGTCATCATACTTTCACGATATCATCATGCCGTCACGATATCAGTCAAAGTGAATAGACGTGTGTTTTTTTTTTGTTTAATCTCTGGTGAACATATAAATTATCAATTAGAACATTGTGTAAACAGCTAGTCTATATATTTTCTGTTTCTTGACTCTATATATATTAAATTGGAAACTATAAATGTGATACTATAATAGATATTAATAGTTGCTAATATAACTTTCTGTGTATTCATAAAGTCAATTCTATTAAAGTTTTTTTATCGATTGATCACAGTGTGTGCATAAACTACTTCATTGTGAATTCTATTATCATAAAAGTTCAGCTATTTATCGCGTTTTAAAAAAACGCCGTTATTAACAAATACCCTAAAATAAAATAAATAACACTCTGAGTGATTATCGTTAATTTCGTTTTGTTTCACGAAATGTCTCAATTGAGTGAGGTTCGCAAATTATGTTGAGAGAAAATGTCCAAACAATAATTTTCTTCAACGCAAAAATGAAAGCACTCAAATTATCTTAATTTATAATTTTATTAGCACAATTTTATTTTTAATTTTAATATTTTTTATTTCGATATTTTCACAAATTTTGGTGTACACAGCTCAAGTTGCAAAATCAAAGTGAACAAAAAATTAATTATCTTAAGAGTAATAAAATTGAAAAAGCGCGAAAATACTAAAACGGCGGCAATATCATTTCAAAATAGTACGTACAAAACTAAGTAGTATTCTACACTTGCTCTATCTATTAGAAATTAAATAATTAGATGCCCAATGATAGATGGCAGTGATCGATCATTATAACAATTTCTTAAAAAACATAGAACTAATTTATAACAATTGAACAAACGTCAAACCGATGTTTGTAAACAAATTATTTACAGGAAAATCAGCTGAAATGATAATTCCGGGTAAGTTTTCGCCTTAACTATAAAATAAATACATTATAATATAAATAATAAATTAATAACATTAATCTAAATAATTTCAGAATTATATAAAACAAAAACAAATGGATAATAAAATATAATTGCTGTGCCACACCAACAAGATAAGTTTATTTTTACATAAATTACAGATCTATATTACATATTTACAAATTTGTCTTTTTAGGTACAAATCCTGAACACTGCTGACTAATATGTTTCATAATTTTGTAGCGGTAAAAAAACCTTAGTCTCCCAGAATTCAATGGGCGCAATGTTTAATAACAACACCATGCGCCATGCCTAGGCAATCAATAGACAACAACGTTGCATAACATCGACAGCGTCAACAAATTGGGCAAACAAAATGTCATAACTGGAACTAAAGTCAACACTGATTTGGAAATGGTGAAACTAAAAAATTACCTACACGTTTTAAATTTTAAACCAACCACTACTAGCGAGGATATTAAAAGTTATCTTAGTCCTAAGTTGAGTATTCAAATGGCTGAAATCGAATATCACAAACTTGTTCCAAAAAATGCTGATAGAAGTTTGCTAAACTTTATCTCGTTTAAAGTTGGGTTGTAGTCGGCATTATACAACAAGGTTATGATGGTAGTATTTGGCCACCGCAGTGTGCCATTAAACCGTTTGTTAATGTAACACTTCAAAAGAAATTTCTTGTCACAGCATCATTGCAGTAATGAACTTATTAATTGGGATTATTCGACGGCCCTCATCAAGATCATCGTAGTTTAATAAGTTATGTACTTTATTATAGTTTTCATTTTTTTTAGATTGAAATTTATAATATTTTTTTGTATTTTAAGTTTTCACACTCTAGTCTCTATCGGAATACATTACACAATACTTATGGCGACAACTTGAAAGATGATGATAGGTTGTGTGTAAACTTTGGATTTCTTAATGCTCGCAGTCTATTTTACCATATAGATAAAATTCGAATTTTTATTAGTTTTAATAACATTGATGTTTTGTGCGTAGCGAAAACTTGGCTTACTTCTAGGATCAATGATCAGTCCATTACCATTAATGGCTATAATATTCTACAGTACGACAGAACACACAAAAATGGTGGTGGGGCCTGTGTATACTACAGGAAATGTTATAAATTCTAGAGAGTCCATTCAGGTACATATGGTAAAACTGAAGTTATAATGGCTGAAATGAAACTTCCATCCATGAAAATTCTAATTATATTATGTTACAATCCCCCGCCTGCTATACAAACTGATATGGATGCTTTCCAGAAAATGCTATCCTCTTTTATATTACGATATAGTTCATTTCGTAATAGGCGGTGACTTCAATTTTAATATCCTTGACAGGTCGCACAAATTTCATGATTTTTTAAAAGCAAATAGCCTTTTCTCAGTTCCGTTTTTACTAACTCGTGGCCCATCATGGCTAGATCAGTTTATTGTTCCTATTCCGGATTAGGCTAAAATTTTGGGGTTAAAACAGTACTCTATGCCGCATATATCTGATCATGATTTTCTACTCATCTCCTATAAAGTAAAACCCAACCTTTTAAAATTCGGAACAAGCTAATATACGACTATATAATAACGTAGATAATGCTGCAATCTCTTATTACCTTATGGGCGCTGATTGGGGTTAAATATATTCGACCGATTACATTAATTCTATGTTTCACTTATTTTAGGAGTGCTTATACTCTATTCATGACAACTGTGTCTCGGTGAAACGAACACTGGGTGGCCTATCTGCAGCTCCTTGGTTTAATTTTAAAATTGCTAATAGAATGTTACTTCGGGATCAGGACTTTCCTAAATTTCAGGAAACTTCCGATATGAAGCGCAAAATATACCAGAACGAAAGAAATTGTGTTACTGATTTGATTAGAGTCGCTAAACAAAATTATTACTTTGGTAACCATAAGCTATCTATTGCTAGAATTTGGGGAAATATTAATTCGATTGGCATAGGGAAAAGTAGGTCTGATGTTTTAAGTAACATTGACCCTGCAGCAGTAAATTCCTATTTTCGCAGCTTACCCAACAAGTCGGTTGTCATTCCTCTTCCGGATTTTAATGCTACAGGTAGTGTCACTGCTAACTTGATTTCACTTACCAGTGTAATGGAATTAGATATTCTGAGAAGAATTTATAGCATAAAATCTAACGCAGCTGGTCATGATGCAATTAATCTAAAATTTTTAAAGAAGATATTACCTTTTGTTTTATCACCATTAACTTACTTAATTAATAATTGTATCATGCGGTCAGAATTTCCTGATAATGGAAAACAAATTTAGTGATTCCGGTTAAAAAGAAACAAAATATTGATACGTTGGATAATCTTAGACCAATCAGTATGGTTTCGTTTCGGTATTATCCAAAGTTCTCGAGATTATCATGCGTGATCAAATCAATAATTAAAAAAGTATAAATATTTAACATAGTTTCAATCAGGTTACCGTAACAAGCATAGTTCAAGCGTTCTTCTTCAAGTTATTGATGATATCGCATATCATCTCGATCGAAGTAATTCTTTTGCTGTATTAGTATTGCTCCGATTTTTCCAAAGCTTTTGACTGTTTAAATCATATGTTACTGTTGCAAAAGTAGAAGCTTTTCTTTAACTTTGATAAAACTGCACTTAAACTTATGTATAGTTATTTATCGGACAGATATCAACAAGTTATAATAAAGGATCAGTTGACGGCTCCGCAACTTATTCCTTCTGGTGTGTTCCAGGGAAGTATCCTTGGGCCGTTATTATTCTCCCTATTTATCAATGATCTACCACAGGGTTTGAAATACTCGAAATGTCATTTGTATGCAGATGATTGTCAAATTTAACTCACGGGCGTTAAGGATAATATTTCTGAAACCTTTAATAAAATTAATAATGGCTTATCCAACATATTAGGCTGGTCTATATCTAATGGAATTTCATTGCATATTTCAAAGACGCAAGCGATCTTCATTTCAAAGCCTGATTTTTCAGTCATCCCAAGTATTTACATTGATAATAAGATAATTCCATTTCAAAACCACATTAATAATTTAGGTGTTTGTATTAACAATAGATTCACATGGGATTCGCAGATTGTCAATGTATGTAGTAAAATCAACACTACATTATATGGATTGAAACTTCATAAGAACATCTGTCCTAAAACCGTTAGAATTTTACTAGCTAAAACGTTGGTGATTCCCCATGTATTGTATTGTGAATTTCTTTACTTGAGCTGTGATTGTAACTCGAGGGAGATTTTACAAGTTACTTTGAACGACATAGCCAGATACGTCAACAGATTGAGAAAATATGATCATTTCCCTCTGCCAAGTTTAGAGAATTATTTGGTTGCACAATGACTAAATTTTTTTATTATATAGATCATTATTACTCCTCTATAAAATTATCATTAATCAAGTTCCTGTTTATTTATACAATAAAATAAAAATTGGTTCAGCTCGAAATAGCAACATAATACTGCCGGTCAACCATTCCAATGTTTACAACAACTCTCCATTGCTTACTTTGTTCACAAGTTGGAATCAGGTTCCGGTGGAGATAAGAAGTGTTAAAACTTTTGCTAGATTTAAAGTGTTATTGTTCGAATTTGTTAAGAGTAAATTTTAATTTTGTGTAGATATTGTGTTTGTGTGTGAGATAGAAAAGCTTTGCTTTATCCAAGATTGATAAATAAAATAAATAAATAAATATTATTCATCATAATTTCGATAAGTATATTTCATTTATTTTTAATTATTTTCTAAACTGTTATTGCGTAATCCCTTGTGTCCGGATCTAAAGAAAATTTAACTATTGATAAAATTGATTTCTCGAAAAATCAATGTACCTAAGCATAATAGTCCAGATAAATTGCATTCCCAACACGATTCTGATAATAATAGAAATAGTAGTAATTGTGAGTCTGTAGTAATGGCCAGATTTGAATTAAAAACCGCGATTGCTTTAATACCTGAATTTGATGGTACATCAGAAAACCTTCATAAATTTGTGCGATGTTGCGAAATCATTTTAGAATCTCTAGAAGGAAAAAATATTAATTCTTTTATGGCATTTATTCTATCAAAGCTGGTTGGTAAAGCATATGACATTGTTCGCTCTAAAATATTTAAAACTTGGACAGTCTTAAAGTCAACTCTGCAGAATTGATTTGGTAAAATTAGGGCGCTAGAGAATATTAAAATATAATTAATTTCGATTTATCAATTTAAGAATGAAGATTTGCGTTCTTTTGCTTCAAGAGTTGAGAAGTTGCTTTTACAATTAAACGAATCATGCATTGAATCACAGGGTTCAGCTTCAGCAGATCTTATTGAAAAATTGAATTCAAAAACTGCAATTAAAGCATTTCAAGAAGAATTGCTCGAACCGATTAAATTAATTGTTATAAGGCTTGTAGATTCGAAAAGCTGCAGGATTCTATGTCAAAGGCAATTGAAGAAGAAATTTCTATTTCCAAATCTAAGCGTGCATCTAATTGAAATCCACTTTCTACTTTACAAATTGTATATTCTGGTTGTGTTAATCCAGGTCATATATTTCCAAACTGTATAACTATTCATATTCAATCTTTTCGCCCAAGTTATTCATCCAGCTAAATTGTGCTTATTGTTAAAAAAACGAGACACCATATAAGACAATATTTTAGAAAGAAAGCCGCAGATCAACGAAGTGAAATTTACAATCAACCATCAAACGTCCAATCTACTAATGCTAAGGGAAATTTAGAAGGATCCTCGCAGGCATTAAACGGCACTCCCTGCCAGATCCAAGCCAAATAATAAAGGCGCGTTTCATGTATCATAATCAAGCAGAGCTACAACAACAGTAATTAACAATTCGAATATTGAAAATCAATTAACATTTGAATCATCCAAATTAACATCTGTATTTGTTTCGAATAATTCTTCCAATAAAATCTATGTCACGTTAAGCCTTGATGTAACTAACCGTAATCAACAAAACTTTCTTGCAGGCACTGGAGCCGACGTTAGTGTTAATAAAGGATTGAAACTTTGTAAGGGTATTAGTAAAATTTAACAATTTTAAATATTAAAGGCATAAATACAGAAGAAATAAAAACACTTGGAAGTTGTAAATCGGAAATTCAGTTTTTTTACTATTCCTAATATTGTACATTAATTTCATATTGTAGATATTAATTTCCCAATTCCATGCAGCAGAATTTTAGGCAAAGATTTCCTTAACGAAAACAAGTGTATAATTGATTTTTCGTCATCTGAACTTAGAATTCCAAGCATTTAAATCAACAAGAATCTTCATCAATTTTAAAGTTATGTCGAAAGTATAATGATGTATTTTACTTAGACGGTGATATATTTCCGAGTACCTCTGCTAAGTCACATGAAATACCGTTATTGCCTAACTCTGTACCGATATAACAGAAACCTTATAGGTTAGCTGAAACCATAAAAGACTAAATACAGAAACAAGTCAAAGAAACGCTCTGTAACAATATAATAGAAGAAAGTGACAGTCCATGGAATTTTCGGTTGTTAGCCGTTCCAAAGAAATCGCCAGATGAATCGAAGAGATGGAGAGTAGTTGTTGAGTTTTGCCGCTTTAATGGCATTACGGTTGATAGAGTCTTTCCATTGCCGAATAATACAATAAGTGAAATTTTGGACCAGTTAGGCAGAGAAATATTTTAGTACCTTGGATTTGATAAATGGCCATCACCAAGTACTTCTTAATGAGACTGATAAACCAAAAACTGTATTCAGTACATCCTACGGTCATTACCAGTTTAGAAGAATGCCGTTTGATTTAAAGGGAGACCCAGCTTTCAGCACATGATGAATAAAGTCCTTAGTGGTATAAACGGAGTGAAATGTGGGGTAAATATTTATTCGATCGTAATCAAAAATTAGAGGAAATATTAACCTGGTTAAGACTAAATACATTTAAATTAAATCCTCGCAAGTGTCGATTTTTGAAAGCTGAAAATGCTTATTTGGGTCGTTAGTCAAAACAGTGTCTCACCAGAAACAACAACTGAACTAAAATCTTTTCTTGGGCTTATCGGCTATTACCAAAAATTTATTAAACACTTCTCTATGATTGCCCAACCATTGACCAACCTGCTTGAAAAAGATAATCATTACGATTGGACAGCTTTCTGTGATGAAGCATTTAAAGTATTAAAATCCTTTATAATGAAGGATCCGATTCTTCAATTCCCAGATATTCAAAGAGAGTTTACAGTCACCTGTGACGTAAATACAATCAGGACCAAAAACCAAGATCAAAATAATTTTCACAGATTTGCTATAAAATCAAAAAACAATAAATAAATAAAAACTGTACATATATGCTTATTGATAGATAATTGTTGAAGACGATGAATGTCCTTACCGTCCTTCTACGTCTATCGATAAACACCACGTCAAGGAAGTCAAGGTTTTGTTGCTCATAAAGACAACTTAGTATTGCATTGGTTTTACGTGACTATTTGGCGAGAAATTGGACCCATATCATTCCGCAACCATCCTTTTGGCTTGATTTAACTCCGCTCCGTCTGACTTCTGTATATTCTAGAAACTCAAAAAATCATTCAGGGGACATCGTTTTGACTCGATTGAAGAGATACAGGCCGAATCGAAGAAGGTTTTGAAGGCCATTCCGGAAATTGACTTTAACAACTGTTTCGAAGAGTGAAAAAAACGTTGGCATAAGTGTATTCTATCCGACGGCGATAACTTTGAAGGGAATGAAATGAATTTGAAAGAATAATAAGCCGTTTGTGTTTTATTTAAAAAGTTTTACTACTTTTTGATTACAGAGTTACACTGTAACCGAACATGAATTTGAAATAATTGTCCATGCGTTTGTATATTTGGCCTCTGCGTTCAATATCAAAAGTTTAAAAAAAATTAACAAATTTTTTTATATAAACGGGTAAAAAATTAAAAAATATTTTATATTTGATCACATAAAAACACTTCAAAAAAAATAACAATAATAAAAATTTTCCGTTAACTAGATAGTTTAATGCAAAGGAAAAAATTATTTGAAAGTGACCGTTGAACAATAACTCGAAAAACATACTAATAGATTGTCATTTTTGATTTAACAATATCGAAAACTATATTAGCATCATAAAGAAGGATACCAAATAACCGCGATACTAACTACATAAATAATTAATTGTTTTGAATCAAATGATTGTAAGTATTTTGAAGGTAATTGCAATCCGACTGTTTATTGATACTATTGGTATCTATCTTTATGTGTATCATCTCTAACACTCGTCTAGTGGTATGTTTGGCTTCTTTTTCCAGAATTTTAACATCGGTACTAAAAACCTGACCCATTTGGAAAATTCAAGATGAGTTTGGTGTGTCTTATTATATGGCAAATAGAGCAAAACAGATTCAAAAACAAAAAGGTATCATGTCAACACCGAACATCAAATTGGGATCAACAATTCTTAATCAGGAAATCGCATTATTGGCGCAGAAATTTTATGAAGATGACGATATAAGTCAAACATGTCGCAGTGCGTGCCACACATAGGAGCGGATTATATAGAATCTATTAATGACACCTACTAAAAAGAAAAATAATTGGAATATTTTTTTAATGCAACATTTTGAATTGCATTATTTTATATCGATCCCAGAAAAACTATTTAATTAAATATTAGTTATTTCGGAAAACAAGGTTTTGCACAACATAATTTTGGTAAACTATATTTTATGCGGTAAGAATTCAAAAAACAAGATTGAAAGGCAAAACAAGATTTTGTCTTGATGGCAAATATAACGATCCCTTCTCTAACACTGTGACGTGAAACATAAATTTCCCTTTGCAATTATTTGCAATATACTTCGTTTCACTACAGCATTACGTCCTCCCAACATAAAGTAGTGAAACTCAATAAATATATTATTAAATTTCATCATAATCGGTCAAGAAACAGCGAAGTTCCACCTTATTTGGCCACATTCCAGAACTTTATCCAAAAATTATTTTAGAATCCCATTACCATCGCCCATGTCAAATTTCATCATAATCGGTCCAGAAACAGCGAAGTTCCACCTTAATTGGCCACATTCCAGAACTTTATCCAAAAATCATTTTAGAATCTCATTACCATCGCCCATGTCAAATTTCATCATAATCGGTCAAGAAACTGCGAAGTTCCACCTTAATTGGCCACATTCCAGAACTTTATCCAAAAATCATTTTAGAATCCCATTACCATCGCCCATGTCAAATTTCATCATAATCGGTCAAGGAACAGCGAAGTTCCACCTTAATTGGCCACATTCCAGAACTTTATCCAAAAATCATTTTAGAATCCCATTACCATCGCCCATGTCAAATTTCATCATAATCGGTCAAGAAACTGCTAAGTTCCACCTTATTTGACCACATTCCAGAACTTTATCCAAAAATCATTTCAGAATCCCATTACCATCGCCCATGTCAAATTTCATCATAATCGATCAAGAAACAGCGGAGTTTTTCGTTATTTGGCCACATTCCAGAACTGTATCCAAAAATCATTTTAGAATCCCATTACCATCGCCCATGTCAAATTTCATCATAATCGGTCAAGAAACAGCGAAGTTCCACCTTAATTGGCCATATTCCAGAACTTTACCCAAAAATCATTTTAGAATCTCATTACCATCGTCATTGTCAAATTTCATCATAATCGGTCCAGAAACAGCGAAGTTCCACCTTAATTGGCCACATTCCAGAACTTTATCCAAAAATCATTTTAGAATCTCATTACCATCGCCCATGTCAAATTTCATCATAATCGGTTAAGAACGAAAAGAAAAAGAATTGTATACAAAGCGCTTATTACAGTTATCCTGTATTTTTCTTATGCCCTATTTATGTTTTGTAGTTTTGTACGTTTCACATTTTTCAGTTTGTTTTTGTTGTAATCATATTTTTTATATTTTGCTGACTTGCTGACTGCTGTACATAAAGAAAACGATTAATACGCAAAAACAAATTGACTATACCTCGTATATTTTGTTTGTATGTATGGTTTATCATGCAACGGGTAATTAGATATGAATTGGTGTCTGTACTGTAACTGTAATATTCCTTCTGGAATGTTCGATCGCGTCCGCATGGTAAAAATGTTAGGCTGTGTTGTTTCGACGTTTTAATATTGTGTTGTGATTGTGATTTGTGAAAAATTTGTTAGTGGTGTCGGTGTGTGAGTGTGTGACGACACCACCCGAAATCGAAACAATTTTTTCGTTCGGTATTGTTTTTTTTTTTATACGCGGAATTTTTTTTTTGAGTTAGTTAAATTTTGATTTTGGTGAATTGGTTGTGTGAGATATTTTTGATCAGCCCACTAATAATAATTTCTTTTGGAAAATTAATAAAATAAGAAAAGTTTGTTATATGTTTAATAGACTCTAGTATGGTGTGGCATAAAGTATTTAGACTAGGTAGCCAAATTTTTTTGTAAATCTTTCATTTTTTTATAATAAAGTCAAGTTTAAAGTTTTGGACATTGAACAGAGTGGTACATAAAATTTTATTAAGTGAATAATTATTAAAAAATTAAAAAAAACTTAGAAAATATAAATAGTTTAAAATATGTGTGATATGAAATTCAAATTTGCTTGGATACATTTTTTTATAAATTGAATTGTGTGATGTTATAACTAAATTATTATTAATAAAAACAAAAGTGATACATACATAATTTTTTCAAATGTCTGTAAAATATAATTTAGTAGTTAGTGTAAAAAATCTCAAGTGTTAAGTGAATCCGTTTTTTTCAATCCAAAATTCATCATGGATTACTTTTTGCCAAAATATGGAGTTTATGTTGGAATGTGTGGCGGAATAGGCTGGACGAGCCCAAAGGTACTGTGTTTTTTTTTGAACAAAGACAAAAATGAAAACAAAATTTGATTGTTATTTGATCTTAGAATCTCAAAGTAGATTATTATAAAGTAGTTTAAAAAAAATGTTTTTTGTCTATTTATTGACTAAAGTAAATTTATGTTTTATTATTAAACTTCTGAATTGTGAGCCAAGTTTGACGCTACCGCGGTTTTCGTTTTATCACTTATTTTGAGTATATAACAAATTTTTTCAGCTTTCGGTGGTGGGTTATTCATCACTACCAAATCAAAATTTTCGATACATTTCAAATTTTCAGGTTCTTTTTTCTCAGTTTAAATTTCATTATCGTTAGGGTCTGGATTTTTTTTTCTCTTTGATTTTAGCATGGTTCGATCTCATTAGGGTTTTTTTTTATTCAATAATTACAGTTATATTTGTACACTGGTGTCTAAAATTTTCTGGTCACGTTTTCATTTCTGATCAGTGCTCTTGCTTTGAAAACTTTAAAGGGAGACGTTTCAAATTGTCAGGGGAGTATTTCTAGTCCGAAGGAAGTACTATACAATATGTATATGAAATACATTGCGCCAATTCAAAAACGGAACAAAAATTTTCTTCGAGAAAATGCCCATATTAGAACGCTTGTATCTTGATGAAATACCGCCTTTAAAAAAAAAAAATTTTTGTTTCTAGTTGAAGGAAATTTTGTCTCCTTTTCGATACTGGAATTTGTTTTATTTTATTTTGTTTTTTCTATGAATTTGTTGAGTAAAACAAATGGTGTCTAAAAAAAAAATTGCTGCTAAAAATCCAAACCGGTCATTTCATAGAAATTTAGAAACCTTAAAAATGATACTATGGAAATTTCTGTGCGGCCACTCCTTGTGCTTGAGTTATTGCAGTTTTAGAGAAAACGCATCAAAAAGCGTAGAAGTAAATTTTTTTAGTTAGTAACTGTTTATTTATTGGTTTGCAGCTCTTTATCTATTTTACTACAATATTAAAGCGTAATACCATTGACGTGCGATTTAATATATCGGATTTAGTGAATTTTCGGATAAAATAAGTCTGACAACACTATTAAGCTCTGTATGCTGTTGGAGCTAAATAGTTTTTTAACTCGGCCACAACTTTCCCCGAAATTACAGATATTTTTAGATTATCGTTTTTAGATTTTTAAGTTTTTCTCGTAGAGAAGAGTATCGATCAGCGAAAACATAAGCCCACATTTTTAATTGTTAGTTCTCTTTACCTAAATTTTAAAGCAACTTTAGCTTCGAACCCTTTTTATTTTCAAAAGCGTAATTTTTGTAGATATGCAAACATGTTCGTAATTTTCACAAAGCTAGTTTTTTAGACTTGCTGCAATTTAAAGAAATATCATTGTTAGACGATACCACAATAGATACCTAGGGTGACAGGTTAAAAATGGCTAAAACTGAATGAAGTATCAAAAATCGTCTTAAAAGAAACAGGACAGTTATTATGTCTTGGAATATGTTATGTATTTGATTTAAAAAAAATTGCTATATAAAATTGGTTTAGTGGCGACGATTGTCGACAAAACATACACGTAGTGAAATCTCTTCTAGAAAAGTTTTAAATCCGCTAACTTGATCATAATTTGGAGGTGCTATAACTAATTCATTGCTCCTCAAATATATTGGTTAAATAAGATAATACATTTCAATGGAATTTGTGCATAATCACAGCTGTTGCATTTGGGGTAGTAATGGAGTCTTAAATAAAACATGGCCAGAATTCAACAAATATTGCAAGACACTATAATAACACTTTGGTTATTAGAAAAAAATTTGGAGAAATTTGATTTGCCAAAGAAAAATTTGTTTTTTACTTTCATACTACTCCATGCTTTTACTACATTTACAGTTTCCAGCACCAAATGGAGCATGTTTGTCAATGGATTTTAGTGAAATTTTATATCTGTGTTATTAAGCCGATTCTATCAGTAATTCCTATTTTCTAATATAAAACCTAATTATTCACGTTCTGAAAATTTTTTGAGTCACCTCGTTTGGGGTCGGATTTGTCAAATAAAATAAGAGCCGAATACAAGAAATCTATGGTAATTTATAAAAACCTGATAACTGCATCAAGTAAATTGTTCAGGAAACGCATTTTGAAATAAAAAGTCGGAATAGCTTTTAGTAGTAATTATTCATTTTATTTAGATTTTTCGGAAAAATGGTGGAAAATATTGGAAAACTGAAACTTATTTTTGAAACTTTAAAGTACTTTTTTTTGTACTACGTCTCCAGTTTCAAATGAAACAAAATGGCACGTTTGTGGAAGTATTTTCATATAATTTATATCTGAGATTTGAGATGATAAGCCGATTCTTTAAGTCCCAGGTCTGGAAAATTCCTTCGGCCATATCTTCTAGGGTTGAATTTCTTAATTACACCATGGCTCAATTCAGAATATTTTTGAGTTGAACCTTTAAATCAAAAATGGTATTCACTAAATTTATTTGTGTACACTTAGCCAATTCAGACTCTTCTCAGTCTCCAACGTCAAATGGATCGAACAAACCAACCATTTGTTGATGGACTTTAGTGAAATTTATTATCTGCAATATTTTGTAAATTCTATAAATAGTTCCTATTGCAAAACCTGTTATTTTAAAAAATTTCTGCCATACGGTAGGGCTGGGATCAGATTTTTTAAAATAACACATTTTGGTTATCCATACTCAGCCAATCCAGACAATTTTCTTCGCCTCCAGCACCGAATTGAATACACACATTTGTCGATGTATTTTACTGAAACTTTATTTCGGAGATGTTAAGCCGATTCTATATAAATAGTTACTAATCTTAAACATTTTAAATCACGTCATGAAGAATTTTTTGGGCCAGTTATTTGGGCTGGAGTATGAATTAAATTTTGTTGAAATTTTAATTTTTCTGGGCACTAATGAATTTTGCATTGTCTCTAATAAATTTAGAGATTTGAATGAATATTATCTAAAAACTCACAACATCTCCAGAGATACCAGGATATCTGAAAGTGCAAGGCCATTTCTGGTGGTATCATTTATCCTTGCCAGACTTTTTGGATTGCATTCACATGTAAACAAGGAATTTATATTGATGTCAAGGCGTATTGGACGAATGAAATTTTCCATATCATACTATATAAATCCTATCTTCCATACCACTAGGGAAGGATTTATTGAAAATCCAGACTTCCATACATCATTTTGGTGCGGTAAGGTGCCGCATAATTTGTCTTGCAGCGTAATTTTTGTATTCTGGAGGACCTAAAAGTTTAGCCAAAGCGCAAATAAATTTTTTTTGTTAAAATCAGGTAATCTCTGCCATGTTTGAGTTTATCTTGTGCCCCAAACAGAGCCCCTTGACGTTTTTAAAAGTTTTTGCAACAAATCTTGAGATTCTGAAAAAAATGCTTTGTGAAGTTGAAGCAATTTGCTAAATGACTTACACAAATGCTTCATGAAAAAGCCAGCTAGCTCCCTAAATATTAACATTATTACAAGCAAAAGCTGATAAGTTAAAATATTGTGTAAAAGAATTATTATTGTAGCAGTTATTAGAACAGGAGAGCACAAAATGAAATAGTGGAGTACAGGAGTAAGCACTAGACGAAAGTAGTACAAATACTCTGATCGTACTCACTACGATTTCTGATATCCTGTTTGTTGTTGTGTGTGGAATACCGGGTGACCTTCACTGGCTCACAATTGGGGGGATGTACAGTATATCCGTTGGTATTAGTGAGGCTTGCTCCCTCAATATGAGTGAGTAATCAGTAAACTCTTTAAATAATGTTCGAATGATGGTGAGGTACGTTTCGCGGAGGGTCAGTCCTTCCATTTCCTCGTCGTTTTGGAACGACGGTTCCAAACCAGGGGGTCGTCGTTGGGTCTGTTATAAGAGTGCCCTTCCATACATGATCGGCATCGGTAACCGCTGCGACCGGAAAGGCATTACCGGTAGGCGGTCCGGTGATAAGAGGGCCCTTGGGAAAGCCCTGACGGGAATCGCCGACGGTTGAGACAGTAGTTCCGAACGAGCACACTCGGCTTATTATTTTCTTATCTGCTCACCAAACCTCTAATCTCATGATCTGCTAACGAAATATTGCGATTACGTACAAACTTTCGTATAAAAAAACACCAAAAATAATCTTAGTTATGTGTTTCACGATATTAATATTATTAGGCGATTCTAACAACACATTCAATTCCAGACTGACTATTTTTTCTTAGTGGTCATCGTTTTCCCGATCGATCAAAACAAAAAAAACCATAATTTGAGTTAACCCCTTATTGTGCAACGACTAATTGCCATTACGAGTTGTAACAATTATATTCTTTCAATGTAATCGTACACAGATCTTAAAATTCCTAAAATTTTAATTTTTGTTTATTTTCAAAATTCTGAAAATAATTGGAATTTGTAATATTTGTTTTTGCTAACAAAAGCAACGATGTTGTTTAAGCTACATACTCGTAGTTAAGCAAAAATGCAATTCTTCAAATGATCTAATTTTTTCTAAATTTATAATTTTTTTGAAAGTCTTATAAAATTAAAATTAATCCAAATTTTTAATATTTTTTAAACTTTAAAATTGGTAGGTTAGTAATATTGGTATTCTTTAAATTTGTAATTTTTGTTTCTTGAAATTTTTACAAATATTTTAAATTGTAAAATAGGTAAACTTCTGGAAATATTTCAAATTCTTGGAATTATAAATTCTTATAATTATTAAATTTTATAAATTTAAACTATTAAAATTCAAAAATTCTTCTAATTTTTCAAATTTTTTGATACATTTAATTTTTTTCCTTTGAATTTATCCTCTGAAATTTTCATTCTCGCTAAACAACTTTTGATGCGTTAAGATGCAAGATTAAGCAAAGGTCATCTGTTGAACAAAAATGCGGTAATCCAGTGAAATCCGATCAGCAAATTCAAAATACATGAAATTTATCTAATTCTGTATTCTCGGTAATTATCACATTTTGGTGTCATAATTAGGACTCAATTGAGCCGTTTATTTTGAAAGTGGCCTAAGTCCATTTTTCAAAAAAATTAAGTTAATGATAACCATAGATAAATAACAGTATAATCTTTCTAAGGGTAAATAATTTATTGTCAAAACAAAAAAAACTTAATCTCTAACACCTGTGCAAAAAATAATAAAATTCAAAATCCCGTATGTTTTTTCATTTATTGTTTCTCTATTCTTTCATTATCTCATTTCAACAAAATATGGACTTAAGTCACTTTCATAATAAACGGCTCAATTAATGCATTTGCTTGAACTGAATGCCAATTTGCAAAACGAGGTACATATTTGTTAGAAACAAACCATACTCAATTGCAAATGTTTTTGAATAAAACCACGTATACTCCACAAATTTTACATCATCTACACCACATACTAGCACTATTAAATAAAAACTCGGTGGCATCAGGCCAACTCTGCTCCAATCAATGTTTAATGTTTGACTGAAATTTAATTTTTTGGAATGTTAAGTTTGTTGTTACTTAAAGTGACTGTAATGACATTTTTAATTTTTTGGTGAGATATGATTTAGAGTAAGGGTCTTTCGTCCTTTAGTGGGTTTGATCGAATTGTGGAACGTTTGAATAAGGCTCCTTTCTTGTTGAAATTTTGTAACACACTATCAATTGATTTTTATATTCTTTGAAGATCAATTGATTTTTATATAATTACGAGTATCTTTGAACGGTGAAATATTTTTCCGAGCAAAACCTTGAATATTGGCAGAAGCCCCAAAGTTATGTGATTTTTTATGTATCTTCTTGTTAAGTTATTATGTGTTTATTTCTGAAATCTGCTTGCTAAGTTCTAGCTGAATTGAAGCAATATTTACACATTAATTGTTAATATAAAATACTTACTTTTATTGGTCGGACTATAGCTCTTGCCCTTAGATTTTGACAAGATTTTTAAGATTATCAGATTTTTATTTTAATTACTGTAAAATTCCAATCAATTTAAATGATTTCAGATCGAAATAAGCCATTTCTGTAAACGTATAGTTAGTTTTGGGTTATTCTGTAATATTATAAAATAGATCCCCAGATATAGTGGGTCACATAGTTATGAAACTTTACCATAGACCATAGAGGATACGAATTTAATTTTTGAACTCGACAAAGCTTGACTTCAACATTTTACCTCGTTTCTATAAAAGATGCTTGCTAGTGATGATTCAATATTTTTTTGTATTAATTTTCTCGCTTTGCGCTACGTCCCAAAGTTTTGTATCGCTATAAAAAAAAAACCTTACAATAGGTTGGTTAAATATGTACATAATAAAAATATCTATTCGTTTGACGATAGTTCTCTTGTAACTTAAACGCTTGTACGACTAGAACAGTGAGGGAAAAAATTCCTGTTAACCTCCAACTTTGGATTAGTGATGGTTTATGCAAGCTGATAAATTTAAAAAATTAGCTAAGTCAAATTTTAAAGAACATCCAAAAAATGTGAAGCTTAAAAGAAAATTGGAAAAAATTAAAAAGAAATTATCATATGACATACCAGCCAGGGCATATTATGTTTTATGATTCATCCAGTATCGCTACAAACTTTAATAATTTGTTTGTACAGGTTATAAATGATTTAAAAGCTATATGCCCCTTTAGACACATCGGAAAGAGGATATATTTATAATAAGTGTGAAATAGTGTCTTCTGCATTTTATAGCCTAAATGAAGAGAAAATTTTATTAACCAATTATTCTTTAAATAATTCTTCGTCTTGCGGTCATGTCAAAATTAGCAGTAATGAAATCGTCAACGTGCTAAGTTTTATTTACTATTTGAGTCTCTCTATAGTGGTAGTTTTTGGAACGCTCTTAAATCTGCTGTTGGGATTCCATTATTCAAGAAAGGAGACAAAGAGGATATTTGTAATTATCGACCAATTGCATTGGTATCCGTTTTTGCTAAAATTCTTCAAAAATAGAATCCTGCGTTTTCTCTATAAGAACAATTTTTTCTCAGACAAGAAATTTGAATTTAGAGAAAGTAAAAGTACAGAATATGCGTTGTTGGAGCGTCTAAATAATATTACTGTTCCGTTGAATGACCACAAGCTTGTAGCCTGTAAATTTATAGATACCACAAAGCATTTTATACTGTCGACCATTCCATACTTTTGCAGAAATCAAATCAAATCAGGGTTTAGAGGGATTGTTAATAATTGGTTACGTTCCTCTCTTACAGATCGAGCTCAGATGATAAAGGTAAATGGTTGTTTTAGTGTTTCAGCAATACTACATTGTGGGGTTCTACAGGGATCCGTTTTAGGGCCAATACTCTTTTTAATATTCAATTTTTAATCAAAATATTAAAGGAGCTTCAATTGGTTTTGCTGATGGTATTTGTTTAAAGTAAAATTCGTCTTCTACGACCGATTTAGTAAAAACTATAAATCTAGATCTCTTGTTTTTAAGAAGATGGTTTGATATTCATTCAATGCCGATTCGTTCAGTCAACAATCATTTTGATATAATATATAATCATCTGGATGTCCCAATTATCAATGCAAAGTTAGTACAGCGCGTTATCCTACTTGCTTTATGTATTGTAGCCTATCGGATTCACACATAAATAAATTAATTTATTTAAATATATTATATTTAATTAATAATTTTATTTTAAATTTATATTTTTACAAAAATTGATTTTTTATTATTCACCACCGCGTGAGGTGGGCGGCATGTCACCGCATTGAAGATCAAGAGCAGACTGATTTGATTATTTATTTTATTTTATTTTGTATTGTAATGTGTTGTGGAAGAGAACATAGTTCAGTTGTCTTTGTATTGGGTGTATTCCGTTTCGTTTTTAATTCTGTTCGCATTGGAATAGATTATGTGGTGGCGAAAGCGTAACTCAGGCGCAAGATAAAAATGCGTGAACCGCCACAAGCCTTATAAAATTAGTCGACAAAATTAAATATTTGGGAGTTGTGTTTGACTCAAACTTAAATTTTAAATTGCACATAGACATTCTACAAACTTATATTTTCAAATGCAATCGTTGTGTCTATAATTTACGTAACTTAATTCCTCACACTATTATCAAACAGTTGTATTTTGCTCTTGTATACAGTCTAAGTTACTTTACGACATCACAGTCTGGGGTGGTATGTATTATGTGAATGTTAGATCATTAATTATTTCACAGAAGTTTATCAGAACGATTATGTTATCATATATTTGGGTCACTAAATATTTTTGGTGCTTTATTAGAACAGTAGCTTATTTTGAAATTTCTAGAATTTTCAAGTACAACTTTCTCATATTTAGAATGAAAAGAATGTCACAAATGAATCAGATATACAAAAATCACATTTTAAACTACATACATGTGGGATTAATTCAATTTTCCAATCATTAAAATTTTCAAAAATAAAATTGTAATTTAAATAGAGAATATTTCATCATATAGCAATACAGTCTATCACATATTTTACTTTTTTCCGCTTAAGGCGCTTTTCAAACTTCTCCATTCGTCAATTATAGTAGTCAACTTTTTGCTATTATTTAACTTATTCTCTATTCTAGCCTAAGGTTCACCGTAACAATATGTACATTAACAATGGGAGTATCCGAAATGTGCATTTTGAATTAAATTAAATTTCATTATAATTTTTTTTATTTTTTTATTTTTTTTTTATTTATTTATTTTATTTAGTAATATTTACTATTTGCACAAGATTTATAATTTACATATAAAAATAAAGTAAAAATAAGCACGTTAATCAATTAAATTTCATTCTAACATAAGAATCCAATTTTTGTTTGAATTTTATTAAATTTGTTTCATTTTTTAATTCTATAGGAAGTTCATTATATAATTTTAATCCCTTATAAATAAGTAAATTCTGAGTTCTAGAATTTCTCAACAAATCTAACCTAAAATCGAATTTGTTTCTTAGATTATATTGAGTTAAATCGCCCACATAGTTCAACTTTTCCATTAAATATTTCGGAAGATATCCATTAATAATTTTAAACACAAATATTAAAACATTAAATTTAATTCTTTGATCCACCTTCAGCCAGTTTAAAGAATTTAATAAAATAGATGTAGAAACTAATTTTTTCTTTCTTAAAATAATACGCATTCCCCTATTTTGTAATACCTGCAATCTATTAACCATTTCATTATTAAACATTAACATAATAATCATTATAATCATATAACTAATCATATAACATATATAAATCATAATCATTAAACTAATTGAACAACTGATTGAAATGGGACAACTCTGAAGGCTCGTACATACTCGAATTCTGGTGAAAAAATGTACACCACGAAGTTAGTAAAATATTATAATTTTTTTATTTTTATATATTTTTATATATTTTAAATAAATTTTTGGTTTGTTGGTAGTTGGCTGCTCATTTCGTTTTGTTTACTATTTTTCATATTGACATTTCGTTTGTGTTTGTTTTATTTCATTAAAATTGTTTTGACTTTTGATGCCTAGTGTATGAAAACTTTTTCTGTCTTATTATTAATAAAAATTTTTCGTAATACCTTAATAGCTAGTTTTTGAGTCTCGCAATCGTTTTTAATATTCCATTTAATTTACAGTAAATAATAGTTTTTTGGTTAATTAAATAGTTCTGCATTTTTAAGTTGTTTTACCCGTTTTATTTTTCGGTTTAATTTTTTAGTTATTTCTGTTCGTCGTTTTTGTTTCATTTAGTACCTATTCGTTTTTTTTCCACAAAATGTCTTTATCAAGACTGGAACTTATGTCGGAGTTTGTGTTAATAGGTAATCTTGCCTTACAAACGGCAGCCCATTTTATGGTCAGTTCTGGGGGTGGTAGTTCCAATCGGAGAACATACACTCGTCGGTACGCGGATAATCCTGTAAACCGAGATAGGTTGAGACAAGGATTTTATCATAATTTAGTGCAAGAAATGAGGTTGAAGGATGAATCAACATTCATAAATTTTCATCGAATGTCGGTGCAGACTTTTGATACACTTTTGACATTTGACCACATATTCAACGACCACATGTGACGGCAATTTCTCCAGGAAAACGCCTGTCATTAATAATTCGGTAAGTTACCAACTCATGTTTATAATTTGCCAATAAATAATCAATTTACTTTATTAATGCAGGTATCTTGCTGGTGGTGACAGCATGGTTTCCATCGGGCGATATTCTTATCAGTTAGGTAAAACTACCACCAGCAATGTCATAAGAGAGACGTGCTTAAAGCTCTGGGAATGTTTAAAAGAAGATGTCTTACCCATACCAACTTCATTATTTTGGGAAAATATGGCTGCGTAATTTAACCAGCTTGGCAGCTTTGGAACTTTCCCCATTGTTTGGGCGCTATGGATGGGAAGTACGTTAAATACAGGTAAATTATATTTAGGTTAAATTTTCATGATTGTCTGTTTATAATGTAATAAACATACATTAATCTTTGTTTAGGCTTTTGGAAATTCCGGCTCTATTTGCCGAAACTATAAATCTAGCCATAGTGTTATCCTTTTCGTCATATGTGATGCGGAGTATCGCTTCATAATGGTTGATATCGGCGCGACAGGCCATAACGGACACTATATTCAGAAGGAGTAGTTTCGGCAAATCGATTCTAAGCGGTGGACGAGGGTTGAATTTACCAGCAGAAAGGACCTTACCTCGGTGTAATATTATTACACCTTACGTTTTTATCGGTGACGGGGGCATTCCTTTTGTTAAACAATTTATTGAGACCATTTCCTCGTAGAAATACGAGGGTTTTACCAGAGGGGCAGCAGATTTTAAATTACCGGTTGTCACATGCAAGACGGATTGTGGAAAATGCTTTTGGTATTTTATCTGGTAAATGGCGCATTTATCGGAGGCCCATTTTAGCCAGTAAGCCTACTGTTAATGGTATAATTAAGGCGACCGTTGTGGTACATAACAGGCTAATTAACAGAGCGGGTTCCACCTACATTACACCAGAAACAACTGATTCAATACCCGCCAGAGAACTAGGGGTACTTCTGCGATAGAAGGAATTAGTCGAGTAGGAGGAATCGTTAGAGAAAACTTTTTAAAATTTTTCACCGAAGTAGATACTTTACCGTGGCAAAACGACACCGTTCATTGAGACCAAAATTAAAAGTTTTCTGGTGCTAATAGTTTTATATTAAAGATATTTCAAAAATAAAATATATAATGTACATAAATAAATATTTCTTGTAAAATAATAAAACATATTAAAATTTGTAAAGCAACATTTTGTTTTTATTATTTCTAATTAGTAGCATAGGGCCTCTCCAACCTTCAGGCTGTATAAAGGTTCGAAAAGAAAATCAATCGGGCATCGAGGTATGAAATAATTGTTGCAGTTCTCGCACACTCCAAACTGGTAAACGTTGCGGCCCCCGATATAAAAATAATCAGGGTGTCATCCAGCAGATTTTAAGTTTTTCTTCTAGCTTTACTGCTGTTTTCATTCCGAAAATCGTTGTCGGATAACAAATTAAAAATGTATTAATTATATTTAATATATTAATTTTAAATTTCTAAATTAATATTTTAATTATAAGAATTCAGTCTTTTTATGTAATCAAATTTAAAAATTTATAAACAAGCATCAATAATAAAACGTATTTATATAATTATAATATTCTAAAAGTGTGTCGAGTTGGTTTAGGCTATTACTTATTAACGAATTCAGTCTTTTTTAAAAAAAAATTTAAAAATGAAAAAAAAAAATTCAACAGTAATATGTATATACGTATACACAAAATGATAAAGCTTATAATAAATTATTTTAAATAATTTCAATAAATAGAAATAAATAGTTCAACCACAGTGAATTCAGCCTTATTTTGTTTTGAAGAAGTGCTTCGATGTCGGTACAAAAGTCTAATTGGTGTTCCCTGGGCCATTTATCTACTGTTGACTTAATATTTTGAAAATAAATTCCGACAATTCCCTCGGGCTCCTTCATTTTGGTCATAAGCACATCGGCCATCTTTGGGTGTTTTTTCATGGTTTCTATGATGGTATCATTCACCTTATCCGAATTGGGAGCTTTGCGTTTTAACCTTATTCCATTAAATTTTTCTGAAGGTTCTTCAGATACAACTGCTTCGTCGGGTTCAATAAATCTTTAAATTTGCTCTTTTGAAATAGAAGTAGTTCCATCTAAGCCAGCAGCAGTCTCATCGAATAGTAACTAGGAAGAGTCACTGTCGATATTACTGACCGCAACATTTATGGTAGTTGTGAAACTACTTTCAGTGGGCCTGCTAATAAAAAACTTGTATTAAATTTGAATTGATAAAAGTTATGCATGTACGAAGGAAACCGATACGACAAATTAAGAAGAACAGCTGATACAATATCCGCTTAAGAGGATTTTTATTTGAGATAATATACAAAAATCGTACTAAACTCTTCGTCGATTAGGACTCCTTGGAAAAATTCCATTTCGGAAATTAAACACGCATCGGCTTTGCTCAACGATTTGAAGGCACTTCCACTTTTAGCTTTTGTTGTTAGCCTCCTGAATTTAGTTTTTAATGCTCGCCAGCGGGCCATACAATACCGATCTCATGCCACAGTTTCGCTTTGATGGCGTAATTTTTATAATGGGATGCCGTAGGTTGAACAGCGATTCTCGTCCCGATTTTTTTAATTCTTCGATTAATAATAAATCCAATAATTAATAATAATTTTAAAGTTAAGTTGTTACACAATTTTGAGATCAATCGAAATAAAGTACATAATTAAATACTTACTTTGGGAATATCACCGAATAAAAAAATCAACACAATACCACTATAAGAACAATAAATTAATTCATTACACTATTTGTAATACGTGGTACAACTCAATTAATAATTAAATTAAATTTATTTATCGAAAAAAATCGAAAACACTAAAATAAAACAACAGTCATTACTGTCATGTTTCTTACAATAGGGGGACCCCAATTATTTTATAAAATATGACAATAAAGTTGCTATTTTCTTAAAAATTAATCTACATTTTGGGCAATAATTTTCATAAATAGCAACAACAGTTAAATTTTTGTTTTTTTTATTGGTAACCCTGGTAAATTTTTTTGATCTAGTTGGAAATAATTCAACTCTATGAGCTTTCCTAGTGGTGTACACTCACGGGGCATACATAATTTCCAAACCGAGAATCCAAATGAAAAACAAATTAAATAAGTGGAAATAATAACAATATTTGGGACAGTGTTTACCCGGGTGTATTTTTGATTTTTTTTTTTAACTGAATGCAGTTTTTTTTTTCTAATAAAGCTAAATGACATTTTCATTATGATATCGTTTCTATATTTAATGTTTATCCGTGTTTGATGCAAAACTCTTGATTAAATTCATACATATCAGGGGTTGCACGTATTGGTGAGAAGTTGTTTTATTTTCGAGTTGACACAAAGGTTAAATTAAGTAATTTATAGTTGCAATAAAGTGGTAAACACTTTTAGGATCGCGCCGAATTCTTCTCACCGTAATAACTTTATGTTATATAAACCAAATGGGTCGTATCACATTTCGCAACAGTACAATTATTTTGTTGTTACTGCGTCTTACCGATTTTACTCGTTTAAGTAATTTGTGCCTCGACAAATAGCGAACAAGAATAAAGCTGAAATTGTTCAAAGTAGCTATTAACTGGGAATAATATTATTATGTCTTATAGATCAAATGGGATATTTGCCATTTCCCAAAGGTGCAGCGAATGCTTCGGCGCGAGTAAATTAATTTAAACAACACTTTGTTTGATTATTAAATAGAATTATTATTTATTTGTCACAATATTATTTATAATGTATACAGTAATTAGTTTTTATTATTTTTCAACGCGTTTAATCAAAAAAAAAAATGTTTGCGAATGCAAAAATGATGTTGTCTTATGTTAAACTTTGGGGGAAATAAAGTAATCTGAGGGTAAAAAAATTCCGAAGGAACTCTCCGAAGTAGTAGATTTGCAAAATTTGTTTTTTGCCTACAGATTACTTTTTTTTATAAGTCGCAAATCGATTGTGATTTTGTGACGAGGAAAAACGATCTGGCTTGGCACTTTCCTTATTTCGTTTTTCCTAAATTCGCATTTTGTGCCGTGATGAGTGCGTTCCATGTCTTACTCCGAATTGATTATGTTTAGGTTTTCGCTTTACATGGGGGTGTGAATCATAATTGAAACAATATTTTTGAATTATAATTTTGACTTTAATAATATGGCGGAGATTAAATAAAGGACTGAATGAAGAAGATCATTCTACCGCAACACTTTCTTAAGGATTTAGCCGGGACTGTTCTTCGGAGTTATTAACTGGGAATAATAATTTTTTTTTTGTGCGGCAAATGCCATATTTTCATTTTCTTCTTATACCATACTGATTTTTTCACACATTAGAAATATTTTAATATTCTGGATGTAGCTATGTTGGCATTCTTTGATCTATGAATACTAGTTTCATACATAAATGTGAAATAAAACGAACACTTATAAATCCAAATACTGTGAATATTAAACAATTTCCAAAATTACACATCGTTTCAATTATCATAAATAATTTTGCTTATTAGTTTGTCAAAATTGCTATAATACTATACTAGAACCTCCCTGCTAAAAAATATTAAAACATTAAAAAAATATTTATGTATATCTGAAAATAAAATTAAAACTTTTACCCTTAAATAAATAATTCAAATCAACTATGAGTACGTAAGTAATTCTTCGTACCTACTCGTGCATAACAAAGTTTTGAAAGATAAATATTTTAATAATAAAATAAAAAATATTTGTTATTCAATTTAATATTTCATTTAGTATTATTATTTATTATTGTACTAATAATAAGCATAATAAATTATTTTTATTAGGAGAACAAACTTTTTTTTTAACGTGTTTATCAATATTAGTATAATATAAAGTTAAAGTAAAAATGGCGTTCTATAAAGTTAATATATTGTTCAATCTATGTACGTATAAACATATGAAATGAGAAACACCACCACCAACAATACAATACCATCTTTGTCTTATTGTTCTCTGGAAAAAGTCAAAATACAGTATTAACATTAAAGAATTGTTAATTGGCTTAAATTATTGTTTTAAGTGTTTTAATAAATAATTATGGTTAAATAAAGTTATGATTTTAATAATTTATAGCATATTTCACTGTACGGGAATACCTCATACAACGCTAGCATACTGATGTCTTTTAATAGGTAACATAAAATTCGTATTTAACTCAAAACCTAAGCTCATGGTCATACCGACAATATTATATATCGTAAAAATATCAATCTGTATCCCGGTTATCAGCATACCGAAAATCTACCAGGACGTAGATTCAAAAAATGAGAGCAAAGAGATTTTTTGCAAAATTTTCTTTCTGGTACCAATGCCAACAAACAGGAAATGTCAGTGGCAAATGTGACAATTCAAGATGCCAAAAAAATCATAATTTTTTAACAATATATTTTACGAGTTTGTTTAATTATTAATAAATAAATTGTTAATTAAAATAATTATTGTGATAAACCTGTGTAATTTTATAGAAAATCAAATTATTCATTTACTGACAATTAACTTGACCTCAGTAAAACGTTTGAATTTAAACACCAACACAACGTTGAAATAAATCATGCTGTTTATGCGTACGATTGGGCATCAAAACTTGATTTTTTTTATAATCCCTATTTCATTTAGTTCAAATTGATCAAATCAGCGATGCCACTTTGCTCTGTTCACCGAGTTGGCCGTGACCACACACAAAAGTTTAAATGTGGAGTCTTCAACAAGATTCCCGTGTATGAGTAATGGTGCATGTTAAAGCGTACAGAGTAGATTTAGATGATTAACTTAACAGAACTGTACTTTGCTCAAGCCAACCAAGACAAACTGAAATAAAGTCATCAATTTTGAATTAAACAATTAATGTCTTTAAGGCTTGTCCTCCAAGCTTAAAAATAGAATAACTTATTGACTTTTCAAACCAAAAGTTTACATTACGGTAAATACTGAGCGAACTGCAGCAATCGATCTACATTGGTTTCTCAGGCCCATCGAAGAGGCTCAAAATGATTTAATAGATACTTTTACGCAAATGTTTTCACATAATTTTGTTGCGAGTTAAGCGTGAACTCGCCCGTTATTTTTTATCTATCTTACGATATATCTACAGGTTTTTCTTATATGCTATACATAGAGGAAAATAGTATAAGTATGCATTTCAAATCAAAGCAAGAGTTGTTACTGTTGTTATTTTTATTTGTTGTTATTTTGGTTATTTCAGAGTAATTAGATTTTATATTGTTGTTTCATATTTGTTTTACATATTCTCTAAATCTAATTTTAAAAATATAAGGGGCTGAAAATCTGAGGTGATCAGAACTTTGGTCCTGGAAATTAACTCAACTCCAAAATCAATGCCTAACTGAACCTCTTAGCATAATCTTCAGCTCAACCTCCAATTCAATTTTTAAACTCAACTTTAACTCAATCGCAACGCAATCCTAAATGCAATCACCAAATTAACTGCAACCCAACCCTTAACTCAAGTCAAACTCAACGTTCAATTCAAACGCTAAATCAAGACAACCCCCAAATAAATCCTTAACTGAATTTCAACTCAACAATCTATTCGACAACTTAATAGAATTATAATACACTATCAATATTCAAAAATCAACCCAATTGGTAAAGTTTTAGAAATTCCTCCCGATAGAGACGTAGGTATGAGTTATTAACAGTAACTTTTCTGAAGTCTTGAACAATATTTGTATAAAGCTTGGATTAAATCGGTCAAGGCGTGTGGATTTGTTTAAATTCCATACACATAATTATGTATACATACAAACACTCAGTTTTTTATCTATAGATTGCTCAACTGCTCACTAAACCCCAATCGAACCCCAATTCAACCGCAAATGGAAACCACCTCAACTGCCAACTCAAAGCCCCAACTCAACTCAACTCCAACTCAACTTCAACTCAACTCGCAAATTGACCCCTAACTTAACCTTCAATTCAACACCAAACTCAATGCCCAACTCGATCATCAAACCAGCATATATACATAATTAGTAAATATTTATATAACCAAGGAATTTTGGGCCAATTCGTATGGCAGGTAATCACGTACCCCACCCTCTCGACGTACAGAATCGAAAAGCTTTTCAAATCTCTGCGTTAACCATAGAACAGATTGGTGAAAAAAATCCTATATTGGATTAGCCGTGCTCTCGGATAGTATAAGGGACATCCAGACGTCCAGACAGACGGTAGGACATTTTTGTTGTTTTTTCGAACTCAAAGACTTTCAAAAAATTGAGAAAAGTGGTTTCGGACAGCCAAATTTTAGACAAGATTTAATACTTTGGTCTTTTTAGACCGAAGTAATTTCACCCAGATCTATGTAAATTGAATTCCAATCGTTGCATTTAGCCTTGTATACTACGGGTGTGAAGTTTTTGGACACTTTTTTTTTTTGACACAAATTTATGCAAGACTGTGAAGTTTTTGGATAAAATTGAGATTTTAGATAGATTAGGGTTTTGGACAAATATTTACGCGTGTGTACATCTTTTAACAGTGTATTTAACAAAAAAAAAACAAATCAAATTCAAAAAGCCTTAAATAATTTCTAATGTAACCATTTCCAATTTTATTTTTTCAACAAATCCAAGAACTTAGCGCCATTTTAATGTTATGATATGAGCCGTAGGGTTCTTGCAAAACAATTGAGAAAATTAATAAATCGACTGGTTTCGCTTGGAACAATGACGTTGTTCTATATTATATCAAATAACACGAATCTCAGCGATTGGCTCATATAGTGACTATATAGGTAATAAAGAGTATACATTGTGGAATTCAAATCATTCAGTGCCATTTTGATATGAGCCGTAGGGCTCTTGCAAATTTTTTGAAATTAAACAAATCGACGAATTTCGCGTGGAACAAGGACGTTGTTCTCTATTATATCAAATAACATAAATCTCAGAGATTGGCTCATATAGTGACTATATAGGTTATAAAGGGTATACATTGCGGCATTCAAATCACTCAGTGCCATTTTGATATGAGCCGTAGGGCTCTTGCAAAAAAATTTAGAAAATGAATAAATCGACGAATTTTGCTTGGAACAAGGACGTTGTTCCCTATCAAATAACACCAATCTCAGAGATTGGCTCATATAGTGACTATATAGGTTATAAATTGTATACATTGCGGAATTCAAATCACTCAGTGCCATTTTAATATGAGCCGTAGGGCTCTTGCAAAAAAATTTAGAAAATGAACAAATCGACGTATTTTGCTAGGAACAAGGACGTTGTTCTCTACTATATCAAATAACACGAATCTCAGAGATTGGCTCATATAGTGACTATATAGGTAATAAAGGGTATACATTGCGGAATTCAAATCACTCAGTGCCATTTTGATATGAGCCGTAGGGCTCTTGCAAATTTTTTGAAATTAAACAAATCGACGAATTTCGCTTGGAACAAGGACGTTGTTCTCTATTATATCAAATAACACGGATCTCAGAGATTGGCTCATATAGTGACTATATAGGTTATAAAGGGTATACATTGTGGAATTCAAATCACTCAGTGCCATTTTGATATGAGCCGTAGGGCTCTTGCAAATTTTTTGAAATTAAACAAATCGACGAATTTCGCTTGGAACAAGGACGTTGTTCTCTATTATATCAAATAATACGAATCTCAGAGATTGGCTCATACAGTGACTATATAGGTTATAAAGGGTATACATTGCGGAATTCAAATCACTCAGTGCCATTTTAATATGAGCCGTAGGGCTCTTGCAAAAAAATTTAGAAAATGAACAAATCGACGAATTTCGCTTGGAACAAGGACGTCGTTTTCTATTATATCAAATAACACGAATCTCAGAGATTGGCTCATATAGTGACTATATAGGTTGTAAACGGTATACATTGCGGAATTTAAATCACTCAGTGCCATTTTGATATGAGCCGTAGGGCTCTTGCAATTTTTTTTTTGAAAATTTACAAATCGATGAATTTTGCTTGGAACAAGGACGTTGTTCTCTATTATATCAAATAACACGAATCTCAGAGATTGGCTCATATAGTGACTATATAGGTTATAAAGGGTATACATTGCGGAATTCAAATCACTCAGTGCCATTTTAATATGAGCCGTAGGGCAATCTTCGTATCGAAAATCTTATCTCCGGAATCCGCTTTAAACTTATGTCCGCCATTGGTAAACTCCTGGGGCGGAACGATGCCAGCTACAATAAAATCACAACTAGCCTCATTGAAACCAAAAATCTCCTAAGTGAATCGGTGAAAGAAATCAAACGAGAAATTGAAGCAGTCGACAAAAGAGTCACCAACGTCGAAAATGTATTGGTTAATACAAATTCTACTATTGAATCGCTTAACACTGAAGTGAACTTCCTAAAACAGCAACAATTAAACAGAGACATAATTATTACAGGAATCCCAAGTAGTATCACTGATATTGATGATTTTCTTAAAAAATTTAGTGAAGTTTACAATTTTGATGTTAAGACAATAGAAACAAAATATACAAAGAACATTGTTTTCAAACGAAGTGGCCGCAGCGGTAGAGGAACATCTATCCAAGTTACACTAAGGTTTAGTAATGTCGCTACCAAAGACCTGTTAATGGAAAGTGTTAGGAAAAATGGCCCTCTCAAGCTGAAACAGCTTTATCCAACTTTGGTTCAAACAGATGAAGCCGTGTCCATACGGGATAAACTAACGCCCGTGAATAACAATATTATGAAAGAACTTCTCAATTTAAAAAAGAAAAATAAAGTTTTGTATTGCTGGTTTCGTCATAATAATGTTTTTGTGAAAAAAAATGAAAACTCTAAACCACAAATCATATGGTCTATAAATGACGTAATGAATTTAAAATAATTAAGATCGACCTAAAGTCAGCTACACTGAATCCAATAATTGTGTGGCTGTGGGATTGATGATGATATTATCATTAAGCTGTTACTATACATATTTAAATTAACTCAATAACTAAATATAAATCACATATCTATCAACATAATGTGCATTTAATCAAACCACTAATATTATTTATATTGTCCGCAACATAATTATGAATCGAAGACAAATACGAAATTATAGTATGTACATATGTATATTATAATATATTAATATAAAATTATAATCCGAGTAAACATGTTGTCAACGGTGAGTAGCAACAAACACTTTTTATTGTTGTCCGATTTCTCGCAGCAATCATCACATTTATTATGCCTGAATATTTTTTATATAAATATAAATCGATTCAAAAATAAATTGCATGAACTTGAAATTCTTCTGTCGTCACTCAATCAAAAAATAGACATAATTATTCTAACGGAAACATTTTTATTTGCTACTGAAACCAAATTTTTTAATATGAATGGATATACAGCACATCATAGTACTAGTGAAAACAGGGGTGGTGGCGGAATATCAGTTTTTGTCAATAAATATCTAGATTTTTCGTTATTTAAAGTTGAAATTAAGCTTGAAAATGAATTCCTAATTATATACTCCAAATTGCTGAACTTATATATTACTGCCTTGTACAAACCACCACACACACTTTATCAAGATTTTCTTATTATTTTAGATAATTTAACACACAATCTAAAAAATCAAATAATTGTTGGCGACTTCAATCTGGATTTATTAAATCAAGCAAGCCTTCAGATCCGTCAGTACAATTCAACGCTTCTTACAAATAGTCATTGACCATATTCTTTCAAGCTTCAAATCTGAATTTTACATCTACTATGGAGACACCCCTTTAAGTGATACTACCGAAAAAATCATTCATTAAGACCATCAAAAAAACCCATGTTAATTACGAAAACATTTTGAAGTCTATTCAAGAAAACCCTCAAGAGCAGTCACTATCAAATTTCAATTTATTTTATAATTATCTTACTAGTTCTATTGCTAATAATACATCGGAAACTATAACAAATCAGAAAATATCGAATTATAGAAAAACATGGTTCAACAAAGAACTGTCAAATCAGGCCAAAATCCGTAGAAATTTTTATAAACTTTCAAAGAAATATCCTCAAAACAATTATTTTGGACAAATGTATGATAGCCTTAATATGGAATTTAAAAAATTAATTAATAAAGCTAAAAAGAACTATTATATAAATAAATTTGATAAAAGTTTGGCATGCCCTAAACAAATGTGGAATTTGGTAAGCGAGGTACTAGCAAATAAAACACCACAACGCAGTAACTCTACCAATATAGAATTAATGCATAATAATAATTTAATTACAGACCAACTATTGGTTGCTAACCAGTTCAATGATTTTTTTATTTCAGTTGGTGTAAATACCTCGAGTCCAATAAACCAATAAACCAATTTCTATTCTTGCTGTTTTTAGTAAAATTTTCGAAAAGGTGATAGTTGAACGACTTTGGAGCTACTTGGATCGTAATAATATCATTCATCATCACCAGTATGGTTTTACTAAGAAGTCTAGTACAGTATCAGTAGTGTAAAAGCGTATGTCCTGGAACACCCCAAATGGGGTGGATTTTTATATGTAAATTACAACAACACAAACGATTACATATGTTTTTTAATATGAAGATTACAGTAGAACCACGATAATTAAATCTCTATATAAAATGTAAACGTAAGTATATAATTTTATTAAAAATCCGTTGTTCAACTGTACATTAACTGTACAATATTTTTTTAAGACATTTTGTTAGATGGCAGCACAGTCATAAACTTTAAGCTTTGAACTTTTTAATATTAATTAATTTTTCGATAGATGGTGCACATTTCTTACAGTTTAATTATCAACCACGATAACTAAAACTCTATATAAATGTATCTAAAATCAGGTATTCAACTGTAAATTATTATTATTTTCCAACTTTATCTGTAGGTGTCACTTTAAAAGCTTATTTTATGTACATGGTTTGTAACTTGGTTCAATATACAGTTTTATTATCAACCACGATAACTAAAACTCTATATGAATTTATCCAAAATCATGTATTCAACTGTATATTGTTATTTTTTAAAACATTATCTGTAGATGTCACATTTCAAAGTTTATGTATATTCTGTAAACATGGTTTGTAACTTAAACGAATAATATTTATTTTTTAATTGAAATTGGATACTACAAAGTTATAATAATATTTTATAATTTAACCTTGGCATTGAAAAAAAAAAAACTAGTTCATCGTACAATAAATAAAAATTGTAAAATGTAATCAGCATAAAGTAAGAAAAGAAGATAAGAAAAAAATTGCATAATTGAAATTGGATAGTACGTTATATGTATTAATATTTTATAATTTAACCTTGGCATTGAAATCTTGATCATAATTTTTTTATTTTACCAACTTTATCTGTATATCATCTTTTTAAACTATACATTTAACGAAAATAAAATTATTTTCTATTAAGAAGTTATAAAAGGGTACGCATTTATTGTATGGTACATTAGAATAATGTATATTGTTAGACCGTTTACAATGATGGTTGCGGGACCATCAGGGTGTGGAAAAACTACTTTCGTTATAAATTTATTAAAACATTTGAATGATGGTAGAAAAGTAAATAAAATTGTATGGTGTAATGGAAACTCAAAAGCGATACCACAAGATATCTACGAAACAAATCAAATAGAAATTATAAAAAATATCCCAGACACCTTCGAAAATTGTGAAGACGGAAGTATCATAATATTGGATGATCTAATGACAGAAGCTTATAATAAAAATATTTGCGAACTTTTTACCAAAGGTTCACATCATAATAATTTGTCTGTTATTTTAGTAACTCAGAATGTGTTTCACCAAGCAAAATATTGTCGAGATATTTCTTTAAATTGTAAATATCTGGTAGTTTTTAAAAATCCCAGAGATAGATCTCAGATTTGTTCTCTAGCAAGACAAATATACCCTGAAAACACAGCAGAACTTATGAGGGTATATAACGAGGCTACTTCGAGAGCTCACGGTTATTTACTATTTGATTTAACACAGTCAGCCAATGATTTATTTCGTTTCCGTACAGATATCTTAAAAAAAGATTATTTTACATGTTATTGTCCAACTATTTTATTTGAAAATAAAAACGTGTGTATAAAAAATGAAACGATTGAAGGCAAACAAACATATTCTACATGTGCTAAAAAAGTGTAACCCACAAACGAGAAAAGCGCTACTTAAGGTCTGTCCCCCGGAAGTTATAAAAACTTTATGTGAAATATCACTGAACACATTAAATGGAAACAATAGAATTTCTAAACAGTGTAAAACAAAATTAAAAAAGTATAAAAGAGAACTTCGCAGCTTGGCTTGTCCAAAACTGGGTCTCTCTTCAAAGCGTAAAATTCTTGTACAAAAAGGTGGATTCTTACCCGTTTTAATCGGTACTATTTTATCAGGATTGATAGGCCAAATAATTAATCAGTCATCATGAGTAATTTACAACGGATGATTGTTATACAACCAGAAATTTTCGAAAAAATTAAAAAATATTTAATTGATGATAGTAAACTATCGGAATTAGATAAAAATATGAAATCAATTCTACATAACAACAAACTAACTGATTTGAATAAGTGGCATCTATATAGGCAGAACTTATTAACATATTCATCAATGAAAAGAAAAAATGCTTATAAGAATAAATTTAATTGGCATCAACCAGCAATACGTCATGTTCAAGGAGTGGGAGTTCAAACTAAAAGAATTTTTTATACAGACCAAGAAGCAAATACAGATTCATCATCAGAAGGCTTTGATATTGGTACACAAACTGATATACCTAAAGTTGAAGAGGTGTACACAAATGTTGATGAAAAAACTAAACCAGATTTTACACAATTAGACACAGAAGAAATATTTGAAAATAATGACGGTGTATTTGATGTTGATGATGATGATGATGGTGATGATGATGATAGGATTGTTTCTGAGGAGTATATTGATCCAAAAGAAATTTTGCGGGAAAGAGCTTCTTCAGACTCTAACATGTACAGAACATTTGAAATGAAAGACGGTGCAACAATCTCTGTTCCAACAAAAAAATATATTTTTAAAAACCGCAAAGATCTTCAGCCTCCAAAACCAGGATCAATGCAATCATCTCAGGACCCACCTAAGAGGAAAAGTGAACGTACGTTAACAGTTCAAACAATAAAACGTAGTGAACAAGAACGCTTACGAAAACATCTTGGACAAGAATGAAATAAAAATTATAAAAATAAAAAGTTATATAAAGGATAAAATCGGTGTTTTTATTTATTAATTTATTAGTTATTAATGAGAACAGTGATGGATAATTTCACACACGTAACTCTTTTAAGTAACAGTTCTTTAAAATATTACCCAAACAATTCATTATCGAGGTTCACGGTTAAACTTCCTAACACTATAAATTTGGATCCTAATGAGAAATGGTATGTTGGTCTAACTAACGTTGCTCATACTTCCATAAGTGAACAAACAAAAATTACAATTAAAACGCCATCAAAATACATACTTCCTTTAAACGTTGAATTAATAATATTTTTATATGCAACTACCCCTAAATTTTATCAACCAATCGAAGAAGCTAATTTCTTTGATCGGTATAACTCATCAACTAAATTAGTTAGAATCAATTATAACAAAGAAGAACCATATATTCAGCTACCAGCGTTGAAAGGTGTTAACCCTTTAATAAAATGTCATCAAGAGTACACACTTGAGGAATTTTTTGATGTAATATTTTCTCAGATTAAAATAACGAGATGGCCAGAGTTTATAGAATCTTTACAAATGGAAATTAAAAATTTCAAAGCAACCAAAGAGAATGAAGCTAAAATAAAAAATATTAAAGATAATTATATTGATGTGAAGACTAAGATCAATCCATTTCCATTTTACATGTGTTTTTATTGTAATATAATCAAACCGAGAACTATTGGGGATGCATCTGTATCATGCTTGTATATGCATCCCCTAGGAACAGACGTTGATAGAAGCATATCTCGATCATATCAAATAGATAATGTTCAATATTGCCCCATTGAAAAGTATAATATATCAGAGATCAGTATTTTAATAACTGATGAAACTGGTGAACAAATTAATTTTAAAGATGGACTTTTTATGACCTACCTAGTACTTCACTTTCGCAAAGGTATATAAAGAGGTATCTTACGGATTTCATTATTACAAATGGATAACTATTACGCAAAGTACTACGCTAACCAATCCGGCGGTGGTGGCTATAACAATGAAGATTTTGGTCCACTATTACGATCTCAAAGAGTATATCAAAAGGGAAGAGGATTAGGAGGATTTTTCGGCGGAATATTCCGTTACTTAAAACCAATATTAACATCAGCCCTTCATGGCTTAACAAGTGAAGCACTTCAAGTTGGTTCAGACATTCTTCAGACACAAAAGCCGATTAATGAAATACTTCGTGATAGATCAATACAAGTGGTTGATAAATTACGAGATAAAGCAGCAGACAAAATTAAACAAATGTCTGGTACAGGAGCTAAAAAATCAATAAAAGGCTGCTTGAAAAGCCGTTGTAAACAGTTGAGAGTTGTTCGTGACAGCGTGAAAAAGAGAAAAAATATATTAAAAAATAAAACAAACAAGAAACGGATTATTGATATTTTTACATAATGGCGTTTACAGAATGCATGAAATCGGAGCTAGATTTATTTCAACCACCTTCAATTCAAACAAGTATTTTAAAAAATGAAGAAGTAGCATACAAACCTATAACCAGTTTAGAAAATCAGTCGGTTATTGAATTTGCTTGTTACAGTCATGGTGATTCATATTTAGATTTATCATCAATAAATTTATGTCTGAAATTTCAAGTAACTAAAAATGATGGCAAATTATATGTAGAGGCCGACAAAGATCAGCCTAGTTTAGTTAACAATATGCTGCATTCCCTGTTTCATCAAGTCAATATTTCTTTAAACGGAAAGAATATAAATTCAACAGATGGGAATTACAGTTATCGAGCATATTTAGAACAATTATTAAATTATGGTGATGATGCATACAAAACACATTTGCAATTATCAGGATGGAGTTTGGAGAGAAAAAATCTTGATAATCTTGCTGAAAACGATGGATTAAAATTAAGAACAGCATTAACTAAAAACAGTGGAATTGTAGAAGTATATGGAAAATTGCATGCTGACATGCTCAATCAACCTTTGCTATTATTAAACAATGTAGATTTACGAATTTCGTTAACATTGAATAAACCGGAATTTTATTTACTAGGTGCTGATACAGATACTTCGATTGTCAAAATTACAGAAGCTACACTTTACTTGAGACATGCTCATGTAAATCCAAATATTTTAATTGCACACCATAAAATGCTTGAAAATACAACAGCAAAATATCACTATAAGCGTAACGAAATTAAATCATTTACAATTCCTGCCGGAGGAAACTCAATTTCACTAGATAATATTGTTCTAGGACAGCTCCCAACAAATCTAATATTTACAATGGTAGATAATGATGCATATTCTGGGAAAAGATCTAAGAATCCATATAATTTTAAAAATAATAAAATAACATCGTTCGCAATTTATATAAATGGGGTTCAAGTTCCTAGTGCACCGATTGAAATGAATTTTGCAGATGGGTCCAGTTACGCTAGAGCGTATTCAACAATATTTACATCGAGTGGAATTTTACACACACCTCAAGTAAATTTGATTACCAAAGAAATGTTCAAGAATGGCTATTTCCTGTTAGCTTTTGATCTAACTTCGGACATGTCAAGTACTTTATCATGCAACTCTCTAATGAATCAAGGAAGTTTAAGACTCGAGGCACGATTTGGGGAAGCTCTTAAGACAACTAAAACATGTTTAGTGTACTTGGAATATGATACAACTCTAGAAATAGATAAAAATCGTAATATTGTAACGAATTATTAATAATATAAATACCTCTTATATCCTAAATAAAAAGTTAGTTTATACTAATACACACGATGATTGCCAATACAACAACTACTTTAGATATTCAACAAGCATTGAAAACACATAAATTTACTAAGAAGTATTTTCAAGGTGTTTTTGCAATAAACACAATCCCAAAGAGGGTTAAATCAAAACCTGCTTTATATGTTATTAATACGGACAAATCAAATCAACCAGGGCAACATTGGTTAGCTGTTTATTTTCCATCAAATGGATGTGGAGAATTTTTTGATTCTTACGGAAGATCACCAACGAAATATCCTGAGATTAATAGATTTCTAAAATATAACAGTAAATGCATTACATACAATAATAAACAATTACAAAGTTTATTCACCGGAGTTTGTGGCCAATATTGTTGTGTATATTTGTTAAATAGATGTAAACGTAACTCAATGAAAAAATTTATAAAATTATTTAATGTTAAAAACCATATTGAAAATGATGTAAAAATAAAGAAACTTTTTAAAAAAGAATTTCCTAAGATTTTAACTACAAGAACAAAAACAAACATGATTCATCACGTTTTAGGAATTTTGTAGAAAGGTTATTTAAGTTCATCGATAAGAAGAATAAAATATGATTTTATTAACATGTATGAAAGAGATAGTACCACTCTTGAAGAGTATAAATACGGAAGTTATTTTTATGAAAAACTAGTTTACATTTACCTTGAAACATAAACAATATGCTTAAAGTAAAAAGCGTTAATAATTTAATTAAAAAAAAGATGGCAACCATACCTAATTTATTGTTGTCTCATACATATTTTTTAAATGATCAACATACAAGTTATCTAAATGTTGGTTATGATATTAACACTTTTGAAACTACTATAATCTTGTTCAAAAATACAATATTTCATACACTAAGTGCTGAAATGTGCACGACTACAATTTTCAATAATTTACCAACAATAAACAACCACTTCAATGGTAACATTTCCTTTGCTGAATTACCAAAAACGAATGGAAATTGTGATGTAAAGCTAACCAGCAGAAATAATGAGAGACGTATTATATTTACGAGTGGAGGGAAGAAAATCGTTTTAAATTCCAAAGAATGGGAACGCTGCTCATCTTTATCATCATTTTTGCAATCAATCATTATCTGGAGCGAAACAGTATGGGCTGATGTTGCTAATTATTTCTATTTATACAAAGAAAAATGTTTCGATCAGCTAACATATTCTCTACAAATACAGGATTTTTTTATACCGCCAGTAACAGGATACAACTATTTTAATTATTCAAGATTGTTTAATGAAATACCAGTTTTATGTAAGGAAAAATTAATGAATGAACTTTGTACTCGTACACTAAGAAATTAATGAATAAAAACAATTTATACTTTTTTCAAATTAATTTTTTATTTCTTAAATATTATTTTTACAATGAATTACACCGTCTTGAATCCATTTGGTTTGAATATTATCGATAAACTCTTCACCTCTAATGTTTTTAACGTGTCGGCATGCGGGAAACCAAAATGCATGTTCCGTCCATATTTCATTGGTGATATTCCAATCCTCGAGAACTCCTTTGCAGCTGAAACACTTGACGCAGTCGTCCACGCCTGTGTAGTAAAATCCAGCTCGAGATAGTTCTAATGGATCGATGAACCATTTGTTCCATAACTTCTCGAATGATTTTAGCCGACTCTGCACCTTATTCATTCCACCTTCTAACCCGTATAAACCGCATGTATCTCCTTGTTCCTCTCGATGTACTGGTGAATCCATTTAAATGAGGTTTTTTACTTTTCGCGTGTGACTCGACCAATGTACAAATCTATACTAGATCTAGATAAACTCTCGTATATTTGAAAATGATGTTTTCAGAGGGGCCACGTGATGTACATATACATGTTGACTTGTTTGATTAACCATGATTAAACATGTTTATTGACCTTATTTTACGAATATGGATGTTGAAATCATTGAACGTAACTTGATATGATGACAAAGGTTTGTATTTAATCGATACTTTATAATATTTATGCTGATGTGGTAAGATTGGAAAACTGCGTGTGTGAAAACATGTTTATTGACTCAATTTTGCTGATGTGAATGTTAAAATCAATGAACGTAACATGATATGATGACAAAGGTTTGTATTTAATCGATACTTCGTAATATTTATGCTGATGTGGTAAGATTGGAAGAAACTGCGCGTGTTTAAAAGTCAACTTAAACCATAATAAGTATAAATTATAGCGAGCTCCTTTGAAAATTATCAGTTTGATAGTAAGCATAAGATTGTTAACAACCAACCAACCAACCATGGATATTCGTCAACAACTTTTAGAAAAACTCAACAATGTGCCAAGGTTTGCTGAGAAAAAAATAACCAAATTTGAAGATCTGGATGTGAACAGAAACTATGTGGTACAAGAAGTCAAATCAGTCAACACGAGATATGGCGTGAAAATCCTAATAGAGACTGATGAGAATATCATATTTATGCCGGAGCGATTCAACGTTTTCAATGATCGAGAAATACAAAATTTAAACCATTTGTGTAAAGAACACTTAATTATGGTAAAATCTGATAGATATAATGTTCATTTTGTGTAAATAAATAAATAAATAAAACAATATTATATATAAAATTATTTAGAAAAAGTATTTAATTTCAAAACAATCTTATTATGGTTTTCGACTCCGCTACTTCTCTGTTTTCAACACTATGGGTAAATTAGCTAACATTTATTATGTTAAAAATCATTCATTTTGATGAATGTTATAGTGATCATAATCCAAGATATCTTTCGTTTTAAATAAATTCTAAACATTATGAGAAAAAAAATATTATATATATATATATATATATATATATATATATATATATATATATATATATATATATATATATATATATATCAATCCAAAATTCATATGCTTTCATTATTAATTCGTCCACTTACATAAAATGAGTCGGATTCAAATAGTGAATGAATTGCATAAGCCAGCACGTAAAAATTTTATACGCAGACATGTTAAAATTAAGGGTATTGATGACTTATGGCAGGCAGATCTCGTGGAAATGATTCCCTATGCAAGAGAAAATGCTGGTTTTAAATATCTTCTAACTGTAATCGATGCTTTTTCTAAATTTGCTTGGGTTGAACCTATAAAGAAAAAAACATCACAGATAATTGTTGGTGCTTTAACAAAAATTTTCGATGAGAGTAAAAGAGTACCAAAGAATCTACAAACGGATATGGGAACTGAATTCTATAATAAAGATTTCAAACAGCTTGTGAAACAGAAAAATATTAATCACTATTCAACATTTAGTCCAATAAAAGCATGTATAGTAGAAAGATTTAATCGAACTCTTAAGGAGCAGATGTGGAGGATGTTTAGTCTTCAAGGATCTTACAAGTGGCTGAATATTTTAAAAAAATTAGTGAAAGATTACAACAACAAAAAACATAGGACAATTAAATTAGCACCTGTAGAAGTTACTATGGCAAATGAAAAACAACTTTTAAAACGTGTGTATACATATCCTAACTTAATGCAGAAAAATAAATTTAAAGTTGGAGATTTCGTTCGAGTTAGCAAATTTAAAACCGTTTTCGAAAAAGGTTATACACCAAATTGGACTACTGAAATATTTAAAGTTATCAGTATTAACAACAAATTTCCTGTGACGTATTTACTTGAGGATTATAAGGGTCAGCTAATATCAGGTCGGTTTTATGAAAAGGAGCTCCAAAAGACAAATCACCCTGATACTTACCTTGTAGAAAAAATCTTGAAGAGGAATGGAACAAAGGTTTATGTCAAATGGCTTGGTTTTGATTCATCACACAACTCATGGATAAATAAAAACGATATTCTTTAAAATACTATTATACTATTATACATTTATTTAAAATAAAATCTGATACAATATTATTATTTAGTATTATTATTTAGTAAATAAAATTATTAAAATTAACATATATACATATTATTTTATTCTAAATTATATAAACTTATACTTTAATTAAATTTGTAAACTATTGAATATCAAAATTTTCGAGTTCTTTGTTACCCCATGCCAAAGTATTAAAAGAATTTGGTATAACGAATCTTTTATCATCATCATTTGTCAATGCTAATTTATTAACTAATTGGGTGTACAAATCATGTTTTATACTTTTAAAATTTAATTGAGATCTAATTATTTTTTCGTCATTATTCAAACAATTTTTATAATCATTAAATGATATTTTATTTGAAACAACACTTTTTTTAATACCCTTAATTTTTTTACTTAACTCATTATCATCTTCTAGAAGTATACAATATGTTTTTGCTTTCAGCCCTATAAATTCTGTTATAATTTTTCCATTACATTCATCTTTAAACATACCTAACACTTTTTTATTTTTTAATGGTATTCCAAAAATGTTTTGTGGAGAAAAGTCTGATGTATCAAATCTACTGTCAATATCCTGTTCAATGTCTTTATAGAAGTCTTCAGTTTGAATTTCGTAAATTAGAGAGTCAGTGTCAGTGTATAGCAATGAAGCTCGTTCTTTATATTTAGGCATAAAGTATTTGTAATGGAAATCATACATAAGGGTTTTTGATAATTCTAATACTGTAAATCCTACATAAATAGGTTTGTTTAATGTTATTTGCAATTTATTCATTTGGATTGCAATGAGATTTTCATTAAAAACTGAAGATGAATGGAAATTAGGTTTATTAATTAAACTACTAGCGCCTAATTTGTTTTCAATATTTTCCCAGTGTGTCAGCATTCGAATGTCTTTTCGCTTGAAAACATCCTCAAGAGTTTTACCAAACACACTGTTATTCATTCATTTATAAAAATCTTTTTCAAATGGATTCTTAGCTTGTGCACGTAGGTTTGTATTAAGGTCTATGTATGATTTTAAAAAAGGTTTTTGGTTAAATTGTAATACTCTATGTATTTTCTTTAGAATCAACCCTTCTGATAAGCACTGTTTTAAATTTTTTTGATGAATTATATAGTTGGATTTGGGGTTAAGATTGGCTATGAGTTTCTTTTGCTTAGAAGATGTATATACAGGTTTAATATTTTCTACGCAAAATGGTAAATCATTATGTGATTTATGTAGATGATCTGGATATTCTAAATCACATTCTAAGATATACCCCAATTCATCATTATCATTTATAGAATTTATATCAAAGTTTTCAATTTCACTATTTTTAAGCCATTTAAAATTTGCATATGGTAGATATTGACTCATAGCATGTCCGTAAAGGTTATTAGCATCTAGATAGATTATATAGTTGGAATTTTCATCTTTCTTTACATATTTGCTCATATATTTATTATTTGCTTTAGCATAACGTTTAGAACATTGTGCTAAGCCACCACGAACTCCCTTTTTAATGAAATTTAACATATCAATATTTGTTAATAATTCCATTTCAATGTTTGTGTATTTTAACATTGCGTCCCAGCTCAGACCGGGAGATGTGTAGTAGTGAGCTGGATCTAAATTATATGTTTTTAAACAGACATTTCTAAAATTTTCAAAAATATCTGTTAAAAGGAGAACATCAGATTTTAAATATAAATCTGAATAATCACCCAAATTCTTACAGTTGAATTCAACCCATACTTTATTAGCATGAGTGTATTGTTCGTCTGTAATGTGGGAATCATTTAACTTATTATAAAAGCTCGACTTTGGTGGTAGGCTAGAATAATTAAATTTTTCATGACTATCTAGAAAATCATAAGGAAAGACACCCTTTTTCTTAATAAGATTTAATTGATTTTGATTTATGAACATTTTTTGAATTTCCAAAAACTGATTTTCTTCCAAATTTTTTGCTAAGTTGTCGAGACTGGAAGCCATAAACTTAAAAGAATCAATGAATCTCAGTTTAATTTTTTTAGTATTATTAATTTTGAAATGTTTCGTGAAAGATATGTATCTTTCCTTATTTTGGGCAATTAAATCAATATTTTCCTCATCAAAGCCCAATTCTTTGATAATGAAATGAGCATCATATCCGCTTAAATTATGGCAAACTATTGGTACAAAATCTATAACTTGATAATGCAAATTACAATTAACATGAGCAGCGCCTCGAAACTTGCCGGTAAGATGGCAATGATCTCTTACTTTATAGTTTTCAGAATCAATGAAAGATTTTTCACAAATGTGGCAATTGGTTGAATTATTATATTGAAATTGCTCATCATTTGTTAGTGCAATCATTTTGAATTTTGAATTTAATTTATTATAAAGCTGGTCTAAATCAAGTTTTATTTTTTCGATAAATTGTTTAGCGCAATCTTCTCCCCTATATAATTCAAATTTTGATAAACTGTCATCGTATGAGCATTTTATATAATATGCAAAACTGCAAGGCTCATGTTTTGTCACGTTTTCGGTAAATGGGTGTGTTGCGCTAGGTAAACATGTATTAATCGGTTTTAATATTGCTTCAAAATCACAATATATGATGAAGGGTACGCGTTCCTTATTTTTAAAGTTTTTAAATTTTAATATAGAATTTTCTTTGTTAGGGAGTAAACATTTAATTTTATTACATCCATGTTGTAGATGGGTGTTTAATTTTCTTTCATTACGAAAAAATATTAAACATCCGTCACAAATGAATTTCCGATTTTCCCGTTTTGAAAATTGTTTGCCCACTAACGTATTTAACTTTTTTATGAAACAATAATGACTATTTTCCCCATCTTCTAAATATAACAAATTAACATGATGTTGTTTTTTAAGATTTGTATAATATAAAGGACCCACAATTTGACTACCTTCTAAACCATACACATTTACACTTATATTATTCTGGTTTTCAAATTGTGGGATGTCTTTTAAAGGCACGGGGAAACTAATATTATTTAAATTTAAGATAGAACTATAGTGAGGAAATGAATTACACCGTTGAGGTTTTCTTACATTAGGATATTTGCTAGCCATGATTGACCAGGCGAAACAGGCTTGATCAGAATTTTGAACATTGATTATAGCTTTTTTATCTTTAATACATTTTGGGAGAGGTATGTAAGAAGACCCTCTCATCGGACTATATTTATTAAAATTCAATTCAATGAACAATACTTTTTCAATCGCCCATCCAGACTCTTTCTCTTGAAACTCCTCACCCAGAGTATTCAAAGTGCAAACAATCTGTGAAAATATTTCATCCAAATCAGTAGCTTCTGTTAAAATTGCATTTTTAGTATTAAATGATTTTAATGAACTAACATTTACTTCGTCTTTCAAATCATATTTGGTGAATAAACCAAACAATTCAAAATTTGTTTTAACAGCTTTAAATATTGCTGTTTGAAGCTGTATTAATTTAATTATTTTATGTTTTATAGAATGCATAAAATCATTTATACTAATATAGTTATTAGGTACATCTGAAACCCTATAACTAATTATTCGAGATTTGAATGCTGTGCTAATGATCTGAATGTTTTCATCATTCTCACTATAGTTTTTTAAACAATTATTCTTATGAGCTAATGACTTATAATGATTAAAAAAAATTTTTTTTGGAACACTTACATTACAATTACTGCATAAAATGTCAGCATCATCCATTTTCCTTCTCTTAGCGGTTACAGCTGTCCTTGGATTTGATGGAGTATCAAAAGATGAAGGTGTGTTGATGGCCGGTGCAATATGTACCCTCTTATGATGGTACTCAAGTTTTCGTTTATTACCGAAAACGATTCCACATACTTCACATAGCATGTTATCTTGGGAGTGCTGCTCCTTTACATGGCGAACTAAAATGTCTTTTGATGAAAACATTTTGTTGCATTCTTCGCAGTTATTCATTATTTAACTGAAAATATTAAAGAAATAATATGTTAAAACATTTTATATCATTTAAATAAATGTATGATTGTAACTTACTTTAAAATTTTTTTCGACTAAGTATTTAAATATGTTGAAATTTTATTTATTTTGTTAATTAGTTAAATTATAAAATTTCACTCTTAAAAGTTTGTTTCACACTTTAAATTTTCTTTACTATCTCACAAGATTAGATATAAAAACCAATGTATCTTGTTAATATAAATGTTCTCTTTGACTTTTATTATGATCACTTCACTTTTTTAATTTTAAAATAATAGATTAATTCAAAAATATAAATTTTTTCACTTTTATTATGATCACAACACTTTTAAAATAATAGGTAACTCAAAAATAATAAGTAGATGTTTTACACCACACGACAATACGTTGTATAAGTTTATTATACTTTTTCATTAGGTACCTTTAAAAAAAAAAAACAAAAAAAAATTGATGATCACAATTTAATCATGAATAAATTTATTGCAATAAATTTTCATTACGATTACAGTTTATTCACATTGATTTTTGTTATATGTATATGTATGTAAATGATTTTTTTTTTTCATTACCTTTAAAAAAAAATTTGTAAACAAATATGTATCATTTTACAGTTTTTATTTAATGTACGATGAACTAGTTTTCAATGGCAAGGTTATAATTATAAAATATTAATATAACTGTGCACTATCCAATTTCAATTAAGTTACAAACCATGTTTACATAAATACATAAACTTTGAAATGTGACATCTACAGATAAAGTTTTAAAAAATAACAATATACAGTTGAATATCTGATTTTGGATAGATTCATATAGAGTTTTAGTTATCGTGGTTGATAATAAAACTGTATATTGAACCAAGTTACAAACCATGTACATAAAATAAGCTTTAAAGGGTGACATCTACAGATAAACTTGGAAAAATAATAATTTACAGTTGAGTACCTGATTTTGAATAATTTTATATGGAGTTTTAGTTATCGTGGTTGACAATAAAACTGTAAGAAATGTGCACCATCTATCGAAAAGTTAATTAATATTAAAAAGTTCAAAGCTTAAAGTTTATGACTGTGCTGCCATCTAACAAAATGTCTTAAAAAAATATAATATACAGTTGAATGGCAGATTTTTAAGAAAATTATATACTTAGGTTTTCATTTTATATAGAGATTTAGTTACCGGGGTTACACTGTAGTATGCCCATAGTAAAAACATACGTAATCGTTTATGTTGTTGTAATTTACATGTAAAAAATTTTTCGGCTGGAATCGATTTCGGCTGGCCTAGGACCATCCACTTTACACTACTGCCAAAGCATTTTAAAACATCTTCAACACGGTTTTTAAGATGATGATGTTGCAGGATTTGGTCGAACGTAGTTTTCTTCTCAGTATGTATTATAAAATGTTTTGTGGCATGGGTGCCACAATACGAGATTCGTAACAAAGAAGATTTAAATTAAAAATTAATATTAAGAAAATCCATGGCCCTTATCAATAAATATGTACCCAGTGTAACTTCCCAAAAGTGACCACTGAAGGTACTGACCAAATCTGGCCACATTTTAGAAGTGGTCACTTTCACTAGAAATTTTTCAAAATAGTTGTCCTTGACATTTAATGCAATCTAAAAAATATACGCAGTACATAAGCAATTACAAAATGACATATTCAAAAATTACATTTATTTCAAGATGCATACGTTTATATTGCACTTAACTACATTATAATAAAATCAAATCACATTTCAATCCTAAAATTCTCACAAAAACCTAAAAATTATAAGAAAAAATTAGGAACTTTTCAAAAAATAGTCATCTATCGGCTTTTGAATTTTTGGCTTTCTAGCTACAAAATCTTCAAAAATGGTTTCCGCTTTTGAAATGGTTCCAAACATTGCTGGTCACTTCTCTTTTGAAAAACTTTTTAATGACTGTAACATTGCAGCTACGTCCACCTGCGATGGTAGGTTTTCGAAATCTCTAGCTTGTTCGTCATCTGCTTCACTTTCTGAGCTACAAATTATTGATGTCGACACAGTTGAATTGTTTGATTCATCGAGTACTGACTGAAACATTTAGTTGGGATCTTTGGTTTGGTTCCTCGCATACACATAAGCCATCATCAATAGATAAAAAAACTTCGCTATTGAACGGTGGCAAGTCGGGTGTATCAATTATGATGCTAAAAACAAAATTTTGAAAATGAAAATCAATATCTCGAATGAAATGCCCACTTAAATAAAACGCTGATGACATTTATGATCCAACTTTCGAAGATGGAAATTGCATATGTTTCAGCAAATGATCCAGTCGTTAGACCAGCTCTTAATGTCGTCTTATCCTCATCATCAATGAGATCCTTCATATCTCTTCTTAAAACATTAGTAACATTTGGAAAATATTTTTTAATCCAAAATCATCAGAATACAATTTTGCACTTTCGATGCATTCAAAAAGCTTTTAGAAATTCTTTCGTGCCATAAGAAATATCCTTCTTCGATCATTTCAAAGTAACACTTGTCTGCAAAGGTGGCCATCCATGTGTCTATATCAAAGGGATCGTCGAAAAAGGCTTTTAATGGAATATGTAGTTTTTCAATTACAAATTTGTCTGCTGAAGTAATACCACAGCAGATAAAAGCTTTGATTATAGTTTCAGTAGCAACACTGTTTGTCCAATCAACTACCCATTTCGAAACGATATTATAATTTGGCATTTTCGGATTGCCTTGCTTTGTCTGCATGTTAGGCTTAGAAATGGCTTCAGTAATATAGACGTCGTATAAATCATTCTAGCTTTCTTGAAATGTATTGTTGATAACAACATCCAAGTGTTGCAATATTACCGTCATTTTTGTAGGAATTATCTCAATAATATTGTATTTTTCATAGTATCTTGTGTCTGCTAATATAATGTGTAAGAATCCAAAATCAATAAAACTGGCTCATGAAGCAAATTAGTTTGCGGTCTATTCATAATAACATTAGATATGTAATTGTTTAATATGTCACCGCGTGATTTACGTCAACAAAACGACCACTGTGAGCTTTAGAATTTTTTTAATTTTGAAAATAACAAATGTGGTTTTAAAAATTTTCCATTGGCCGTGACGTAAACGTAGCAGTGAATCTTTTATGGGAGCTACCTGCTTTAAGCATTACGACATTTCGTATTCCTGTAGAGGTTACGGTAATTTTTGATTCAGGTTCAAAATATCTCGGAACCTGCTTCATGTTTAAAATGTTTTGCGGTTCAATTTTTTATCCGATATAATTTTTTGTACTCTGTATATAAATTCGCGAGCAACTTTATCAGAATCCGGTATTCTTCAAAACTAATTTCCAGCGTGTTTTAAATTCATGAAGCTTTAAAATTTTTATATTTTTCCAAATTATAATTTTGTTTTATATTTAGCTAATATATTTAGCTTTGACACGGAGGCCTTTCCCATTTCTATCCTTGATCGATTCCGACCAGCACCTGCCATTCGCCTTGCGACTCGTGTAGACATTTCTGGATTTGACAATGTCTTAAAAATTTCAACTTAATCTTTTGCCCTCGCGGCTGTTAATGTTGTCAACCTATATTTTTTACTTAGAGCAGCAAAACATATTAAAAATATTAAGAGTATCCAACAAAAGCTTACACGCTATATACCGTGGAAAATGAATGGGATTATGACCTAAATTCACCGTACCACGTTAACCTAAAGCGAGTGCCACCATATTTTACTGGATGCAAATCCTATCAAATGACAACATTGGAAAATAGACGAGAGCTTTTAAAGTGTGCGTTTGTTGGAAATATTTTACTAGATCAAATCGAGGCACCGTCTATACTGGAATCAATTAAAATAAAGGCACCGAGTATTAATTTAAGAGGTCATGAGTACCTTCATCAGACTAAACACAGAACAAACTATGGTGACATTGAACCATTAAACATGATGTCCAAGAGTTTTAATAAAATTGACCAGCTGTTCGACTTTTACTTAAGTAAAGATAGCTTTAAACGTAGGTTGAAGCAACATTTTGCTCCGAGCTCCGACCTGAAAGTACTTTCAATTTTAAATTTTAATTCTTTTTAAACAAAATGTTTTATTTGTTTTTTTTATTTTAAAATTTTTATTTGTATTTGTATTTTAAGTATTACTCTACTATGTATTATGTGAAGTCAAATTTGTCGACTTTCTATCTAAAATAATACCATGTCCAGGGTTGTTGGATTTATATTCTTTAATCACTTGCATTTTAAAATTTAATGAATACGACTTTCTTTTTTCGCTCATATTTATGGTCTGGGGGTCAATTCTCGTTCTGTGAAAAGTACAATGAAAAGTATTTTCAGTGAGAAATAGAGATTTCCGATTCATGTTTCATGAGAAGGAAAAAAATGACGTCAAAATCTTCTCATATGAAAAAAACTTTCTCACCAAGTATTTTGGTCGTGGGAATATAAATGAATATGAAATTCAGTTTTGTAACACTTAAATTTGCAATTTAATTTTAAATGTGCAACCAAACTATAATAATAGTCACTTTAAAACTAATTTATAAGCAAATTTATTAAACAAATTTCAATTCATTTAAGAAAAATTCCTAAATAATTAGTTTCGTTTAGTTTAAATAAAATTTGGCCATTTTAGTAATTTATTTTATATTTTCACAAGCAATAACGAAAACTGGTTTAACTCTCATTTACCTCTCTTTGTGAGAGTGATTAAATCTAATTACAAATTATAATCTCTTTTATCATCTATTTAGTTAATATTTGCACCATTTACCTAGCGCACCTAGCGGAAATATATATCGTCGGTTTGCGAGAACAGTGACACATCTCAAAATATCATATTTTTGAGGAAATCGATTTGAATTTTTTTTTTTTGGTGTAAAATAGTTGAATTCATCAAATTCAACGTCACATCTATTGAAAACTATGGGTAATTTAGAAGTGACACTATGCCAGATAAAAGGTTGTTACATTTAAAGGATTTTTTTCCTATTATCTCAAAATTGGCCAATTTTGAGATGTGTCACTGTTCTCGCAAACCGACGATATGCAACTAGATAAAATATGTTTTGCTGTGTAGTATTCAGCGTATTTTCATCGTTCTTTTTCATTTGGACAACGAGAATCGCATATTGCTGTTGCATGAAAAGATACTAATGAGAAAGACGTGATGGAAGCCAAATGGAAAGATTTTTTTCATTCCATTTTTTCATAGAACGAGAATTGACCCCCTGGTCTCTAAAATAATAATAAATAATACAACAAATGCTAGAAATGATACAAATTAAACTTCATATCTTTTTCTAATATTTAAACATTAAGCATAACTCATAAATTAAAAAAATACTTACTCGAGGAATAATTTTATCTTAAACTTGTTTTATTTTTTAGCTTAAGTTGATTTAACAGTTGCAACGATGAACGACTTTGACATTTTACGAGCGAGCTTGCATTTATAAATCCCAATGGACAAAAAGCAATATTTGTTTTTCTAGAACTAAAAATGCTTTGCGCGAAGTGCTTTCAACTACTTAACAGAAAAAACATTTTTATGTGAATGTTTATAATGAAACTTAATGTTATTTTGCTTTCGGTAAAACCAATACTATAATGCCGAATTTTTACAAAAAAAAATGGTCGGTCCTATAGATTAGTAAACGGTTAGAAAACAACAAATTTGATCAAAATCAAATGATAAATGTTGATTTTACGAGTTTGTTCCGCTTTTCATTCTTTTATATTAAAATATACTTAGGTCTAAAAATCATTTTTCGTACAGGAAGATTTTAATTATGATTATTTATTAAGAGTTCCCTAAGATAATTTTCCCATTTGTTGAATATTTTTCATCCAAATTTTCAATTCTTAATCATGAAGATATTTATTTTTTTATTTGTAAGATGGGTTTTAAATTTGAATTGTATATAAGTTCCTTTTTCTCAAAGAATTTAAATATGATTTTATTACGTTCGATGTCGAAAAGCCGGAAGGCCGAATGGATCGGAAGGCCGACTGTCGAAAGGCCGAATATTGAATGGCCGAATGTGTCGAAAGGCCGAATGTCGAAAAGTCGAATGAGTAGAAATGCCATATTTGTCGAAAGACCGAATGTCGAAAAGCCAAATGGGTGAAAATGCGGACACACATTTGTGGTACATCTATCAGAGCGATACAATTCAGTAGAGCGATATGATTTCTTTGATCTGTGTATGCAAGGTTGGCGAAGCATTTACAAAGCATTTAATCCGCAATCCGATCCAATACATTCGTCGATGCCACACTAACTCAACGAATTAAGCTAACCACAAAATAGCTTGAACCATTTTTGGTAGAACTATCAGTAGAAGCGATATGAGCGATACGATTCCTTTGATCTGTGTCTGCAAGGTATACGAAGCAATTTCCATTATTGTAAATATTTGGAACTTTACGGAAAAAGTCAAATTCGATAGACATTTTATAAATTTTAATTATAATTTGGTCCGCACTTTGATAATTGCGTTTCTAGATTTTAGTTTTCTAAATTTTTGTTTTTCTGAATTTTTTTGTTTCTGGATTTTTTGTTCTAAATTTTTTCGGGATTTTCAGTTTCTTTATTATTTTTTTCTAGATACGGTAGCCAACTCAAAAACAATTTATTAAGATTTTAATATTTAAGGCGATTACTTTTTTTCAAAATTTTGATAAAAATATAAATGTTGGTTTTAATAAAAATAAAAATTTTGAAAATTGTCATTCATAGAAAGATGAAAAATTAAAATCAATTTCGACACAAACGGCCTTTCGACTTTCTGCCCTTAGTCACAATCGGCTTTTCAATATTCGGCCTTTCGACACATTCGGCCTTTCGACCCATTCGGTCTTTCAACACATTCGGCCTTTCGACATTCGGCCCTATTCCTTTTATTCAGTATCTTACTCTTTTGGTTTGTTGTTTTTACTTCGTTTCGTTTTTTTAAATGAAACAAATGTTTCGCTACACGTTTAAGTATATTTCGGTTGATTTAGGGTTTATTCGTAGGAGGAAGAGTATGTTATTCGTCGCCCGGATTTTATTTTTTCGTGGTTTTTTAGGTTTTCGGATTCTAATTATTAACATTGTTAGTAATAAGAACTTTTGTTTAATGCACTTATTGCGTCCGCGAAACCTTTACAATATTCAAGTGATTTGTAAAAATGTAAACGAATTAATTATAGAAAACCAACAGACATTTTTGGAGTTAAATGTTTACAAATAACTGTGAATTTACCCCCAAATGTTTATTCACTAAAAAAATATTAATTTATAACTGACAAAATATACAAATACAACACTAAAAAAAATCTATGTACCATCAAGAACGAAAACAATAAAAAATTATAAACGAAAGATGTAAAGCCCTAGACAGACTATGGTTTAATAAATCCGATTTACTGCATTTTCGAGATAAACCGGTTGTTAGATTTACGGTATTTATGCTTGTAATTTGCTGGTTGACGTTTTTTTGAAGTCACGGATATCTACCTGCTTGTATGTGTAAGATTTAGATCCCCTAGATGCATTGTTTGCAGGATATCCTTTAACTGCACGTTTCGTGGCAAAATATTTCCAAAAGTATTTTGGATCAAGTTTAACTGCATCTTGAACATTTTTGATTTATGATATTAAAATAACTGGCGAATTTAGAGTTGATGTGGATGAATCCAACTTGATCTGTTTCAGAATTGTTTTTTTCATTTTTCGATAAGCCTTGGTTTTTAAGAACGTGTGATAATTTTGTGATTAAATAATTTTTTTTCGTATTTTTATGTAAACATCTTAGACATCTGACCTATACTAGCAAAACTAAAAATAAATTTAGCAAGTATTATTTTAATTCGTCAGAGCCAACTTTGATGTATTTTTCAAGATGAAAGTTCGATAAATATATTTTTTCGTGTCCTTAATGGTACTATTCCACTAGAAAAATTCCTAAAATTTTACTCACAGTAAAAATAAGAGGAAAAGAGCCAACGTCCGAAACTCTACGTAATAGACAAAGACCACGTTTTTTTGTTTATTTTTTTTATAGCAAAATTTTAAGGAGAAATATTGACAGCACACAAAAACATAACCCATAAATATTTAAAAAAAATTAGTATTAATATTAATTCGGTTAGTTTTACAGCTCAAAATTATCTAAAAATTAAATATCATTAATACTCATATCAGAATTATAGTTTTTAGTATATTTTTCGTAAAAATTAAAAAAATCTCTACCAAAAAAACGTTATGTGTTTTTTATTTTTATTGTTTTATAGCAAAAATTTTAAGGGGAAATTTGACATTAAACAACTTCATAACCTATAATTGCTAGAAAATTTAAGTCTTTAGTAATTTAGTATTTATTCGATTTTTTTTTCGTCTCAAAATTATCTAATAAATTAAAGATTATTAATACTAATATCAGAATTTCATTTCCTCGAACAATTTCCGTCACAGAATAAAAAATTAAAAAAATCTCTACCATAAAATCGTCATCCTATTAAAATTATTAGTGTATGCGAGAATTATTTTTCATCATATACAAATTTTATGTACGTGTGCTAGTGACACTCCTATAAAAAGTTCTCGATTTGATACTTTTTATAGGAGTGTACACTACTACAGACACAAATATTTTTGTACTCAGAAGGTTTTTTGTTTCATTCCCCCATCTACCAAATATATATTTCTTCCTTTAATTTTACTGGCAGTACATTTTTTCTAGTGGAATACCGCCTTAACGGCAAAGAGTGTCATTTCTTGGCTGAAAACAGTAAAGAAAACTGCTACTTTTCTCCTTAGCAACACATTTCTTCACTATAAACACTTTTTTCTCAAATCGGATAAAATACGTCAGTTTTCTGGTTTGTTATCTGTCAGCAAAATGAAGTATTCCACGACACTACATCGTTGCTAGGCAACTTACTAAAAACAGTACTGGAAAGTATTCCTTGCCTAGGCAGAGAATACTTTCTAGTACTGATTATCATCTGTTTTTAAGAAATACATGATATAATGTATAATCGCACGCGATTGTTATAATTCTAAGGTAACTTTGATAGTGAAATCTATTGAAAATATAAATTGGAAAATTTTGCGTATTTTAAAGAATATAATGAATAAAATGGATAATCTGATATACTGCCGATTAGAGAAAAAATCGTATGTGCAACTCGTGGAAAAACTATAATTCCCGGACTCTTATGGTTGCTGGAACTCGGCTGACGCCTCGTCCCAGCAACTTCCATACTCGTCCGGGAATATATCGTTTTTCCTACACGTTACACAATATACTATTCTTCATAGAAACGCTTTTTTCCAAATAATTTTTGAATTTTTGACTTTTATTTATTTGCTTACTGCGATTGTTATGTACATGCTAATGCATACATACTTCGATCCAAACTGGGTCTACCATTTTTATTTTTACCTGATTTGTCGTCAAATACACGAAAAAATAGCATGCCCGACACGTAAGAAAAGTGATTTTCCATGCTCGTAAAATTGTTAATCCACTCGCTCGCTAGCGCTCGCTCGTAAATTAAACAATTTTACTCGCTGGAAAACTATCACTTTTCTTTACTTGTAGAACAATCTACTATTAGAAATAATTTAATTTTAATATTTCTGCAATTAATATTTACTTAATACCAATGTAGCCTTCTTGTATATTGTTGTTCTTCTTGTATATGTAGAAAAACTTTTATATAAACATTTTATAATATTTGTGCTTTTTTCATTGAGAAACATGAAGCTACAAAACACCATTTTTTACTATGGATTCCTATGGAAATCAGTGAAAAGTTATACCACTAAAAAAGCTTCTATACTCTAGAAGGCTCTGCTAGTACATAATATGTTCATGCCACAATAAAATAAATTAGAAAGAAAAAAAAAGAGTTGCTTTGGCTTTTTAGAATTTAATCTACCCTCACCCTGCACCCAGATTCTGTAAAAAATAAGGTATTGTGTAAACTTGAAAACTTGTAAAAAGCTTACTTTTATGAGTTTGCAATTTTTAGATATTATTTAAGTGGTAGTTAAAACGAAAAATTGCAACTGATAAAAGTAACCTTTTTACAAGTTTTCATGTTTGCACAATATCTTATTTTTTAGAAAACTATTTCAAATTGTACCAAATGTCTGAAACTACCTTACCGATTTTTAGAAATTATAGCTTAAAACCAGAGCTGCGAATTCTTTAAAATATTTTACGACTTCGACTCCGATGTATTAAAAATTGACTATCCGACTCCGACTTCTACCATATAATCAAAATATGTAAAATTCACAATTCTTCTTATACATATTTAGATTTTTCATCGTTAGAACATAATATAAATATAACAAAAATTTCTGTTGATTTTTCCCATTTTCTCCAAGCCATCAAAAAACTAAATCCAGATTTTGTAATTTAAAGTCGTTTCAATTTTTCATGGTCATTTAGCAATTTTTCGAATTCACATTTTTATTCTACTTCTTTAACAGGATTTTCTTGGTGCTTAATAGATGAAGATGACGGTTGGTCAATATGACTGTGAGCTTTTCAGTAATATCTAAAAATCATTTTAAGCGATTGCCAAATTATTTAGCGCCGGTTTGCCTCTATTTTGAGTATTATTAATTGAAATCTTCACTTAATAATACTCTACATTAGGAGCCGACATAATTTCTAGCCAATTACATCTCGTTATGTAGCAGAAACATTTCTCTATATGTTACTGATGATTTTATTTCTGTTGCGAGGATATTTGAGTTTTTCCTAAGTGAAAAATTAAGCATTCTTTATAAACTTGACCGGGTGTCAAATATACTGATTGAAGTATTTTTGTAACTGTGCATTTTAGGAGAGAAAGAAAAATGTAAAATGACGAGCCGGAGTCGTTCAGTATTTTCCGACTCCAACTCCGAATCCGCTAAAATAGTCCGACTCCTCGACTCCGACTTCCGACTCGGACTCTGCAGCCCTGCTTAAAACCTTCCCAAGACAAAACCATACCAAGTGGTAAAATCTTTTTTTTTTTTTTTTTGGTTTTAAAAATTATCCCAGACGTTGTGCTTTCTAAATAGATGTATAGTTAATATAAATAATAGATCGATTTTTCCTGAAAATTGGCGCAATAATTACGTGTCTCGACTCGCGTTATCTGATCACGGATTTTGATCGTAAAATGACAGCTGACTTGTACAACATTAAATTTATTCTTGTTTTCAAGTCCCATTTTACGAATAAAATTCTTGCTTTTCTGTAAGAGGCATTAATCATCGGAATGTGAGCACAATCACAAAAGTTATATTTTTTGATTCAAAAAGAAGTTCCGCTCCTAGTGACATCTCCGAAAGGATCCTTTTTATAAAAGATATAAGCATTCGAGAAATAAAGATTTTTTTGACAGCGTTGATGAGATATGACTGGGACGCTATTTAGGTTAAGTTAAATACAAAACGTTTTTCAAAACGTTTTTACAAAACATTGTAATAAGGTTATCATCTGTTAAACCGCTAATATTTATAATATGCTAATATGTCTGAAAAGTATTTCAATTAGTGTGCTCAGCCAACAGTTATCCCTTGGAAATTCGTTTCGCCCATTTAAAAATTAAAACTTTGTATAAATTCTACTGAATTTCATTTTACCCTACTGTTTAGTTTATAATAAAACGAATGACAAGAAATTTAAACCGCGAGAGGTTATTCTGACTGAAGAAGGATTGGTCCACCATATTATTTTGTGAAAATGTTTCACAAACAACAATTTGAAGTATGAAAACTTACAAAGAAACACATGTTCATTAGAGACATCCTAGGCAAGGCACGCATCGAGTCGCAATGGTCACTCAGGAGCATTTTATAAAAATGATTATATTAACAGAGTAATTCACAGCTGCTAGAAAGCCGCAAATACAACTTAGGGGCGTCCACCATCTGGAGGATATAATAAATAAGGAGATGCCTTGCGGGGCACAACTTGCATCCTATAATACCAGCAAAAGCAATACGAGTAGAACATCGAAGAGAGCCAATTGGAATTCCTTACAGAGGATGTGAATTGGACTCTCGATAATTGGGGAAGCCTTTTGTTCACGGACGAGTAGATATTTTTACTGTATTACATTGCAATATTCGTGAAACAACTTAATTTGGTGGCGGATCTGTAATGGTATGGGGTGGAGTTTCCTTGAAGGCCTCCACGGAGCTTCGTATAATAACTGAAGGCTGTTTAAATAGTTCGCGGTACATTAAGTATATCTTACGATTTGCTCCGTGTAATGGCAACAATTTTTTTTCTGATGCATAAAAATGCAAGCCTGTGTGAATTGCAGAACTGCTGTCAGGGAGTATTTAGAAGAGATTTATATTCATGTTCTAACCTGGCCAGCCCACAGCCCGCACCTTAACCTTTTTAAATACAGCCATTCAATTCTCATCAACCACCCTTCAAGAGTTAAGTCAATATCTGGTGCAAATCTGGAACCAAATTAATCAAGAACAAATTAGAAGTTTAGTTTTTAGCCATCGCCGTGAATATCTGGCATATTTCATTGTTGGCTAGGCACACCAATTGGAAAACTTTCCAGACATGATACTTTAAAGGTTGAAATTAGAATTTTTTTTAAATTTTATATGGGAATTTGAGTCAAAGAAATTTTCGTGGGCCATATGAAACTTGTTTGGCAAGGCGCTCTTATTGAACAACTTTCCAGACATGACAGTTTGAAGGTAGAATTTATACAAATTTTTAAATTTATGTGGGCTTTTCATTCAAACGAAATTTCCCGAGCTCCCCACATGATACTTAGCTAGATACACTAAATGAACCACTTTCCAGACATAAGACTTTAAAGGTAGAATTTATACAAATTTTGAAATTTTATATTATGCTCTTCTCATGAAACTTAATGTGTCATTCTTATCGTAAGTACTGACAAACCAAAATGAGCCTGTACTCAGCAATAAAATCACTATATGGAAATATCAGTTTTTAGGTTATTTTAACAATTTTTCATTTATGTTTCGGCTAGTAATTTCTTATGAGGTATTCAAGACAGTATCTGCATTACCAACATTTTATTATTTTTGGTTGAAAACTTTCGGTAAACTTTAACAGAGTTCTTTAGAGACTTTTATTATCGTAGACTTTTATTATTAATAGGTTAATACAACTGTATGACTGTGTACTTGTTCTTTTGGCGAATCAGTTGTATTGAAAAACCATTGTTCAAGCGTTACTTTTTGTCTAATCCATTTGTCCTAGGTAGGGCTCGATGTTTTCTCAAACCTTCCGCATTTAGATTCTATTGTCCTTGCGTCCAACACAAATAAGTATTTTTACCAAACTTTTAAAATAAATAAAGCAATAAAAATTACGCGATTATTATTTTTGTATCGTACCTACACACGAGAATAAGGGTGAGGATCACTGTAATATCTATGGGATCAAATGTGTTCACATTATGATCTACATTCTACATTTTAATAACAAAAATGTTCTGTTGTTTTCGTATTACATGTAATACTTTGTGAACAGCCTTTACTATTTATGTTTACGTATATTGTACAAAGTATACAAAATAATCACCACAAATTGCTTTGGTTTCATATTTTATTGGAATCAACATCGATTGAAACATAATTTGAGAATATTCACAAAATAATAAAAAATACATAAACGCAATCAATTTGAATTACTTTGGCTTTACAAGCGTTATGTTGGGTTTTTATTTACATATAATATATGTATGTTGTATACAAAACACTGTGTACATTTTTTTGTTATTATTATTTTATAACCACCCCATTTTGGGTGCCTCTTCTAACAATGTAAACAATTTCTATGGATATACTTTAAAAAGAGGATTTATTCTATGGTGTTATGGTTTTTGTGTGTTCTCGCTGGTATAACAAAGCCAATTTATTACCTATGCTTGCTTTTTATGTTTTATAGTTGTATAAAAATGCTGCTACTGGTAAAGTGAATATATTTTATGTTAAAGCTTTTTCTATAGTGCTGTGAAAATATTTAAAATAATTAAAAAAATGGATTCTGAAATTAAATAGTTTTTTTTTCATACTGTGTTTATTTATAGTTCGGTATTTAGTTGAGTTTATCATAATCTATAGAGTTTTAACTTTAGTGTAACTGTATGAAATTCCGCATATTATTGACCACTAGTACAGTTTTTTAACTAACACTCATTAAAATTTAGTGTAATCCGAATGCTGCTGAAGAGACCAAACAAATTAAATTGGTTTATAGTTTTGAGTTTTTATTTTTTGAACTAACCCCAATTTTATTAGAAATAAATTTTTTAAGATAAAAAACTTTAATTTAACAAATTCTAGCAACAACCAAAAAAAAAATTTATTCGTTTTGTGTTGTAAACTTTGCGATGCTGAGTTAAAGATTAGGTAGATATTGTTCTTATATTTCGTTCGTTCACTATACTATATGTGGTATGTACATTCGAGAAATAAGAAGAAATGAAAAACTTATTTTCTTCGTCAAGTTAAAATACGATTTGATAAGAGACGGGGGATGGGGAAGTAGGCGATATTCTTTGCTAAGCTTTTCGAAACTTTCGTATTTTTAGAGAAATAAAATTAATTTTAATTTTTAATCGAATAAATTTTAGTTTTTTTCAACACATCCACAGAGGAAGATTTAACTAGTTAGTATTGTGATTTGTTATCTTGTATCCGAACTTTTTTTTTCAACCTTTCACTAATCGTAATAAAATATTTAAGTAAGTTTCGTAACGAGATGATAGTTGTTCATTTGGTATACGTATGTTTGTATATACATATAAATGAATAATTCAAATTACATAAATTAAGCAAATGAATAAAACAATGAGTTCATTTTTATTATGTTTATATCTCATAACTTATTTTTATAGTTCCCTCATAGATCTTCGTAAGATGCTTCTTGTTTACATAGAATTATAACTAAAAAATAAGAAAATGTATAAAAAAGTGCAATTGCAGTTTATATAAGTCTACCTCGAGTTTATTTTTTTCGTATACTTTTCTTATTTCAAATTAAATAAATGCATTTTTTATTTGCTTTATTTTTTGTTATTGTCTATTCATAGTCTTAAAAAACACTTTTACGAATACAATCCCGCTAACTTTAACAAAAAAAAAAAAAACTGGGAGAACTTGGGTAGAAACAAAAAGTTCAAAAATGCAATTTTGCACCCCTGTTTGGAGGTATACACTAGAACTATAAATAATTGGATAAGAATCATTCTTGTATTATTGTGTTCGTCTTTTATTTAATGAATTATTTATCTTATATAAGACGAGGTTTCTTAGTTATGGTTGATCTTAAACTTGATTTAAATTTCAATGTCCGACTTACTCGTAGTCGCAGATAAATATTATTTTTTATTTAACAATTGACAAACTTTTTATTTTAAAAATATGTAACAAAAATTAAAAAAATTGATTTCAACGGTATTCTGCTCATTTTTCAAAATCCAAAGGAACTGAAACTAGAAGAATATACATACATCATAATTCAAGAGTATCTTATAATTGTGAAAATCTTTTCCAGTGTGTCGAAATACAAATGGATGTGGCAGAACCAGAAGCCAAACAACTTAACGTCAATTTTTGAAAATACATAATTTTATTTAAAATTTTATTTTATTTTATTTTAATAATAGTTGAGCTTTAGCTATAAAAAATTTGCCGTGATCATAAGGTTGCTAATTAATTGTATCAACGTAGCTATACCTTCCAGTTTCCAGAATACGTTTCTCCAACTTTAAATGTCCAGTTATTCTGCAACTTTAGTTCTCGACGAGTATTATAATAAAGTTGCGATTTCATTTAGTTAAAACTGAGTACTAACGTTGTGTTTAGACATTGGAAAAACCTTACATTCTAACGCTGTATAAACGTTACAATACAACGTTTCCTCCTCGTTAAACTAAAATCAAAAAACAAAACATCAAAGTAACTATTGCATTACCCGAGCAAAACGAAAATTCAACTATTTACCTTGGTTAGTGCCTTACACACAAAGATAAAATAATCTCGTGTCCACACAACAGCTGATTAAATGTTGTCTAAACGCCGGAACAATTTTTGCACAACTATTAATTTAATATAGACATCTTTTATTTTTTTGTGTTTTGGTAAATGGTTCACGACAGTGGCAAGAAATAATGTTACAGATGCTCATGGTCGGTACTTTCAATATGCCTGAAAATAGAAATAAAAAATTGTTAGATCTACGAGTATTCGATTACATTTATCAAGATCCCGAGACGTCTTTAAATCTTTTTTGCCAAGTATTTGGTTATTTTCAGATTGGGAAATGTTTCCGATTGGAAAAATTGCTAGGAAATTTATGTAATTCTTGGTAGAAATGGTATCAAAAAACAAATACCTTAAGTTTATATGCATCAGTCAACTGTATTGACTACTAGTCCTCCCACAGATATCGGATGAATTTAATAAATTTTATTATTAATGTGCCGTCCAAATTATTTCCCAAACTGACTATACAGAAATGTGCCTGCCTCTAACTGTGAAGACTGCAGCCGTTTTATTCTTGGTTATACCAAAAACTATAGTAACTCGTGTTTTTTCGAACAAGTAAATTCTTTGGAAATTCTTTCAGAAATCACTAAATTAAATAGCAAATTATCTTAAGGTTTTGATGGAGTAAATAATTTGGTTGTCAAAAACTGTTGTTGTAACTTCAGCTTGGATAGTGGATTTTTTTCTGATAAGTTGAAGATTGCAATTTATTGATCTTCCTATATATCAAAAGGATCATGTAGAGCAGCTTAACACGCCAAATATCCATTATGACCTTTTAAACCTTTTAAAAAAGATCGAGAATGAAGCACCGCATCTAAAGTTTCGATCAATAAGATTCACTCGGCTTTTTATAGACAAAATATATTAACAATAATGGCATTCACAACATTTTTCGATTTGATAATCAGAAGAAATGAAGAGGTCAACCATTTATAATACATTTACCAAAAAAGCAGAAATATCAAAATCCACCCATACTTTAACCCAAGTGGGCAGTCATACAAAGTGTATTAACACTGAACAAAAAATGACAACCCTCCTCGAGTTCTCTATGTTGGTAGTTTGGTTCCGTACTGAAAAGTTCGGTCTACTCTTCCGGTAACTATGATCAAACTCTAAACGCAATTCTCGCTTCATACATAAAGTATGATGAAAGAAAGTATTGATCTAGCGAATTATATTCACTAAATCAAAAACCCAAGGAAAATCCTCATTTCTGTGTGTTTTATGCCCACACAAATATTTAAGAGAAAGAAAAGTTTGTCTGTGTATTAATATCAATAAGATTCTTTCGGTTTTTTATAGACAAAATAAATTAACATAATAACATTGGATTTTACCCATTTTAGTACTTAATATCACTGTTGTAGTATTTTAATTAAAAATTGCTTTTCAATAATAGAGAATAAACCGTCTTATAGTGATATTTTTTATTATTTTATATAGTACAAGGACTATAGTTACGAGCAATCGCTTTTTATCAACTTATGATTTATTCTATAAAGAACTCAGGTTTTTAGAATAAGTCATAAGTTGATAAAGAGCGATTGCTCGAACCTGTAGTCCTTGTACAATATCAATTAGAAAACCTTACAGCTTTTGCTAATAGGTAAACCATCAATATTAAAGTGCATAAAAATTTCTGGAATTCTAATCTTGGATTTGCCTAAATCTAAGGCACGATTCAATTCAAAACGCCAGTATTGACCGGGCGGAATGTCGTAATAAAATTCACTTTCTTTTTGGAAACATTATATTTATTTCACGAATTTTATAATTAAACAGCTCGAGGTGTATTATCAGAGTCAGATTCTAACGGAGAAGCTTTTAGGATTCCTGACTCTGACTTTATTTAGCTTTTATAAAACAGTTTTACATACATTTATTTCATATTGGTGCCAATTTATAACTCATAAAATTCATTTCTATATAAAGCTATAAAGCACAAACATTAGAAATAGTTATGCCAGCCCAAGAATAGAAAATGTACCAAGAATGGAAAATATATTGTATTAGGCATTTACTTATGGTAAGTCGGTAAATTATTTAAATGATTTCGGTGCAATTTCCATACCATGTAGCTTCTGTAAAGCTTTAAAGTCGACTGACGAATCAATTGAAATGTGTTTTTTTCGGGCAAAGTAAACTGCATCCCATTCAACCCCCACCGAACTAACAAAACTCACTTATGCTTAGAAATGACAGTTATTCTAGATTATTCCTAAAAGATATTAGAAAATATAATGCAGCTTTCCAAATGAGTTGTTTTGGAGCCAAAGAAATTCGAGAAGATAATTTTATGCCTATACCTTCAAAGTTCAATGGTAAATGTATCACGGGATAGAATCATGGTTACCAGTGTTGAACGAATAACACCATTTCCTTAAAATCTATATTATTTCTGATCATGACAGCCAGCTGAATACTAGATGCCAATTTATTCAAAATATTGACAAATATACAATTTCCGATTTAGATAATTGAATCCTATCATTGGTCAATTGTCTCAAAAAAAAAGTTATTTGCATCAATTTTTATGCTTATCGATTAGAAATCAAAGCTAATTTATTTAATCGGTATAACGTTCATATGTATGTGCGTTAAAGTTGAGAGTGAACGTATATTATTTATTCGTGTATACCCAAAAAAAACTACGTTTTGAAAATTATATTCATCTTCAAGCTGCTATAAACAGGAATAATAATGCTGAAAATGTTGGTCGAATGGTTATTTTGCCATACAGTTTCACAGGGGGTCCGCGTTATACGCACGAAACAATGCAAGATGCTATCTTCTATGTTCGCAATTTTGGGTGGCTAGATGTTTTTATTACGTTCGCTACTAATCCAAAATGGAAGAAGGTAGCAAGAGCCTTGCCACATGGACAAAATGTACAAGATAGACCCGACATTATAGCACGTGTATTTTACTTAAAAGTCAAAAAACTTATTGATTATCTAACGAAAGGTCATGAATGTTCGGTTCGCATCTGTGCTTTTCATATTCCATCGAATGGCAGAAAAGAGGTCTTTCTCATCTTCATATACTTTTATGGTTAAAAGATAGGATACAGCCCAAGATATAGATTCTTTTATATCAGCAAAATTACCAAATCCTGAAATCAAATCAAATATGATTCATGGCACCTGTGGAATTATAAATAAAACTTTGTCATATAGGAAAGATGGTAAATGCTCTAAGAAGTATCCTAGGAAATTAGTACAAGTACTCAAACTGATAAAGATGGATATCCGTTCAATAGACGAACAGCGGTTCAAGTTGGTGGTTTTACTGCCACAATTAAAATGAAAACAGGAGAAATCGAAATAATAATAGGTGGATGGATAGTGCCTTATTGCCCAGTATTATCTAGGTTATGTAGACCACACATTAACGAGAGTCATATCAGTCTATAAAATCAATTAAGCACGTGCATAAATACATCAACAAAGGGTCTGACCAAACAACATTTCATTTGGCAGAGAAAAATGAAGTTGACACGTATCAGATTTTTAATTCGGCTCTATGTCTTTCGGAAGACACTATTTTAGAAATGAGGAGAAACCCCTTAAGAACTTATGATGAATATTTAAGAGGGACGAATTATAACGTCAAGGCGCTTTTAGACCTTGTTACTCAGAACGAATGAAGATCAACAACTGGCTTAGTCGACAATTTTAAAGGTTCAAATTTAATATTATATTTCCCAGGAACAAAGTTATTTCTGGGCTGCCATTCACTACATAACGTTGCTGAACTGCACGGTTGTCCCACAGACATAAAAAACAGCAATATTTTGTAAACCCTCCCTGTAGTCCAAGTAATAAAGAAATAACTTTAAGATCAGCACATATATGCCAACGATGGTGAGAATATACAATTAGCCTCAATATAGTTGACATACTACAACAATTGCATAGGATAGGTCCCCGCAAGAATACATAACATTAGCCCAAAAAATTAATTTGGTCTATTTAAACATAATTCTAATTTTTGGTTATGATAGCTGCCACCACATGTCATAATACATGTTAAATTATATTTTATTTCGAAAGTTTGGCTTTTGTCATTAAAATCAAATGGGCTATTTTCTTGGGAAACAAATAAACCCAAAATAATTTGAATTAAATTTTGGTCAACAAAATACGCTTTTAAATGATATAAACCCCGCCTGCTTATTTCATACTTTAGTTGAAAAAATTTTAACTTTAAGAAGTATTGATGCATCGCACTACCATTTTCTCATTTGACTAAAAACCAGCGTTTAAAATTACTCTTCACTTTGTTTCTATTCACATAAATTCTTCATGGAACAAATTTTAATTTTTCTTTTGTATTTTTCGTTCACAAAAAAAAACAAAAAACATTTATTGTTAATACAGAAGTGAGCGATTTAAAAAAAAAACGAAAATTATCGATCATCGAACGGAACAGAAATTGTAATAGTTCTTTATTTTAGTGACCGATTATTGAATAGTTCGCGAATATTAATTTAATATGTAGATGATTTGCTATTTGATAATGAATAATGATATTATGTTTTGTTTTATTGCGCAGAACTTGCACCAAATCATTACAGTGTGTAGTAAAGCAAGAAAGATTATTAAAAATATAATTTACAGATTAAAAAATTTAAGTTTATTGATGCTTTTTTATTGTTTGTATAGGAAATAAGGTATATTTTGCCTGATAATGAAATAGGGTAGGTATATAGTAATTGTACTAAGAGCAAGGAATGATACCCATTTCCCAAGCGTATGAAAGTTTGTTTGGTTGTAACTCGAGCAGTGGTGGCAATTTACCAAGGCTTATCCGAATTATTTTTGTTAAATCGTGACTGCTGGTACCTGTTTTTATGTATTATGCTTATGCCGCATATTTATTTTAATTTTGTTGTATTTCATTATAAAAAAAAAAATCACAAAAAATTCTTATTAGGTACAAATGAAACTACAAATAGGTTTGTTTTATCTTATACCGTAGACAGACACAGAGTTAATCGCGATTTTCAGTTGTCATTTTTGTCAAAAATCGCGTTGTGGAAACAAAATAATCCGGTTTAGGTGAAAATCGTGTAATGACAGACGACTGTCATTACTCAATCTTCACAAAAAACTGGATTATTTCGTTTTCACAACGCGATTTTTGATAATCGGGATAAATGAAAATCGCGATTAAATTTGTTTCTGTCTACCGTATCAGAGTTTGTTTTTTTTGCGATCCTACTCTTCTTTTCTGTTCTATTCCTTTGCTCTACTTTTCGTCAGTATATAAAAACAAAACTGAAAATTGCATTGTAGCATTGAATAGACAAAAAACATTTTTTGTATGTTTATAGTATTGAATAGAGAATAGATTTTTGTTTTCTTTTATTGTAAGCCAACTGAGTAATCTTTCGAATACTGTTTGGTTTTCTATTCACTATTCAGATCGATCAATAACAAAAAAATTTATTCGACGAGTAAATAATGAATAACAAATTTTTACAGAGCGAGTTTTAGAACGCTGCTAAAAACACAAAAATTTTTTTTTTTTTTTTTAATGCTGCCAATGGCTTTGTTCTTGAATCTTTCTACATAAGAAACTAACAAGAAGTAATCAAATCTTAAGCTAAAATTATTACATATTTTAAGTCTTAACCAATGTTAATACTTATTGTTGGTGCTCACCATTTAATTAATTTAGATTATACTTATACATACATATGTATAACATCAACATTTAATAAATTTACAGGTTCACAGGTTCATCAGTCCGAGTGGATCTGTTCTTTTCAGTCGCCTAAATCGTGGCTGTTTTAATATATCCCTGGCCAATTCGTTGGGATGCGCTTCTAGTTTTGAATAATATTTAGAACTGAATTCTTTAATTGTTTCTTTAATGGTTTTAATCCCAAGGTCATCATGTATATTACTATTTCGAATGTACCACGGAGCATTAGTAATACTTCGAAGTATTTTCGCTTGAGTTCGTTGCAGGAGCTCTCTGTTTGAAGCGCTGGTGGATCCCCATAACTGAATACCATATGTCCATATGGGTTTGATAATCGCTTTGTACAGTAAAACTTTATTGACTAATGACAACTGAGATTTCCTTCCCATTAGCCAATACATTTTGGCAAATGTCAGTTTTATTTGGTTGCGCTTAGTTTCAATATGGGTTTTCCACGTTAACCTTCTATCCAGGTGCAAACCTAAGTATTTGACCTTCGTTTGTTGAGGAATATTTGTATTGTTTAATTTCACTGGTGGGCAGGTGCGTTTGTTCAGCGTGAATGTGATGTGAGTTGATTTGTTTTCGTTCACTTTTATTCGCCACGTCTTTAGCCAGTCCGCGATTTTGTTTAAATGATTCTGCAACTCCTTTGAGGCAATTTCGGGATTATTGTGTGACACCAGGATGGCCGTATCATCGGCAAATGTTGATATTGTTACTTTGTTGGTTACAGGTAAATCGGCTGTGTACAACAAGTATAATATTGGCCCTAGAACGCTGCCTTGCGGGACACCTGCATTAATATCATTTAAGCAAGTAGTTGCGCTATTTTGTTTGACAATGTATTGCCTTTGAATAAGGTAGTTTCCCAAAATTGAGTGAAATTTCTTCGGAAGAAGCTCTTTAATTTTGTATATTAGCCCATCGTGCCATACTTTATCAAATGCTTGTGCTATATCCAAGAAAGCAGCAGAACAATATTTCTTTTCCTCGAAGGTGATTTTGATTGCGTTTACAATTCTGTGAATTTGCTCTGTGGTACCATGTTGGTTTCGGAACCCAAATTGATGGTCTGGTATAAGGCGCCGTTCTTCCAATATTGGTTTCAATTTTGTTAGTAACATTTTTTCAAATAGCTTTGATATTGTGGGCAGCATGCTTATTGGGCGATATGATGAGATCTGCGTTTCATTTTTTCCAGGCTTATGTATCATTGTGATCAAAGATATTTTCCATTTTTGAGGAATATAACTGGTTCGCATGATCGCGTTGAATATGAATGTTATTAGTTTTATGCATTTGTCTGGCAATTCCCTTATCATTTTTCCAGTAATGAGATCATGTCCTGGTGCCTTTTTCGGGCTTATGCAATTTTTAATTGTATTCTTAACTTTCTTCCAATTATACTTTATAGGTTTGTAGGATAAACCACCATCCATTTGCTGGGGTAGCACGAAATTATTATCTTCTTCGTGTGGTGTGAATACTGTTGTTAGATGATCAGCAAAAGCATTGGCTTTTTCTTCATCACTTCTCGCCCAATTTCCAGTTGGTAGTCTAATCGGTGGATTCGAATTTGTTGGCCTTTTTAAATGTTTTGTTGCCTTCCACAAAGAGTAATCTGTCCTCTCGGTTGCCGAGAGATCACTTAAATAGTTCTGGACGCTCTGGTTTTCTTCTTCCCGCAAAGCAAATCTTAAGGCCTTGATAGCTCGATTTAATTTCCATTTCAATAACGGTGATTTTGTTTGCTGCCATATCCGGCGAATTTTCCGTTTTTCCTGGATTAGTTCCTGTATATTATGAGACAGCTTATTAAATTTTTCGGAACTACTTATGACAGGTGTAGCCCTTTCAGCTGATAATGCCATGATGTCTTTTAAATTTTCGGCCGCCGCATCAATATCAGCTGGTGTGGTCAGAGGAATATTAAGTAGGCAATTTTGTTCGACTAGCCTCCTATATTGATCCCAATTAGTTTGCTTGTTTGTAAGACGGTTGGGTGTTTCGTTCCTTAAGACATCGGTACTCACTGTTACTATTACCGGTGAGTGATCAGAAGACAGATCATAACAATCGGTGGCCTTAGCATATGTACGTGGAATGCCCTTAGTTACACAAAAGTCGATTAAATCAGGAATTTTCTTTTTATCCGTCGGCCAGTAAGTTGGATTACCGGCAGATAAATAATCCAGGGACTGTTCCTCTATTGCTTGATAAAGTTGTTTGCCTTTCGGCGATGTTAATCTGGAGCCCCAATGAGTATGTTTGGCGTTGTAATCACCTCCCGCAAGAAATTTATTACCCAGCTGGCTGAAATAATCCAAGAACTGGAGTTTTTTTATAGCATGTTTTGGAGGACAGTACACTGCCGATATGACACAGTTTCCAGACCACTCCTGAAGACAGATGCTCGTTGATTGTATATGTTCTTTCTCATATTTCGTCAGCTCATAGTGCTTTAATCTTCTTTTAATCAATACAGCAGTGCCTCCATGTGCTTTCCCATCTGGGTGCTTAGTGTCATAAATAGAGTACCCATTAATTTTGAAATAGCTATTTTTGGTGAAGCGTGTTTCGGATATTAACATTATGTCAATATTGTGCTCAGTGAGGAATGCTTGAACCTCCGCTTTATGTTGTGCTAGGCCGTTTGCATTCCATATAGCTATTTTGATGATGGTCATTTTTGACTTTTTACGACTATCTGCATCAGCGTGTTCATATTCTGCATCATTAGATCCATGGTTCTCTCCATCATCGCCATGAGGCTTTGCATCATATTAGTCAATTTGTTTAAAGCTTTTGAGATGTTTCCCTCTTCACTTGCTTGCACTTTAGGAGCCGTACCTTTAAGAACACTTGCGTATGAAACCCCTTGGTGCACACTACCGTTGACAGTTGCGTACTGATTTCCAGTTTGAGCATTTGGGTTTACGATTTCTGGGCGTGCTTGTTTTTTAGCTGAAGAATGGAGATTAAGCATTTGTTGTTCAGCTCGCTGCTTTGGATTGATTCTTCTTTTCAATTCAAGATAAATTGGGCACCCTCTATAATTAGCTGTATGATTTCCACTGCAGTTGCTGCATTTTCTCACTGATGCTTCCGTTTTGGCTTTATTGCAAACCTTTGCGTTGTGGAGTTCACCACATATAACACAAACATCGTTCAAAGTGCAATATGCTCTAGTGTGTCCATATTCTTGGCACTTAACACACTATACCGGCCCATTTCTTTTCCTGGGTTCTTCGATGGTAACCCTTCTGTGCAGTAGATATTTTAGGTCATATATTGCATGTTTGCCTTTGACCTTTTTATTATCTGGTTCTAATTCCAGGCGGAACAATGGCTGCGGCGCCTTCTCCCGATTAATAATATTGGTAATAGATTTACATTGGAAACCTTTCTCAGCGAGAGCAGCTTGAATTTCGTTTGCATCTACGTAGCTCTCTATTCCTTTCAAAACTACAACTAATCCTTTTTGGCTCTTTAGTTGGTACGTGTAGTAATGTTTACCAACTTGATCAAAATGCTTGATTAACGCTCTGTAAGCATCAATATTGAGCGGTTGAACTTTTGTTTCTTTTATATCTCCTCTTTTGATAACGGAAATATAAAATGCACCTTCCGTAATAAACTCGATGGTTTTTGCAAGTTCTCTATTTGATTCTTCCCTTAAATAGATTGGTGGCGGCTTCTCAATTTTTGGAGTTTTTTCGGGCGGCGGATCTTCAACAACCAAGCAAGAATACCTATTGCCATGTGTTAATTCAACGGAAGCTAACTTAGTGAATTTGTTCGCGCTTGCACTGGCCGCTGATCTAGGGCTTCTCCTTCGCTTTGATCGGACAGTAATATACCGGTCAATTCCCGTTTGCACTAAACACTGACCTACATCACTGTTCATTTTTTTTTCATTTGTTGTCAATGCACTTCCATTGTTTATATTATCGTCAATATTTGTCGACGATGCACTTTTATTTTCTTTATGGTTCAACACACCAAAGTTATTTAAATTAATTTCTAGTTCATTTTGATTTAAATTGCCTGGTAAAGCAATTTGTTGAGCATTTAAAATTTGTTGTCGCTTTGGACTATGCTGCACATTTCCAATTTTATTAATAATTGAGGTCGTGACGTTCGGTGGCAAATCGCTTGCGGACATCTCTGTCTGCTGATTTAGCCCAGCCTTTTTTACTTGAGGCGGAGAATTGAACATCACGATTTCACTACTTTTCACATCACAAAATTTTTTTTAAAAATAAAAAAAAAAATTTAAAACTGCTGATTCAACTTTTCACACAAGTAATAAGTAAATTATTTTAAATGTTTACTCGGTGGTAGTAAAATTGCAACTGAAAAAAAAACACAAAATAAAAATAAAAATTTTCAATTAGTGACTTTCCCAAATATAATTGCAACGCTTGCTGACTGGCGGCTAAACTATTTCATATGGAGTTTTATATGGTCAAAATGTGTCTTGAATGTTTCATTAAATTATTAATTTCGATTAAATTAATTTTAAAATTTTTTATTTATTATTAATCACAACATATTGAATTTTATTAATCATAAAAAAAAAGTAGGGGGACATCCACTAATTTAGACAAGAAACTTGTATTTGTAAACATGATTTTACTTGTTTTTGCATGTAAAAAAAAAAAAGTAGTCAGCGCTGCCCAAGCGAGGGGACAAATGAACTAAAATCGATATTGGGCAAATTCCTCATGCAAATGTTATCGGTGTATTGCATATACATACATATTATATTTGCATCGCATTCTAAAATCATTGCCTTATAAAATATACAACACAACGATACATTGGAATTATCAGAAGTTTTGTTTTTTTCCTTTAGTTATAATGAAATGAGAAATCTAGTATAAATGTCTATGGCACTACTATGGTCTTTTTTTCTAATGTTATGTCCCAAGCTTTACGGTTAAGTCTTGCAATTACTATAAACAAATCGCAAGGGCAGACATTGTCCGTAGTTGGAGTCGATTTAAGGTATTCTTGTTTTTCTCATGGACAATTTTACGTCGGATATTCTAGGGTGAGTAGTTATAAAAATGTATTTTTATTATCATCAGAAGCTACATCCAATGTAGTATATGAAGGAGGATTACGCTGAGGAGCATTTATTAGGGGAGCATCTAGATTTAGATATGTATCTAGATTTTTGTCAATAATTGTGTAATATAAAACAGCTTGAGTGACAGAGTCACTCTAATTTAAAAAACTGTAAGTGCAGTTACTTAAATAAGCATAGAGAATTGTTTTTAAATCGGTTTAAATTCAACCGAAAAATTCAGAATTTGGTATTCTACATCTTAGGTTATTTGGCAACCAAGGTTGTAAATCGTCTACTTGGATAAATAACGATATTTTTTTAGTCAGTCCCCAAGTGAGCCACATGTCTGCTCGGTTTTTGTATTTTTTTTTTTTTTCAAAATTTAGTGCAGCAATCGTGAAATTTTCAGAAGGATAAGGTTATCCATGAATTTTAAATATTTATTTAATGTTGATTAAAAATTTATTGCTAGGAGTGATAAAATTGAAACCATCTAGAAGCATTATTCTTTGTCGAACAAATTACAACCTGCAATAAATCACTCAACAAAATTAAATCGTTAAAATGGTAAGGCAGCATAAATTCGTTAACATAATAAAAACCAAGCTTTGCAAAATTTGCAACAAACGAAAGCTAGATAATTATATTCAAATTTTCTTTAAAACAAAATTACAATCCAAACAAATTCACGTACATTTAATATTAATTATATACTTTTAAAAATAGCATTCCATTTTTTCTACTTTGTTGGTAACCACCATTTTCAAAATATCATAAATAAGCAAATTACTACAGATAAAAGAGAGAAAAAAAAAATGAAAATCAAATTTAATGAAAGTAAAAATTTTTCCGTTTACTCATCAAAACGATAAAATGTATACGTCGATGAAAATATACTTTTATTTTTATTAATAATAATATTATTTTCCACCCAATATTATTTTTGCTATGTACTACCGCACCACACCACTCTGGGTAAAGAACAACTCGATTTTTTTTTTTTCCTTGATTGAAATTAGTTCAAAAATAAAATTTTGGTGTTTTTTTTATCATCCTCTGCGCGCCACTTAATCATGATAGATTCATATTGAGATTAACTTTGCCCCCATAAAAAAACCTTTTTTTTTTCTTTTTGTTAGATTTTCGATTACTTTTTATTACATTTGGAATATAATTTGATAGTATATATTGGTAATCTTTTAAATTTATTTTTTCACACCGTGATTTCTTCTTTCACGTCTTATATCGATATTATTATTTACCTGCGATATAATTTTTGAACTTATTAAGATAATTGTTTGTGCCATTTATAGAATAAAAAATATTTCTGTTTCTATTTATGAATTGGAAAATTGGAATTTCCATTCCATAATTAATATTTACTAAAAATTCATTGGGTAACTAAAATAGAAAATAATTAAATTATGCGGCTAAATGCAGCAAGATACTAAATATTACTTTGTATAAAATGGTTGCAACTTTTTAAAACTATTCAAAAGCGTCATACTTTAAAAACTATTAAAAGTTTGTAATGATTTATTTAGCGAAAAAAAATCATTAAACATTTTTTTTTTATTATTTCATGATCCTGGCAAAGATATAACGTATAACAAAAAAATATAAAATATTAATAAATTTTCTTAATAAAATCGCCAACATACATTTTTGATATATATTTCAATTAGTCATTTTCTTAAAAAAATAAAAAAAAATCTTTTGGCAGCAAAATATTTCTTGAACCCCAATAATATTTATAAATCTGGATTTTGGCAAATATTTGCGAAAAGGAAATAAATTAGGCTCTAACTTTTTAAAACATATGATTATCTTTTTCAATTTATTTTGTGTGTTACTTGTCGCCATGCAAACAAAAAAAAACTATAAAAATATGGACAGCATTTTCAATTTTTCTCGTCGAATGGAAATAAATTAATGGTTATTATATTTTGATTAGTTAAGGAGATTTTCTGTAGCTTTAGCATTAAATATTGTTTAACGGACCGGAAAAAAATATGAAATTGATAATCTGGCAATTTTGCACAACAAACTCAGAAACTAGGTTTAAATGTTGTTGCAAAATAAACCAAATTACTTGGAAACTTAGTCTAATTTCAGGTTGGTTTGCATTTTGGAAAATGATCACTCCACTGCATACAAAATAGATTTATTCTTTGGAAGTAGCGCAGATAGAAGATTTTTAGGTTGTAGAACATATAACATTTCCGCTGATAGTATTTCTATTCGTTCATTTGGCGTGGCTCTGTTTACCCATAAAAAATTCAACAGATCATACAAAATTTGATTTATTCTTAGCAGGTTTAGACGTTCGCTGAAGCTGTAGATAAATGCTGGGGGTATTAATCTGCTCGCAAAAAAATTCAAATTCACTGGATATAAAGAGTCCTTTGATAACAAATATATTCTTCAGTAATCTGATCGTGGTTTTTGACGATATAGAAGGTTCAGCAAAATCCATCTGAAATATTTGCCAAGGTCCATCAAGCTCTTGCTATAGCATAAAAATGTACTTGATGGGTTGCTTGCTGTGTGTTAATAAATTTCACATGACGCCTACTTCCAATGTTCTTGTCAATTCCCAGAAACCACCAATATCTCCTTGTCATGTGCTTTATTCTCACGGTACCACGGTTTTGGGAATTTTCAAATTCCGCAACGCAACGAATGAGCCTTGCCTCACGGAGTTAAATAAGCACTTATCAATAAAACATATACACCAACTAAGTAAAATATAATTTATGTTTTATTTAATTTCTATCTGATTTTATCGACAGATTTTTTAATGTTCTTCTTATTTTCTTAATTTACTTCAACAGTAAAAATGAGAGATGAGATCATGAGAGATTGATTACTAATCGATCAGCTAATTGATTTATTGTATGTAGAGCATATTTATTGATATTCGTAAGTCAATCCAAATTTATTTTGAAAATAATTAGAATACAACATCTCCCCCTAAGAAGAGAGATATCCCCATCTCTAAAGGATTTTTGTTTTAACAAAATATATTAAATTTATAAAAGTTTCAATACAAATTTCTTAATTTCATAATCATATATAAGAGTCTTAATTACTAATATTTAAAACTAAGTACACCATACTTACGGAAATCGTTTCATGTTGGCATTTCGTCCAACAAAGGGAACGCATCCCTGTTAAACAGTTAAACCGCGGTGAATCGGTTACGCCTACAGATACTGGAACTCGTTAGTGTACTTTGTTTTAACAAATGTAGAATTCAACTAAACCCATTAAATAATAATAAAACAATAATAATAATAATAATAATACATACAATGTTGTTCAATTAAATCTATGTATGTAGATATGTTAAAGATTGTTGCAACAAATTAGGCGTTTTCCTCCAATTTCATACTATAAATATCAGTGTTGGCATAACGGTACCATAACGTAACGCTATAACGGAAAACCACAATATTTTTAGTCTTTTTACACTAATACCGATATCAAAATACTCAAAATCATCGTTGTGTTATCTTCGTTATTTTAAAAAAATAAAAAAAACATATACCACAATACGAAATTGTTTTTTACGTAACAAAAATAAGCTTAACCAAAACCAACACAAATGTCTTATACAAGCCATATTATTTCCTTGACGCACGCATATTATTAAATCCAAAACCTACTATTTTCTGTAAGTGTTAGTGATATTTTATACTGTTTGTGATACAAACTAAAATTTAAAATCAAAGTATGTAAAGATTATACTGTATTATGACGCTAATACTTACAGAAATAGTAGGTTTTATTTTGCGATTGTATGGCAATAATATGGCTTGTATAAGACATTTGTGTTGGTTTTGGCTTAACCCTTATGTTTATGGTGGGTTACCCGGGTAACCTTTTCAACTTTAATCGATAAAATTTCTATTTTATCATTGGAATTTTGGCTCTAAGATCCAGGAATGCCAAAATCATTTAAATATAAACATATTTTGATTTTAAAAGTAATCGTCCCTATTTTGGTACTTCAAATGTTTAACGGTTTACAAATTACATCTTCAAATCAATTACGGGTTACCCGGGTAACCTTACGCAAAATAGATGAAAATAGAATTTTATTTCTTATACAAATGAAAGATCGGTTCTAAAAATCATTAACATTTCATTTTACATATTTAAAAAATCAAGATAATAAAAATTTTAATTAAAATAATTAAAAGAAAACCAAAAATACATTTATTCGAAATAAGCAAGACACACATTTCGTTGTAAGAAATGTTCATTAGAAATGGGAAGATTGCACATCGTACAGCATTTTCGAGTTTTCTCTTGGGTGTGGACTGTTGAGTTTTTGCAGATAATACATTCTCCTACTACTGCAATTCATCCCGAAGCATCCTTCAGAGTGCTTGGCTTTCCAGCCGCTTTTTAGAAATTGGTTTACCTAACATTAACTCTACCCCCGATTATGTTGAAAATTCTCTGATACAATTTGTAGTGCTTGATCTACTGTAATTAGAGGGCATCGCCAACTATATTCCACGGTCTTGTGGAAAATTCTTCGTCTATGGATTACGGCCTGAGATTGAGGATTATTTTCCCGGCAAATTATATTGGCAGCTAATGCTGCAATGTCAACTGTATTGAAAAAAAGCCATGAGCTATCTTTGGGTTTTCCTTTTAATCGTGTGATTCGATTATATCTCGTTTATTGAGTGAGCCCGACGTTGAATCACAATGGTACATCGTCGATAAAAGTATAACGGTTTCCCTTTTTTGTAGGCACATACGAACGTAAGGTACAATTATCTGAACTAAATCCAAATACCGATGACATCTCCGGACGCGATTTAGATGAAAGTATTTGTTTAGGTAAAAAAGGTTTGTTTTTTTACCGTACTAAAATTTGAAAGGCTCCATGACATCAAAAGCAGAGCTAAGGGCAATGTAGTAAAAATATTATCAGTCACTATATTCCTTCCAGATACTTTGAATTGGTAACACAAGTCATTCACGACTCTTTCTCCCTGGTTTACTTCTCTACCCGAAGAAGATTTGCCGGTATAAATTTGTCCTGTAAGAGGATATGAACTCCCTGAATCACAAACCCACCGAACTATTATCCAGTATTTTGTGGGTTTTGCTGGAATATATTGGGTAAAACGCGTTCTTCGCAGCTGCTTTGTCATTTTCCAAACGTTTTTATCTGCTATTTACATTATCAAACAGCAAAAATTATTTTGCCAAAACCGGTTCAGTGACATGCTACCTCATAACAATCAATGATTCCGAGAAATTAAAATGGTTTTAGGTGTTCCATAAATGCACACAAAAGCCTTGTCTTGACGGCAAAATTAATTATAGTTCCAAAAATTAATTTTATGATCATAATTTGGAGTTATCGTCTTGATGGTAAAAGTAAACTACTACTCCCCGTCCTTTATTGTTATTAGATGTCAAATTTTGAAATAGGCGTTAATGAATGTTATTTACTTTTAGCACTGAAGCGAATTTGTAAGATTTTTAATTTGTATTTGAAAAAAATTAACAATCCAAAAAATCAAGAAAAGATGAAACCAAAGAGTTTTATTTATTTCTAATCAGTGAATGTTTGAGCCTGCAAAATAAAATAAACGCGCACATACACAATAGAAAACAGAAAACGTTCATTTTTTAAATTTTTTGACAAATTAATTAAATTTTTTGAGAAGTAGAAGTATGTTCCAATTAATTATGGGTATTTAGGATAATTAATTATAGTACTTAAATGTACTAAAATTAGTTAAATTATGTTCGTATTTTACATTAGCTGTGTAATATTACACTGGTAAATCAAATTATGCTCTAATTAATTATTCCGTCAAGACAAGGCTAAAGTTTTTAATGAAACCGCTAGCGACAATTTCAATTTCTTGACTTTGAATTGGAATTGCCAGGGAATATTTCGATAAATCGTCCTGAATAGTTAATATATATTTGTTATTATTGAAACTTCGCAATATTGGTCCCACGATATCCATGAAAACTTTTTCAAATGGTTCGTTAGAACTTGTGGTGATTTTCATGGGGATTTTTGTTGATGGATGAACCTTATTTTTCTGACATGGCAAGCTAGATTTGATTTATTTTTCAATTTTTGAATACATTTTCGGGATATAATAGAATGAGGGACTTTCCCAAAATCGATTTTAGTTCATTTGTCCCCACGCTTGGGCAGCGCTGATTACATTTTTTTTTTACATGCAAAAATAAGTAAAATCATGTTTACAAATACAAGTTTCTTGTCTAAATTAGTGGATGTCCCCGTACTTTTTTTTATGATTAAAAAAATTGAGTATGTTGCGATTAATAATAAATATCAAATTTTAAAATTAATTTAGTCGAAATTAATAATTTAATGAAAAATTCGAACACATGTTTGACCATATAAAACTACATACGAAATATTTTAGCCGCCAGTCAGCAAGCGTTGGAATTCTATTTGGGAAAATCCCTAATTGTTTCATCCGATTAAAGGTTTCCTTGACGGCCACCTAATGGTGAATTATGGAATTCTTTTATTAGATTAATTTCAATTTCGGGATTATTTATTTCAATTAAGTTATTGGATGTTTCATCAGATTCATTATTAATATTCTCATCTGAACTTTCTAAAGTATGAGAAAAAGATTTTGGAATTAAAGGTAACTTAGTTTGAGATCTCGTTAATACATTGATTGAATCATGATTTAAATCAAGATCAGAATTATTATATTCAAGAGACTCGAAAGCACAATTTGACGGATATTTTCAAAGAATTGTCTATCAATTAAATTTTTATGTCTTGAAACATTCAGAATTTTTTTTTTATCAAAACAATTAAAGAAGTTCTTTTCAAAGAATAAATTATCAAACATATGATTATTAGAAAGAATTGAATCTGATATATTCTTGTCATTATCATTAATTTGTTTTAGTTTGCTTATAATGCATCTGCATTTCTATTTAAAGATCCCGGTTTATATTTAATTTCTAAGTCATTCTCATCTAGCTTAAATTTCCATCGTAAGACTCGAGATGACGTATCGTTGTTTATTTTTAACGAAGCTAGTGGTTTATGGTCCGTTATGAAAAGATTGCAAGTAGTTCCTTGTCCACGGTTTGGCAATTTTCTTCATTTTTCGATAATGTCCGGCTTGCAAATGATTTAGGATGGCCCATTCCCTCGTACTCTTGTGATAACACGACATTTAAAGCAAGGTTACTAGCATCACAGGTTATTTCAAACATCTTTGCAAAATCTGGATATTTTAAAAAAGTTCGAACTATAAACGATTTAAGTGATACGATTCATCACCGAATGCGTTCCAATTAAATACTATATTATTTTTTAATAAATTAGTAAGAGGTTTGGCTATGGCTTCAAAATTTTTTATAAATTTTCTATAATATCCTACGAGGCCAAGAAAAGATTTAATTTCCGTAACGTTGTTGGGTGTAGCGTGTAGGATATTCATCGATAGATTCGAAGTATGTATACAATTTCCTTTTTGAAGAATTGAAATTTTTGAGGATTTAATTTCCAAGAGTTTTTTCGGAGGCAATTAACACTTCTTCTAATTTCTGATTGTGATCCAAAAGTACCATAAATAACAATATCGTCCATATACACGAAACACTTCAATCCGACCGTTTAATCCGCTTAAATTTGCATTCATCACGAACGTTGCTCGTGTACCTTTCAAACCAAATGGCATTCGTTTAAAATGATAGTGACCATATAATATGCTGAACTTTGATTTATTTGTCATTTTCATCAATAATCACTTGGTGGAAACTACTTGATAAATCGAGGGTACTAAAATAAACAGCACGACCAAGCTAATCCAAAATGTCAAACACGCGATCAAGTGTCAAATCATTTAAACGTCTGAAGTCCATCACAACTCGCTTTCTTTTCGTTCCGTCCTAGGATTTTTTTGGTACGGCCAATAATGGAAAATTCCACGGATTATCACTTTCTTCAATGATGTCATTCTGTAGCATTTCTTGAACTTGCTTGTGAATTTCTGTCTTTATTGTTTCAGGAATACGATATGGTTTTTGGTAATGCGGATTTACATCTGATTTTAATGAATTGTATGAACAGCCGCATTAGTAACAGATAAAATATCTCCTTCTAGGTAAAATATGTCATTAAAATTTCTACACAACGGTACAATCGATGATGATTCTGAGATGAAACACTGGTTAATATGGTGACCAATTCATTTACAATATGAACGCACTAATTGAAATTGTTTGATGTGACTTCGACTCGTTTGATTAGCGAAATTCGAAGGAGTTTCCATAGTTTGGTTTTACAGGGAAATGACAATTTCGCATGACCTAAATGACCACAATGTAAACATTTTGGAGATAAATTAGCTTGCTGCATTGGTGACTGTTAAGCTGGTTTTATATTTCTAGTGAATATTTCTTCTTCGAATGCTTTAGAAATTGCATTTAAAAGCTTGACAAATCTGCACGCTTTAACGATTAATTTAATTGGTTCACATGGAGATAATATCCTTTCGAGTTTCGACCCTTGTAGCACACGTTCGTACACCTTCATTTTTCAATTGGTACATTGAAATAAGTTTAATTTGAATGTTTTCTAAAGCACGAATTTCACCAAATTTATATTTAAGAGCTTTTTTTAAATCAGCCCACGAGACAAACGTTTTATAACGGACTTGATCGTCAGCTTTTCCGTTAACTTAGCGGGAATAAGAAGCATGAACTGTCGTTTATTATCACCCTTTTGATAGAATCAACAATTTCACAACAACGAAAGAATTTATGTAAATTTTCTGCGCCACCATCATATTCGGGAATCAATTTAATAGCGATAGACTACGATAATTACTACTATGATAATTGTTTTTAATAGAGACTAATATCCTTATTCCCTTGGTCGCGACACTTCATTCGACGTGACAATTGTCGTGTCACTTCAACTTTAAATTGGTATTCTCTTAGTCGATCGAAGTGATAATATAAGAAAATGCGTGGTTAATCGATCAGTCGCCGATTTTTTACGTCAAGTTTTTACGAATTTGGTCATTTAAATCCGTAAAATCTTATATTTTTACCTTACAATTTGAACCTTAGAAAAACGAGGCAATTTTTTCCTAACTCTAACTGTATTTGAGATATTCGAGTTTTGCTGTAAAATTAAATAATTTAATTTTCACTCATACTGATAAACTACTATTCTAAACATCATAGAGTAAACTCATATTATTTAATCAACATTCTGGACATTCCACGAGGGGGGGAAACATTTTAATGAAATAGAGGACGCTTTAGCCAGATCATATTCCAGTTCATCCGCTCAATTTTCCGGGATTATTCCTAGAAATCTGTATTTTCAATATAAGTATCATCATCTTTCCATAGGTTTTGAAAAGTTTACTTAACGATGGACAGAGACTTAATTTTAAATCAGCAAAATGTTTTGTGATCATAATTTGGTGTTGTTAAATATTTTTACAAAAATTAAATTTTTTTCCAATAATTTGCATTTTAATATTTTAGAGGTAAAAGCTGAGAAACACACCTTGTTAAAACATTGTATTTGAAACAAAAACAAATCAAAAATGACAATTAAGGATTTTATTCTAAATTATTTTAATAAAAACTTATAAAAACAATTTTAATTCTTCATTAGCCTGTACAGATGCCTCCACGCCCAAAAGCTCCTGGCATTTAATTAATTTCGATGGCCACGTTTTGCATTCGTTCCCAAATCTGCTCTTCAGTGTGACTTTGCACTTTGAATACCAAAGATATCGTTTCACCAGAAAAAAAAAAATCAAGTGGATACATATCTGGAGACCATACCTCGAAGGTGTCTCAAATACAGTTAGAAGTAGGAAAAAGAAAATTCTAAGATATTTTCAATTTATTTTTGGGTTAGGAATCCAATGGTACCATTTAGGGCACAAGGTTTAGAAATATATATTGATATAGGGTGACTCCTAAATAAGTACAATATATTTGAGAGGTTATAACCTAAATAATATGCCCGATTCTGCCTTCCAAACTTTTATGTTATATTATGTTATTTTTTTCAATAAAAATTGAAATAGGAAGCGGGGAAATAAAATAATATAACATTAATTTATCGTTCCAGAATCGGGCTCCCTATTAGCTGCTTAAGGCGAATTTACACGAGTCACTTTGGATAATCGTGGATGATCCATTAAAAACGAACAAAAAGTAGAACATCTTCAACTTCTCGCACGGTTCATCTTGACAAGACAAAGTTTATAGTCTTTGACAACCACAAAACGCTTTGAAAATGGACTTGAACTGAGTCCGAAAGCTCAAGTAAAAATTGGGTTGTAATGTGGTAATATGTGTTTGTCTATAATGACTTGGTTAGATAAGTTTAATTTTGCTACAAATAAGAAACTTATAAAAACCAAAATATATTTGTAAGAATTTTACATTATTTCAGTTTTAAAAAAAAATATTGTTTACGTTGTTTTGCCCTTCACTGGTCATAACTGGTAGACGTTTCTGTGTGGCTAAAGTACGTACCTACTGACCAAAAATGTCTGATCAGTCAAAACCTAAAATTGTCTTAAATATATTTTTGGAATTTAGTTGCACCAAATATAACACCTGACTGGGTTCATTCAGTGTTTTCAAAGTAAACGTATTAGCTCTCCCTGTGCCATCAGAATATTTATGTGATAAACCACGTTATATTATCAATAAGATTCTTTCGGCTTTTTATAGACAAAACATATTAACAGTAATGTCATTCACAACATTTTTCGATTTGTTAATCAAAGGACAATCATTTATAACATATCTACCAAAAAAGTAGAAATATCAAAATCCCCCCCGTACTTTAACCCAAGGGTCATACAAAGTGATTCGACCCTGAACGAAAACCATCGTTGAGTTTCTATATGTTTGTTTCATACTGAAAAATTCGCACGAACAAAAGTCCGATTTACTCTTCAGGTAGCTTAACGGCCAAACTACAAAAATATAATTCTCACTTCAAACTAAGTATGAGGCAAGAACGTACTGATCTAGCGAATTATATGCACTAAATCAAAAAACTCAAGGAAAACATTTAATTTCTGTGTGTTTTATGCCCACACAAATAATAGAAAGAGAAGTTTGTCTGTGTATTAAAATCGATAAGGTTCTTTCGACTTTTTATAGACAAAATATATTAACAATAATGATATTCACAACATTTTTCGACTTGTTAATCAGAAAAATGAAGAGGCCAATCATTTATAATATATCAACCAAAAAAGTAGAAATATCAAAATCCCCCCCGTATTTTAACCAAAGAGTCATATTTCTAATTTTTTGGTAGATATATTAAAACTGATTGGCCTCTTTATTTTTCTGATTAACAAGTCGAAAAATGTTGTAATGCCATTATTGTTAATATATTTGCAGACGAACTAATTATACAAGTACTGCTTACAGGCCTGATAAACAGAATTTTTACAAATTTGTTTTTACCAAGATAAACTGTCTTTTTCTGTGGTAGTCGAGTATTTTATGAAAAGCTTCTTTCGTGTGAATTAATCAAATCTTTATTATTTTCGTGACGCATTGCAAATGTGTTTTTACATTTTGACTAAGCTGGTGTGAAAAGAAGAATAAATACATTCCCTTCTGTTCCTTGCGGCTATATTCTTGCAGTTTAATGAAACCTACATTCCACATCATTTTTATACAATTCGAAAACTTCTGCGATTATAATAAACTAAATATAACGAATAACAATCCGAACATTAAACCATACAAAAGTGTATAAACATAAAAAGAGATTCTTAATGTGTCAGGTTGTAAAATTTGCATACATATCTCTCAGTACCGCATGTTATTGTATATTCCTCTACAAGTAAATAAATATTTTTTATTTTATGTTGCAAAGATTATATATTTCCCATTTTATGAATGTACACGGATATATGTACGTACACAAATGTAAACAGGATCCACAATGCATTTTCGTAATAACTAAAAAGATGAAATTAATTTTTTTTTTTTTTTTTGGTGCTACATGGAAATTTTACAATTTTACGGTTTAGATGTATGAATACTTTATGGAAACCTCTTTCACAATTTAATGTGTATACACACAGTTTATGCATGTAGGATTTATGTAAAATTTTCTGTACTAAAAATCATAAAATCCCATTCATTCTTTTGGTATAAGCTTTTTATATTTTATTTTTGGTGGTGCTTGTGTAATTTATGATAATACACATGGTTATGTTTGTATATACATATATACATACATAGTAAGTAGTGTTATTGAAAGCTGGTTAAGTAAATCTGTTGTTGAATTCTAGAATATTTATTTATTTGTAATATTTACGAACCTAAACTAGCAGTTATTCACGTTTTTATTGCCGAGCGGAGTAATAAAAAAAATGCTTTTACGAGAATGTGGATTTCTAAAAAAATATTTCAAATTAGATTGATTGGTTAGTTTATGGTTTATGATATAGGACCAAATTTTTATTATTATTCGGTTTAAAATACAAAAAAACAACGAAAGATAAATTTTATATAAAAGCTCTACAGATATATGACTCAAGCATAATATCCCTTATAATTTGTAGACACTGCAATAATGGAGTGCATAATTTATTTATATTCGAGCGTAAGAAAATATTTCAGTAATATTTTGAGCGTGCCGACAGAAACTTATCTTGTATAGGTGGTAGCTGGTACCTCTAGGTATGTACTTGTAAAATAAAATATTACTTAAGATTAAATTATGATAAAATAAAAAAAAAAAATTTATGTATTTTTATTTAAATATTTTGCTGAAAATTTTCTTGTTTTAGGGTCCCCAATTATTGGGCCTCCAAATGTTAAATCACGGCCTTGACTCTCTTCGGGACGCACATGACGTTGGTTTTGGTACACAATGTTGGCCAGAAGATTCACTATGTCTATAACCAGTCTCTTACCTTGGACAGATTGGCCCACCTCTTGAATGCTACATTTTGGACCCGTTGGTTTCCTGATCCATTCGCATAAGGTGATCTGACTGGACTTTGTTGGCATCGTGGATTAGCTGACTTCTGATTGCTTCGAATGGTTTCGTTCTGGTGTTGAGGTATATAAATTGAGTAATCATCAGATATAGGGCAATCATGAAACCCTGATTGGTTAGGATTATAATATTTCTCTTGCCTTGGACAGATTGGGTTATTTGCATGAGATGATCTGACTGGTTGAGATCTGACTGGTTGAGATCTATGTGGGCTTCGTCGATTAGCTGACTCGTTTACGGGGCTAGATCCTTGAAATGGAATACATAATGTATTTAAAATATTTTTAAATCCTCCGCTAGGTTTACGACCCGACTCATGTCTTGGATCACCTTTGAACTTGTTTTTGAAACTTGATACAAATTTGTGGACACTGGGATATTGAGCTCGCTGGTTTCTTGATCGATTCGCATTAGGTGATTCGACTGATCGGCAGCTTTGTTGGCTTTGTGGAATAGCTAAACGTTTCATGGGGTTTGTTGCAGTGCTAATTCTTGATCTAGGTATGGGAGATGGTTCCGCATTTAAACAAGCCCTATGAAATCCTTTGCTAGGTTTATGACCAAACTCCTGTCTTGGCCTATGTTTTGACTTTTTTGGTCTACTAGTTAAAATAGAAGCCATCCATTTTGGAATACAAGTTTCATTGTTCGAGGTTCTATACAGCGATGCGTTTTCCGTTTCCGAACTGCTTGACGGCAAATAATTAAGTTCTGCAAGAATGGACGGATCCAAAGGCGAAATATCTAAATGATGTGATCTAGTACTGTTTGATGGCAGATTCGAACAGCATGACGTGTACTGTAGATCCGACTGGTTGCCTCCTGGAACATGGGATCCGATCGCGGTTATAAATTGGGATGAGTCGTCCATTTCCCAACAACTTGACGGGCCATCGTTTGGGTATAGATTGTGTGGATCCTCAGAGTCATAATAATCTGCATGGATAGATGGATTCAAAGTCGAGAGCCCCGGGCAACCATTATTTCGAACCATTTTCCTAAATAAATAAATACGTTAAACTTTTAATTTAAATAAATATGCCAAAAAAAACTCCAAATGAAGTATAATTTAGATAGCGTTATTCACTAATGAATGTATGTATGTATTTTTTTAATGCACCCTATAAACAACGAGCAGTACCAGAGCCTTCTAGAGTATAGAGCCATAATAATTATGACGTATTTTTTAGAAGCTTTTTTAGTGGTTTAACTTTTCACTGATTTCCATAGGAATCCATAGTAAAAACGGTGTTTTTTAGCTTCAAGTTTTTTAATGAAAACAGCAAAAATGTTACAAAATGTTTATACAAAAGTGTTCTACATATATTTAGCAGCAATATACAAGAAGGGTATATTGATATTAAGTAAATATTAATTGCAGAAATTTTAAAATTAAATTATTTCGAAAATATATTTTTCAAACTTTCATTTTGAAAAATACATCAAAGTTGGCCCTGACAAATTAAAATAATACTTGCTAAATTTATCTTTAGTTTTACTAGTGTACGTTAGATGTCTATAATTCTTGGCAGAGAAATACGAAAAAAAATTATTTAATCACATAATTATGACACGTTCTTAGTATTTTCTGAATTTGTTTTGCTTTTCCTACAATTTTTGAACTCAAATTTCCCCAGGTCGCAATTTTTGGTACGATTTTTCAAAATGTTTACTACCCACTGCCATCTATGTACTATATTGACTTAATGCACACGATTTGTAGTAAGCTTTTCTTTTTAATTTGACCAGAAAGCTGATGTTATGAACTTTTTTTTATATTTTGGTTTAAATAAATCAATTATTACAAGAAAATGAAAACGATTTACTTAAACGATATTTATATATGTTGAAATTCAAACATTTATGAAAATATTTCAGAAATCATAATTAAGGATTTGCAACGTTTTCATTTACAAATTTGTCTTAGGAAAAAAAGTGATTTCCCATATGTTTTATGTGTTTTACTATGGAAATTTTGGTTTTTTCCTCGTTTCTAATTCCCTTATAAAAGCTTCGTTTCTTAGATTATGGCTTGTATAATCAAGGTTGCTTTGGCAGTACCAGATCCACCTATTAAGGCATAATTTAATTTTATGACTTTTATTTTGTGAATATCTAGTTCCAATCAAAATAATTGGGGGAACCTAGTTTTTTGCTGTTTTGTTGTGGTGAAATATTTAGAAAATCGATGAGCGAGTGTGTAATTCTTTGGTAAAAAGGAGTTTATTTGATTTAAAATTGTACAGAGCAACAGTTCTTTTCTAGTTGCGTGTGTCGCAACTAAAGATCTGTGCTGACTGTCCATCACTGTTCGCTTCATTGCATGTTGGATACTATTTTATATTTTGATCAAAGGAACGATTCTCGATTCTATTGAGACGATGGGGGTTGTTGGTTTCAATAAGGCAGATTCATTTAACTTAAGTAAATTAAAATTTTGTCGATTGATCGTTTTTTATTTTTATTTATACAGTGCTACCAGGACAGATTAACGCCTAGGCACACTAGCATCTGCATAGGGACCGTGAGTTTTGGGGGTCTGTAAGTTTCGCGGTTTATTAGTGGGGTAGCCACAGCCTACTAATGTACGACAATGCTACACTGGAATGTTTTTTTGTAGATCCACAATATTTTGGAACAGCTCATCTGAAATTGTGGAACTTTTCGTTTTTAATCCTTGCTGAATTTCTGCCCATAAGTTTTCTTGATTGGGTTACGGTGAGGGCTTCTCGGTGGCCAGTGTAAGGATCGTTATCCTATCGAAATATAAATAAAACAGGCATGTTTTCGAAGGAATAAGTATCTATCACATTTTTTACGATACACACTGGGCCACATTAGGCGCATTTTGTATTTTTTGATTTTAAATATTTTTATATTAAAATATGAGGATTAATTGCATTTCAAAGCTTATATATTTAAATTTAAGCTGTTATTAAATTAATATAAAATAAAACAATATTAACTTTTTTACTTTCCAATATAATTTATTCACATATAAAAATACATTAATATTTAGTATAACCATTCTTGTTAGCAATTACAGCCTCTACACGCCTTGAGATGGATTTTTTTATTGTAGCTGGCAACTCAGCATTATGGTGCCAGATTTGCAAAATCTTTGAATGATTTTTTCCCGATCTCCCGTCTCATGAGCTCCCCGTATAACTGCTGAAAATCGAGAGTCAGTATTGACACTTATCAATTATATATGTTCAATTTGATTATATGTTGAAAATTTATAAAAATACTATGTGGTCCTATGCTGGTCCATTCGCTCCTAAATACTGGTCGAAAGCCGCGCCAGGAAAGTCCTTAAACCATTACGTTCCGGTGGCACAGTGGCATGCTTGCTGTAAGTCCGGAGGTCCCGGGTTAGATTCCCGGCGGTGATGAAAAAATCACGGCTGGTTAATGTAGGATCAATGAACTAAACATCCATTATTCGTTAAAAAATTATTACGAGACTTCATCATGAAGCGGCCAAATCCCTCTATCAGATGTAGTGCCACCGAAAAACAAAAAAGAAAAAAAAAATACGTTCCCATCTCTGTAAACCTTGCCGTCCGACCCAAACAAATTATACTTCGATTCTTCATTCCAGTGGACTTTTTCCAAAACACCAATGATTTGTGCAACTGTTGTTTCGCGAAATTTATCTTTCGTTTTAAGTTTTGTTTAGAAACAATTAGCTCTCGAGATTCAACCAGCCGACGTCTTGTCCGACCAAATCTTTTTGAGGTTATTCGGCTTCATTTATTTTTTTGGTTTTAACTTCCTTTTCTGTTGTTTTTCGAGCTCGTTCTTTTCTGGGTTTGATTTCGAAATTGCCAGTATCATTCTAGGTTTTAATGGCATGATAATCCACTGCAATTACTTTAATTGTTACAGTTCATTTGCAATATTTCCATACTATCAGCTTTCCTAATTCTGGTGTAAAACTCATGTTTCTGCCCATTTTATCAACTAAAAATATCTCTTAGCAATCGAAATTTATATTTAAAGTTAAAAAATTAAGTTTTTAAATAAATAAACGGCCACACGTTCCCCACGTTTTCCCACATTTCCTTTAGAAATTATTTGGCAATGCAATAAAACGCATTCAAACCATTATTCAGAAATGTAAAACAGCTCGGCCTCACAAAAATTTTAACACAACAGAAAAAAATGCCTGTTGTGGTTAAAAGTTTCTAGTATTCTAATTCGTTGGGCCGGTTTTAACCGGTTAATTTAATCTTTTCGGTTAATTAATCCGATATTAACCGAATTGTGCCGAGTGTAAAATTTATGGTGAACTATTTATTAAATTTTGTGGCAAAATTACGAAGAATTAAGATCTGCGAGCAAAAAATTCTATTGCAAGTTCCATTTAATTATAAATTTATAATTTTAGCGGTTGATCTTTTCGAAGTTTCCGAAGACAATATTTCAAAATTCCATATTTTAAATACGAAACAATTTTTTTGACCGATATTTTGGTTGCCGAGATTTCAACACGCTTCCATCTAGATATTCGAAATTATCAACATTTGAGAGATTATAAGCATTGATATTTTTCAACATTATTCTAGAACTCTAAGCTTATTCAAACGTGTTCAAGTTTTTTGGGTCTAGTGAAGTTTCTCGCTTATACTCGAAATTTGCTAGACATGAGTTGCGTGGAGTTACAGATCTATAGATATTTTCGATATTTCCTTTAAAATTCCGAACTTTTTAAATTTATTATTCGACATTTTATATACGATATTTTCGACCTTATTGGAGTTTAGGTTATTGAATCACTAGTAAGCATAGCACCCGATTAAATTACCTTACAGAGAAGATATTCTCGAATTTCAAGATTTGTGGATTTATCTAGATTTATAAATTTAAATAACGGTCGGCTGCAGCAGGTTAACATTGAAGTTATTCGTCACTTTCATATTTTCAAGATTATTCAAGGTTTTGCGAGTACTGCATTGCATTTATAAGATTAAGCAACATTCGTTCTTAATGATTTAAGATCATTCTGACTTTTAAGATTATTCTATGATTTTACGTTTATCCGAGTTTTTCCAGAAAATTCGAAATTGTAATTATATGAATAAACATCCAGATTTTCGTAGAGTTCTAAGATTATACGAGCTTTTCGAGATTACTCGTGTTTTGACATTCCTTGAAATTCCTAGGAACACGCTGGTTTATCGCGAATTTTGACCCCCACGATTTACATAGCGTTGTGTTCATATCCAGATACAATTAAGTTATATTTGTAGGATATTAAGTAACATATATGTTTTCTATGCTAATTGAGATTTTCCGAAATCATCGAAATAATTTTGAATTAATCCATATTGCGAATTCAATCGACTTTGATGTTTCGTTCAAGATTGCTCGGTACTTTGAAGATTATTGTTGAAGATGATTCAGTGATGTTTCCCGCGCGATGAAACAGATTATTTAAAATTGTTGAAAATATTTCTGGACTCTTCGAAATTTCAAGATTTATAATATTGAAAATCGGTCGAAGTTACTTGATTGTTTATTACTAGTGTTGACTTGTTAAGTTACTGCGCTTTAGGTTGAGTTGCATAGAATTTCTTGGAACTGTATATTATATATCCATGGATAGGTGCGTCCCGCACTTTCTCGAGTTATTTTCTCCTGGCCATTATTATTTTAATCAATTGATGATGAATCTTCAAAATATTTTGCAAATTTCGAATTTATTTAGCTTTTTTTAAACACTGTGACATACTTTTAAACTGTACTCATCGGGTATCATGTAGCAAATTCTAGAACTAAAAAAAGAACCGATTTCAAAATAAAGCAAAGTGGTGCTGTAAAACAATTAAAAAAAATTGTTTTTAAACTTCTAGTCTCACAAAAGAGAACTTGCGTATTGCAAATACCGCTATAACATGATTTTTGATCGATGAGGCACAAACAACCTCATTTTCTCATATACATAATATATTCTCAACTGCATACTCAATTGAAATTGCTTTTTGTCCTTTTTTTATATACATATCAATTATCATCAAAGAGTCTGTTCTTGGGGCATGGGAGAAACCGGACGTGTTGGGCATGGGAAACAGAAAAGAAGCCTAAAATCTTGCCTAAGACCCAGATTTTCCTTAATCCGCCACTGAGTGCTACTGGTCATGTTAGCGGTCGAGTCAGTCTTTGAATACATGTTTTCATTCACTCTTGCATTTTGTTCATTTACTCGTGGTTTTGGTTTAATTTATTTTAAAATAGTAATGATTAATTGTGTTGAACGGAAAATGATAGATTTTGGATTAATATTTGAGTATTGACTGTGTTTGAAGGTGTAGTTAAGATCAAAAGTGTTGTGGTCGTTGAAAGGGAGATACAAGAGAATCGAAGGATTTACACTGCATTCAATTCATCCAGAAATCCACCCAATTTAATTTCACGATCACAAAATCGAATGATAAGAAATCATTACCAGGTTCAGACTATTATATATTTTAACCTTACGTAATTTCTTTTCTTTGATTCCCTGGAAGAGTGCAGAATGTTTAGTGCTGAAGAATGCAGAAGCACCTGGTATGTGTTAACAAAAATTTTTTTTACATAATATGCTCATGTTAAAGAGAATTTTAACTATTTTGCATGGAATTTCTATATTATGCAACAAGCTATACTCAATAGAAGAAAAGAGTTAGAAATTATTAATTAACTAACTGGAAGTCAGTTCACTTTTCGTGCCCAAACATAAATGATAGATTTGAGTCGCAAAATCGCTAGAAAAATCTCACTTCCGATTATCACAGTTATTTTCAATAATACCAATTGGATTTCAAATCTGCATTTAGGATTCGAGTGTAACTGTTTTTTGTCTAACTAAACGAAATTTAACCCTTAAGATACATACTGGGGTTATTTTTTCAATCACCCAGTTATTTTTTTTAAATACGAACCATTTTAGAAAACTTGGTTCTTGAGTCATCGGAAGAATTAGGGAAGTTTGAATTGTCCACTAATATCTCCCGTTAGACCGGTTACAGTGTCCTTATAGAAGCCGAAAAGTGAGCGTCGCAAAAATAGGTACGAGTAAAAATCACCCAGTGTGTATTTCTGCATCAGCACATTGTGGGGTAAATTATTCCAGCAGTATTTAGTTTACGCCTACGCACGCATATAAGCGAATATGTTAAATTTTATCCGATCAAATCAGAATGCTTTTCGTGTAGAATCTTTTGCACGTGTCGGCAATATATATATTCTACCTTCTTCGTTTGTCGGCGATCCGCGTTTCAAGTCAAAATTGTATCAAGACAACATGGCGATGGTAAGAAAATTGTGTCGCCCTGATTTGTTCATTACATTTACGTATAGCCCTTCATGGAAAGAAATCAAATCCAAACTACAAGAACTTCAAAACCCTGGTCGTCCGGATATTATAACCCGCGTTTTCAATCTAAAATTAAAAGAATAATGACATGTTAAAGAAGCATATTTTCGGAACTGTTGCCTGATATGTTTACATTTGAGCATCAAAAACGTGGACTTCCGCATGCTCACTTTTTGTTTACAATGAGCAAATAAGATAAGTTTAAAACATCTCATGATATTTACAGAATAATTTCTGCTGATTTACGCCTTCTAAGACTGACAATTTAGCTCGGCATGTAATAATTCTCAAACACAACATTCATGGTCCAAGTGAAACATTAAATCCCAACTGTATTTGTATGGTGAAAGGAAAATGTTCTATAAAGTTTCCTAAAATATTTTGCACTGAAACTGACATATCTATGGATAGTTATCCAAAATACAAACGGCACCCCTCTACACAGTTCTGAGACTCTACCACTATCACGCTCAAATAAACCAAATGATAATCGGTTTATAGTTCCCTATATAATCCATTTTGAGCTTAAAATATGTATAACGCGCATATTAATGTGGAGTTGTGCTCAAAAGGACATGATTGTGCCTGAATTGACGTTCAGGTTGATGATGTTAATAACTCTCACGATGTGGTTCAATATGAAGAAATTACTCAATTTCAAGATTGTCGTTATATAAGTTCGCAAGCAGCAGGACGTCACCTTCAAGAGCTTCCCATACATGACCAGTCGCACAATGTTGTCATGTTGTCTATCCATCTTAGAGAGGGACAATCAATTTTCTTTAATGACGACAATATAGAAAACGCATTACGACATGAAACGGTTAGAAGAACCACTCTAACTGTTTTTTCGATCTAAATTCAACGTGTATTGAAGCTTATCAATTTTTATATTTACCAAGATATACCAATACACTATGTACTTAAAAATAATAAATGGGAAAAGCGATCGCGAATTCACATTTTGGAGAAAAAATTATCGGCAGAATCATATCAGCTTCTCCAAGGGAAACTGAGCTGTACCATCTCAGATTACTACTTCTTTCTGTTAAAGGGACCGAAGCAATATCTTACGAATGTTTAAAAACTTACACATCCAACTTTTAAAGAGGCAGCTCTAGCAAGAGGTTTGATCAACTATATCGCAGAGTGGCACATTGAGATCAATATTTGTAACAATATTGTGTCACTGTAATCCTGCAAATCCATTGGAACATATTAATAATTTTAAAAATTTTAGGGTAGTACCGAGGACAGTGCCTTCTCTAGCTGTGTTTATTGCTTAAAAGATCAATGTCAGGTATCAGGTTTCGATTTTTTTTACCTTAGTACCAATTTCTGTACCTTCAGAAAGGACTATTCCTTTAAATTTACTGAATTTAAACCAAGAATTGAACCTTTGGGCAGCCCTGAATGAATATCAACTGATAGCGGCTACAAATATTTTTTCATCGGTAGGTTTTCCGCTTATCGAGATAAAAATATTTTGGTAAATTTGTATCCTGAAATTACCAAAATATTTTTATCTCGATGGCTCTGGAGGAAGTTTAAAAACTTACTAAATCTTCTTTGTTTTACCAAGAAACGCGGTTTTCAGTGTGCGGGTTTCATTCCTGTGATGTAAGGGTGGGATGGGATGGTGTGTCGGTAGTGATGGTGGTGCTTTTGGGCATTGTGGATGCTACTGTTGGAGCTTTGAAAGTAGGGGTGGGTTGTGAGAGAAGAGGCCATTAGGGTAAATGGTGTTAGGAAGGGTAGGAAATAAGGGTGGTTTGGCTGAATGTATATATAAGTGTGTGTATGAGCGTGGATGTGGATGCGATAGGTTGTTTTGGTGTTTGATGTAATAAATTAAAACTATTTAACGAGAACTGAGGGTTCAGGTGCCTTTTGATGTACCATATATTATTAAAAGCCTTTAGTTTATGTGGGATCGGGTTGAGTAATTTGTATAGAGAGGGGCAATATCTATATGGATATCTGACTCATTATTGCGTTTTTCAGAGGTATCTTTAGGAGATTGAGATTTTGAGTGGTGGATGCTAGATTCATTCTGTTTACTGAGATGTTAATTTCGAATTATAATCAATTTCAGAGTTTTGGGTATAATTTTTACAAATTCATGTGTAATAATAATATTACACATGAGTTATTTAGTTAGTACAGAAAATTATTTAGAATTTTTAATTTGTGCTCAGATATTAGTGATTTTGATAGACCTTTCCGCTATGTTATGTGCAATAAGGGTACAGGAGAGTTCAGCATCATCCGGGAGACTTGCTTAAAGCTTGGTCGTGTACTCTAATCAATCATGCTCAAAACATTTAAACGACGAAAAGGAAAAAGAATAACCTAAATTGGTTTTAGGAAAAATATAAAAAGCTATTTCGGCGCCCATTTTGAAAAAAGAAGGAATGTAATAAGGTAATAAACTAATAAGCCTGTAATGATAATTTTTGGATAATTAATTTGTTAAACGAAGAACACGGGCCAATAGCTTATTATTAGGCGAATAACGAGTTGTATATGCTATGTAACACTTCACTAAACAACAAAATATGTTCACTAGTTTTAGTCAATAATTGTAAAACATGTCGAAGGCGAGGACCACGTGCTTATCAAAATACAAAAGCCCTTAATAAGAATGGACTATTATTAAATATAATTTGTTTTGGTAGCTTTTACCATTATTTGCGCTTATGCAACCCACAATGATGCAAAAAAATTGAATAGTATTTAAATCCGATTTTCCATTAAACATTTTTCACCGAATATAAATCATATCGTAAACCATAAAAACCATATGCTTTTGAATATTAATTGCAAATACAACATTTTATTGTTTCGAGCATGTCAAAATCATTTAATGTCAAAAAATCTAACCCCAAGCTGTTATAAGAAAATTTGAACATAATTTACAGTCCACATAATGCCTTCAAATACACATGTTTTATTAAGCACTTCGTAATATAAAAATTAGAAATAACATGTTCACACACATAGACAGAGACAATAGGAAAAAAAAAACTAAAATCTTACGTTAGCTTTCATTAATTAAATGTTGAAATTTAATCCCAATGCCATTATTCATCAACAGTAATGTTTTTGCCATATTTTATTGTTCCACACTACTAACTATGTGAATGTACATCCAACATAATTTTTTATCATTTTTCATTCCAATTTTCATGTCTCTGTGTGTGTTTGCTTTCCGTTTTTCTTTTTTTTGTTATCAAATGAAAACATTTAGCAATAATAATTTTTGGTTATACAAATTTTTTTTATGTAGATACGAAATACCCAACTATGAAGAAGATTCATTAGAAAAAATTAAAAAAATTGTTTTTGTATATTTCTATGGTCTCTAGTATTTATTATATACGACTGTAGTACTTTTTAATTCTGACCAAATAGATAATTCTAATATTCACAAATTATTTAGCATATTATGTGTTATTATTCATCTCCTTGGTTTTTCTTTTTTTTTTCCTTTTTGCTACACTATTGAGAATTATTATACGATATACGAAGAAAATCTTCAGATTCATTTTCTACTACATACATGATGTAGTGTTGTTGTATTTCAAGTTAATCTTATCTAACACCAGATGTTACAATTTTATGGCTTTTATTGTTGTTGTAAATTTTTTGGGGTTCTCTTGGTTCTAATTTCCTCCAGACCATGTTTGGTGTTGTTGTAATTTTTGTTTTTTTGTTGTATAAATTCATTTTTCAAAAAATATTCTTATGGTTCATTAAAAGTATGAGATTATGTCTATGTTAAATGTTTGTTATAAATTAAAGCTTATTTTTCATTAAATTTTAATCTCAGCTTTTCTTATGTATACAATGCCACATTTTATCAGGGTGTTACATGAAATCTATATGTATGTAGTATGTTTGTACCGTGTACATGATAAATGGTGTAAAAGATAAATATATTGGTGACAGATTTAGACTTCTGATAAAATAGGATAACATTTATCAGTTCTCACATTCCTTAGCATTAGCACTTAGGTAAGATAATAGCCAAATTTTAAAATAAAGCGTTAGTAGAGCAGAAAGCACAAGGACCTTTATTAATTAATAATGTCACTTAAATCAAAAATTAATGAAAATAACATAAACGCTGCTTAATAGGATGTCTGATAAAGCAACTTCAGCATCTTCGTCAACATTTCAGTCAATACTCATTGATGATTGATAAATAACAGATTACCGGGTAAGTTTCCAACAAATGCGGTCAATAAACCCTTTTTAACATTTTCAGCTTTCTTAACATTATACTATGCTTGACACATTTTTGGATAAACCTTGAACATAATAACTCATTTGATTGATTTGTAGATGATGACGGTTTATTTTTATAAATGGCATCAAAACCTTTTTCCATTATGTGATATTCATGTAGGTTAATAATAACAGAACAATCAAAACAGATTTATAATTGCATTATATTTTATTATTATTGGGTGAGAAGTTCATAGGCACTAGTTGATCTATGATTTTTTGTAGAATTTGACTATGTCTTTTAATTCAAATTTTATATTATAATTTAACTAAATATACTCTTATTCTTCTATAGTGTTTTGTTATTTATTGGTGATTTTATGTTTTTATTGCCCAAGCAGTGACAATTGCATATAATTCGATACTTTTAAATTCAATTATTTATTTGGAACATATATTTTATACGTAGTTTATATATGATGGCTCCTAAAAAGTGCACGAAATGTAAACCGGAATAATCCTGAGATTTCGTTTGCAGGTGCCTGTAACGGACACTTTTATATTAATTGTGCGGATGTCCCAGATTACCAGCAGATATTTTTGACCGTATTCCCTGTAAAACAATAGCTTAAATTTGTAGCTCTTGCCAAGCTTCGAAGCGTAGAATTATATTGTTATTGTAACGGAAAGTATCACTGATACAACTTATGTTAACTCATCTTGCCTTCCTGAAATTTTAGAAAGGTTAAACGACCTGCTTACTGGATTGATTAATGTGGAAAATTCTCAGCAATTAGTGTCTAACTCGTTTGATAGTTTTACACAACAAATCAAACTTATGATTGAACAGAACACAGTGCTAAAGAAGAAGGTCAATCAATTAGAATCGAAACTGTTTCTTTTTGATTCGAAATTTATTTTATTAAGGACGGTGCTTATTTTGTTTACCGTATTAATTCGATGAGCGACATCTCGAATATTGAACGAACATTTCTGGGTCATGTTTATTGATGGGATTGTAACGAAACATCGTCACCGAGGGTGTTGACCATTGGTGGAGAAATTATAACGATAAATCAATAATAATTAATAACCTGGTCTAGCAAGTTTGATCGTTTTAAAGGGGGGGGGGGGGGATAAATGTTTTTTTTTTATGGACCGGACGGTTTTGCGAAAATTTTTTTTAGTTGAGTAGTGAGTCTAACAAATATAGGTATTACGTGAAGATAAAAAAAAAAAAAAAAAAAACAATAATAATAAAACATAGAACAAAAGACAATATGGTGGACATAAACGTAAAATTTCCGTGCTATAAATTATTGTGTGATAAATTTCCGCATGTTTGAATTACGTTTAATTTGTCTTATTAGAAAACGTGAACTATTTGATTCCAGAAGAAGTACGGTTTATGGAATATTCCGTTATTCTCAGAAAAAAGTAGTACAAAGTGTAAAGTTAAGATTAAGAAATCTTTGTATTTAACGAAAAAAAAAAAATAACACTAAAACAAGTACTGTGGTTGTAGTGGTGCATATAAACACATTCAAATTAAATAAGTGAAGTTAAAATCGTATAGTGGTAAAAGAGAACAAAACAAAAAAAATCGAAAAGTTATCAATTAAAAAGTATATTTTACTTAACGGAAATTCCGAGTTATACAGTGACTATATACAGTAGTGTTAAATCGATACCACAATAATACAATAATAAAATTAATCATATGTGGTATAGTTACAAAACTGGAAAACCATCCAAATTTTTCAGTTATAATATAAATAATAAAACCAATAAATTATTATGTACAATATACCAACAGTGCTCAAAGTTATTGTGGTTT